>WBNH01003454.1:43540-60358 GCA_013401255.1 Urocolius indicus | reverse complement strand
GTGGGATTTGATGAGATAATCTGCCTTAGGTGAGGGGATGGGGCTTTGGGATTCGAGAGGGCACTCCTGGCCAGCTGCAGGATGTATCACAGGGTGTTTTTAGTGGCTTCTGTCAGGATAAACGTGGAGCAGAGTTCAAGGCTCCATCACACATGAGAGATCCAGCACTCTTCTAGTGNGTGGGATTTGATGAGATAATCTGCCTTAGGTGAGGGGATGGGGCTTTGGGATTCGAGAGGGCACTCCTGGCCAGCTGCAGGATGTATCACAGGGTGTTTTTAGTGGCTTCTGTCAGGATAAACGTGGAGCAGAGTTCAAGGCTCCATCACACATGAGAGATCCAGCACTCTTCTAGTGCTATGCCAGGTGTGCTGAAGGAATAAACTCTTATCTCCTTGGACAAAATAAGAAGATAAGGATGAGAAAGAGAGAAAAAAAATAGAGACCGAAAGGGAGGGGTGAGTCTTGTGCATTTCATAGAGTCATGGAATGACAGGGTTGGAAGGGACCTTTAGAGATCATCCAGTCCAACCCCCCTGCGGAAGCAGCTCCCACCTAGATCAGGTCACACAGGAACATGTCCAGGTGGGTTTGAAGCCCTCCAAGGAAGGAGCCTCCACACCCTCCCTGGGCACCCTGGGCCAGGGCTCCCTCACTGAAACACTCAAATAGTTTTGCCTTCTCTTTCAATGGAACTGTTTGTGTTGCAGCTTCATCCCATCACCCCTTGTCCTGTCCCTGGATACAACAGAAACAAGTGCTGCCCCAACCTCCTGACACCCACCATTGAGATACTTGTGACTGTTAATGAGATCCCCCCTCAGCCTCCTCCAAACTGAACAGACTCAAGTTCCCACAGCCTTTCCTCATCATGAAGATGCTCCAGTCCCCTGATCATCTTGGTGTCCCTGCCCTGGCCTCTCTGCAGCAGTTCCCTGTCCCTCTGGAGCTGGGGAGCCCAGAACTGGACACAGGACTCCAGATGAGGCTTCAGCAAGGCAGAGCAGAGGGGGAGCAGAACCTCCCTTGACCTGCTACCCACACTCACAAGGAGCTGTTATTTTTTTTCATAGCTTTACAGCTGATTTGGGGGCTTTGTTGGCAGTCTGAGGTTTGGGCTGTAGGTGCTTCACTAAAGGTTGTTCACTTAGTGGTTGGCCCCTCAAGATGCCACTTTGCTCTTGGCCGTGCTTTGGTGAGCAAAGTATATGCACCTTTGCCCTCACTTGCTACCAGCTGGGGCTCAGGGGCAGCTGTAATGGTGCTTTTTAACCACAGAGAAGGTGTTCTAATGTTTAATCATCTAATATTTAACCATCTATTTAATAGTGACAGAGAGACTTGCTGCCTCTGTGCCCAGCTCTGGGCACCTCTCTACAAGAAGGACATGGAGGTGCTGGAGAGGATTCAGGGGCAGGCTACTGAGCTGGGAAAGGATTTGGAGCATGTCTCAGCTGAGGAATGGCTGAGGGACCTGGGGCTGTTCAGCCTGGAGTAAAGAAGGCTCAGGGCAGACCTTCTCAGTGTCTACATGGGGTCGGTCCGTTCTCACTAGGAACAAGCACTAGAATAAGAGGGAACGGCATCAAGCTGCACCAGAGGAGGTTCGGGCTGGGTCTGAGGAGGAATTTCTGTGCTGCCAGGGCTGTGAGGCATTGCAACAGCTGCCCAGGGAGCTGCTGGGGTCACCGTCCCTGGAGGGGTTTCAGAGCCGAGTGGGTGCTGCACTGAAGGCAATGGGCTGGTGGGTGACGGGGCTGGGACAGAGGCTGCACTGTGTGAGCTTAAAGGTCTCTGCCAGCTGAAACCATTCTGTGACTGTGTGATTGTACAGCCTGGCTTCAAGAGAGCCTGCAGCGGCACGGCAAGAGGCGGGAGGCGGGGGGTGTGCTGCGGGCACGGGCATAGCGGTACAAGCCCCGCCGCAATGGCGGCTCCCGGCCCGGCTTCAGCGCCGCCGAGTCACGTGACCGCCGGCCGCCCCCCCTGCCATTGCATCAGCCGCCGCGCGGCCGAGGGGGCGTGTCCGGCGCTNTGGGGGGGGGGGGGAGATGCTGGGTCCCCGCGCCCAGGGAGCCCGGGCCGGGGGCTGAGGGAAGCGCGGGCGGCGGGGAGGGTGGCGGCGGCGCTCCCCGGGCGCTCCGGGCCGGGGGGGACTAGGCAGAAGCCTTACGTGCGCTGGCCGGGAGCCGCCGCCGCTGTCGCCGCCGGTCTCGGCCGTGTGCGAGGAGTCGCCGTGCGGCAGCTGCGGGAGCTCGGCGGCCCCGGGAGCCGCACTGCGGAACAGCTTTAGGCGCCGTGAGGGTGTCCGGGAGCCGCTCCAGCTCCAACCCGTCAGCCGCCGCCGCTGCGGGAGGGGGGATGCGGATCCCATCCAGGGAGGTTCCAGGCAGCCCTGCAGCTGACCTTGCCCGAGGCGGGGACGAGCTGATGCTCAGAGGACGCCTCCACACCCGGCCGTTCCGGGAGCAGCCTGAGTGATTTGAGGGCTCGGCAGTCCCCCACCCCCTGCCCTGCTCCCCGTGTCCTCAGCACGGCAGACACAGCCTCTTGCTAAGCCCCACGTCCAGGTGATCGTGGTATTTTAAACCCACGTGTTCTCCAGGAACAGGTAACCTGAGGCAGAGCTCTAGAAGTCAGAGAGGTCAGGGGAGAGGAGATTTGGGGATGGGCCAGAGCTGTTTGGAGCAGGGTGATGGTGGTAGGGCTGAGGAGTTGGTGAGAGTACTTACCAGTGTGGGGAGAGCCTTCCATGAGGGAGGCAGCAACTGGGCTGAGCTCACACCACTTGATAACCTTGTGTCTTGGTTCTCCAGACTCTCACCGAGGCCTTGCTGCTTTCCCTGTCTGGCTTTGGAGAGCTGTGAGCGGCAGCTGCGAGATGGAAGCGACCCTGACAGCCAGCCAGATCCGGCAGCGCTTCATCGACTTCTTCAAGGCAAACCAGCACACCTATGTGCACTCATCCTCCACAATCCCCCTGGATGACCCCACGCTACTATTTGCCAATGCTGGTATGAACCAGGTAGGATCTTCCACTCTGGTACCATGCTCCTTGGTGTCCTGGGGCAGGTGAAACCCGCTGAGCTGTTTGCAGGGGAAAACTTGTTCTCTCCATCTTCCTTCTGGTCAGCAGGAGGTGGCTGGTGTGTCTGCTGGAGTCCTCTGTGCCAGCTGTCAGGAGTGCAGGGAGAGGTCTCTGTGTCTGCTGGGCTAATGGTGCAGCCACGGGAGCGCTGCCAGTCTCCCTCCCTTGACCCTTTTGCACTGCAGCTGGTCCGGGCACAGCCCACAGATGCTGTTGGGGCTGGGCTGCTGGAAAGGCTCTGCTGGAGATCAGCACATGCTTCTCAGTCACTCTTCAGGGGCTTTTTGACAACTGGGAATCCAGCTGCTGTCAATCCCCTTAGAAATCCTGGGATTTGGTGGACTCCAGGAACACGTGGGAGTTCTGCAGCCTCCTCACAGGCAGCAGACAGCAGGCTTCTGTATGAAAGTGCTCTTCTTGATCTCCCTTTCTTTCTTTCCTCTTAGTTCAAACCCATCTTCCTCAATGCCATTGACCCCTCACACCCTTTGGCCAAGCTGAGCAGAGCCACCAACACTCAGAAGTGCATCCGAGCAGGGGGCAAGCACAACGACCTGGATGATGTTGGGAAGGATGTCTATCACCACACCTTCTTTGAGATGCTGGGCTCCTGGTCCTTTGGGGATTATTTCAAGGTAGAAGGCACTAGGGGCAGTTCTGAATCCCTTGCACAGAGTTGCCAGTTTCTGTGAACTCAGCAGAGTGATTGCCAAGAGGAAGGAGAATGTCTTGGAACAGAGGGGTTCCTGAGGGGTGTGTGACTGCTTTGTAATGGAGGAGCTTGGAAGCAGCCCTGACCTGTGGAATATGCTGAGATTAATTACTTAAGGTTTGCAAAGCTGATTACATTAACTCTACTCCTTTGGAGTCTTTAGGCAGAGGGTTCAGCGACTGTCCTGGAGCTGTGGAGAGCTGCGTGTGCTGAGTGACTATGATAGGGCTTCAGACAGGAGTGATCATGAAGTAATGATGTCCTTCCCCAGGCATCTTAGTGTTCAAAGTCAGAAAGAGGATGTTAGGAATACAGAATAGCAGCAGAACCAAGAGGCTTTTTGGGGGCAGGGAACTTGGCTGCATCTGGAAAGCCATGTGACTTGTTTCTTGAGTCTTGTTCACTGCATATGTTAATTTACCTCTTCCTTACATCAGAACTCTGAAAGCTTTTGTCTGTTGAGCTGCTAACACCTACAGTAGCCAGTAGGCTGCATGTTGAAGGGAAACTCCCTTAACATTCCCTTATAGAGTTGTTGGGGTGGGAAAAGACATTTTAAGATCATCTGTTAACTGATGTTAACACAGCACTGCCACAGCCACCACTTGCTGACCTCATCTTTCCTTCTACAGGAACTTGCTTGTAAACTGGCCCTGGACCTGCTCACCAAGGAGTTTGGCATCCCTGTTGACAGGCTCTACGTCACTTACTTTGGTGGGAACGAGGCTGCAGGACTGCAGCCAGACCTGGAGTGCAAGCAGATATGGTTGGATTTGGGGTAAGGCCTTTGGCTGAGGAAGGGATGTGTTATGATGAGCAATTGTCACTCGGAGGACGTGTAACAGGAGGATTTAACAGAGCTGAAGTGTGACAAATGATGTTTGCAGGCTGGTGGAGCTGCCAAACCAAAGGGAAGTGTAGTCATTAGGTAGAAGACACCAAGAGCTTTCGTTTCAAGGTCTCTTGTGTAAGCTTAAGAACATCAAGAGTGCCTGGCTGGGTCAGACCAGTGTCCAGCACAGTGTGAGAAGATGCTACTCAGGGCAAGCAGACACGCCTGGCTGTGGCCTGCACTGGCTGCCTCCTCCCCTGCCAGCCTCCACAGTCACTGCTTTGTGTTAGAGGGTCATCTGTTGCTCGTAGCCTCTGTTTGGAGCCCTGCTCCTTCACAGTATGTCTGATTCTTTGAACCTGTTAGTTTTTAAACCTCAGTGGTGACACTCTGCCCCAAACCTGCTTCACCTGTGTCTTCTCAGTGGTGGCTTTGCTGGGCTGTCCTGCAGGCCTCTGCCTCCACCTGGGTCAAGAGCCAGCAGCCACTGTTGACTTGATTGTCCTCAGCAGAGATCCTGAGAGTTAGGCCCTCAGATTGGACTGTCCTGAGACTCTTCACAATCCATCTGCTCACCCAGAGAGCTGAGGTTTCCCTGGTGTAGCCCTTTGGTTGGGGAGGTGGGATTCTTGCCTTGTTGTTAGTCTGTGTTGCTGAGAAAGAGTTTCTTGTTCCAGGCTGGCAGAGAACAGGATTCTGCCTGGCAACATGAAGGATAACTTCTGGGAGATGGGAGATACGGGTCCCTGTGGCCCCTGCAGCGAGATCCACTATGACCGGATCGGGGACAGAGACGCCTCCCACCTGGTCAACCAGGATGACCCCAACGTCCTGGAGATCTGGAACCTGGTGTTCATACAGTTCAACAGGTGAGCCAGAGCTGCTTCCCTCCCCAGGCTGCAGTCTCCAGCCCTGGAGGGATCCCAAAGCCGTGGAACTGAGGTGCTGAGAGCCAGGGGTTAGTGGTGGGCTGGGCAGGGTGAGGGGAGGGCCGGGACTGCAGCAGCTTCAAGGGCTTAGCCGACCAAAATGATTCTGTGTTTCTGTGACTTACTTGTCCAGAAGTGGTTGGTCGCTCTGGCTCTGGGGACAGACTGGAAGCATTTTCTCAGTTTACCTGCCAGGAGCGTGGAAGGGAGTCAGTGCCATCCTGCTGCACGTCTAAATTGTCATCAAGGATCTTGTTAATTATTTTTGTATGGCTTGTGTGTGGGCCCATGTCATCAATCTGATGGAACAAAGTCTCATGGACCTGAGGAGAGACATGGGATTTGCCTCTGCAGAACCTCCACCCATAACAACTCATCTTTCTTTTTGTGGCTGGACAGGGAAGCTGATGGGACACTGAAACCTCTTCCTAAGAAAAGCATTGACACTGGGATGGGCCTGGAGAGGCTGGTGTCTGTGCTGCAGAACAAGATGTCCAACTATGACACTGACCTCTTCCTTCCTTACTTTGAAGCCATCCAGAAGGTATGAGCAGAGGAGTCAAGGTCTGGCCTTGACCCAGCTGCACCAGCTCCTCAAGTCCCTGGGAAGAGCTGTGGGGCTGGTGGCACAGGAGGCTTACATCTGCAAGTCTCCACTCTCCCAGCTCCTGGGAGCCCCTCGGGTTTGTGCTTGGCTGAGGGAGGAACACAAGCTGCCACAGAACTTGCTGCCTCTGTCCTCAGATGCTCTGCAATCCCCTATGGCCAAGTGCCATCTTTCTGCCATGTGGTAGAGAGCATGTGGTGCTGCCAACCCAGAATCAGGGTTTGTCCTTCAGCCTCACACCCAGCACATGCTGAACTGTAGAAAATCCCCTGGGAGAGGTAGGTCTTTGCCATGAATCCTGACAGACTCTTGCAGAACCAGGGTGCTGGTGCTGTGTCTTCCTTTTTTTTGTGTCCTGTGGAAGAGGCAGAGCTTCCTCCCTGCAGATCCTGCTGCAAACAATGCAGGGAGAGGAGCCCAACCTCCTGCTGCCTCTGAGGAACGAGGTGCAGAGCTCCAGAGCTGGCATTAGAGGGCTGCCTTCTCCTCTGGTGTTAAAGCCACTGGTGATACACAGCTCCTGTGTCCTTGTCTGCCTTCCTGCAGTGTGCTTGCACCATGTGCAAGCACTGCTTTGGTACAGCAGCATCTTTCCCTTGGGGCTGGATAAAAACACCCTGAAAGGAGGAAGCTCACACTGTCTCCCACCTGACACAACTTGAGCAGTTTCTTGGTTGGGAAGGTCATGCCAGGCTTGGAGTCCTTGAGACAGCATCCAAAAAGGATGATTTCCCTCCACTCTGTCCCTCTCTCTTCTGGCCTGGGCTTTTAATGCTAGGATAAATCAGCTTTTGTTCCCTCTGGTGTTGAAGGTGCTGGGCTCCCTGGAGGTGTTGTCCTCTGCAGGTGCAGGCTGTGGCATCATGCACAGCCTCGCAGCTCCTTCCAAGAGCAAAGTGCCTCCTCAGGGGCTGCAGGCAGTGCAGTTGGCTTCTGAAACCCTTCCCTCTTGTTCTACCACGCTGCTCCTCGCTGTCCCTTTGCCTACTGCCTTCTCCTTTCCACAGAGCACGGGGGCCAGGCCCTACCTGGGGCGGGTGGGCGCCGAGGATGCCGACGGCATAGACATGGCGTACCGCGTGCTGGCCGACCACGCACGGACCATCACGCTGGCCCTGGCTGATGGGGGCAGGCCTGACAACACTGGCAGAGGGTGAGCAGAGACCTGCTGCACTGCTGCTGCTGCTCCCAGTCTGCCCAGCACCACTTCCCCGGATGGGGTTGGCATCCCAAGTGTCCCTGAGACTGTTCTGAAAGCAGCGGCAGTGTCCTGAAGCGGTCTCAGCCCAAAAGGCTGAGACCCACAGGTCTGAGGGCTCTTGGGAGTGCCAGTCCTGCTGTGTTGGCCCCCAGGAAGGATGGCTGTGGGCACACAGGCACAGAGCCCTGCTTGGTGCAGTGCTGTGTGTGCCAGGAGGCTGTGCTGTGGGTGCAATGCTGAGCTGGGGCATGGCATCTCGCCTCCAGTTTTGCTGCTGTGCTGAGCAGCTGCCTGAGAGAACTCTGTGCTCTGGGTCCTGGCAGAGGGAGTGCTGGTAGGTGGGTGCTGGGGGATGCCCTCGAGGACACCTCAGAGCTGTAAGGTGTGCATCAGGGGCTGTGCTGCTCCACAGGTACGTGCTGAGGCGCATTCTCCGACGGGCCGTGCGCTACTCCCACGAGAAGCTCAATGCTCCCAAAGGCTTCTTTGCTACTCTGGTTGATGTGGTGGTGGAGTCACTGGTAAGCTCTTCTTCTGCTTCCCTCTTATCTGCTCAAGACTTCCTCTGCTGAGGTGTGGCAGGTCTCCATGCTGAAGGGCTCACCCTCTCGGGTCTGCAGGGAGAAGCCTTCCCTGAGCTGAAGAAGGACCCTGACATGGTGAAGGACATCATCAATGAAGAAGAGGATCAGTTCCTGAAGACGCTCAGCAGGGGGCGTCGCATCCTGGACAGGAAGATCCAGAGCCTGGGGGACAGTAAAATCATCCCTGGTAAGGATGTGACTTCTGACTAGGTGCACCAAATATTGTCTGGGACTGAGCTGGAGCTCAGCTGGGCTTTGGAACTGAGAGGTAGAAGGTGTGGGGGTCAGAGCTGGAGTCAAAAGCTCTCAGGGCTGGGCCACCCATCTCTCCTCTGACCTGTGTTCAGTTGCTCAGGTCTCTCAGCTACCCAAGGCCAGGAGGACAGTGTGATGTCTGAGCTGTCAGAGAGGTGCCTTGGAGAGGGAGGTGTTCCCCAGAGGCAGGGAAGGAGCAGTGCCTGGTGGCACAGGAGTGCTGACTGCTCTGCTTTTGCTCTGCAGGTGACACTGCCTGGCTGCTGTATGACACATATGGCTTCCCTGCGGATCTGACGGGGCTGATAGCAGAGGAGAAAGGCCTGACTGTGGACATGGAAGCCTTTGAGGAGGAGAGGAGAAGTGCACAGGTGGGCAACAGCCTAGTGGGAGCTGCTCCCCGAGTCAGGGGAGTCCCTGCCTTGGCCTCTGCTCTTATCAGGCTGCTCTTTTCTCACTGGGTCTGCTCACACCCCACTTGCCCTGGGGGAAAGGGCAGGACATGGCACTGAAGTTCATAGAATCACAGAATCGTTTGGGTTGACAAAGCCCCTGAAGCTGCTGCAGTCCCAGCCCTCCCCTCACCCTGCCCAGCCCACCACTAACCCCTGGCCCTCAGCACCTCAGCTCCACACCTTTGGGATCCCTCCTGGGCTGGGCACTGCCCCAGCTCCCTGGGCAGCTTGGCACAGGGGCTGACACCCCTCTCAGGGAAACAGTTCTGCCTCAGCTCCAGCCTCAACCTCCCCTGGGGCAACTTGAGCCCATTCCCTCTCAACCTGTCATTCATTACTAGAGATAAGAGACTGACCCCTCCTCACTACAGCCCCCTGTCAGGGAGTTAGAGAGGGCTCTTGTCTCCCCTCAGCCTCCTCTTCTCCACTTGTTGTGGGATGTGACTTCTGTGTGCAGCTGGGGCTGGTTTCCCTCACACAGGGAGGGCTGGAGCCTCGAGCTCAGCCGAGAGCTGGTGGAGTGCTGGGAGCACATCCCCACTCTTCTGCTCTGAATGGGGATATTTGGGCCCTCCCCTGTTTGAGGAGCAGTGTGCAGACAGTCCTGCAGCTGAGATGCCTCTCTGGCACGTTCCCAGCAGCAGCACTGAATGGCATTGACCTGCTACCTGGGTATTGAGCTTGCCCCTGCAGCTGAGATGCCTTTCCTGGCACATTCCCTGCAGCAGCAGTGAATGACATTGACCTGCTACCTGGGTACTGGGCTTGCCTGCTGGGCTCAGCCCTGCTTTGCCTACGTGCCAGCAACACTGGAGCAGCCTCCTCTGAAGGCAGAAGTGATGAGGGCACTGCAGGTGCTGGCACACAGCTTCCTAGGGCAGAGCTCTGAACCTGAGGCGTGCAGCCAGGCTGGTGGGCATGGGCCAGGGCTGAGCTGGGCTTGCTCAGACTTCAGTGCTTGTTGTTGGCAGCTCAAATCCCAGAGCAAAGGTGCAGGAGGGGAGGACCTGCTCATGCTGGACATCTATGCCATCGAAGAGCTGCGGGCACGAGGGCTGGAGGCCACTGATGACTCCCCAAAATACAGCTACACTGCAGATCCCAGCGGCACCTACGGTAGGAAAACACCTCTGCAGAGCCACACTCTGCTTTCCTGGTACATCTTCCCTGCCAGGCTCAGCTTTCCTGGGGCAGGGAGGTGGGAGGGGGAGTGTGTGGGGGTGAATAGGCTGCTTGTCACAAGTTGGGCAGGGAAAGAGAAGGACAGAGTGTTGAGGGGCTGCTGTACCATTCAGGTCTGGTTTTGCCAACTTCAGGAGGTTCCTGTTCCCTGCAGCTTTGTGTCTCCATGCTCTTGTGTTTGTGTTTCTCAGCTGCCCCTTTGCCAGTACTGCAGGGTACTGCACTATCTGTTGGAGGGCTCTTGGCTCACTTGCTCTGGCTCTTCCTGATAATCTCCCCATTTGGTGGAGATTCAGGAGGCCTCAGGCTTGTCACCGTGTGTGCTGCTGACTTTCACTGCACCCATGTGGAAGGAAGTACCAGTTCCTGCTTTGGAGAGCACAGAATGCAGTTCCCTCTTCTCCAGCTCACTGTTACCCTCATCCTTTCTCCATACCCCCTTGCAGCCGTGGTGGCTGCCCTGAGCTCCTGCAGAGGCTGGGAGCTGTTGCTGGGATGTTCAGCTCCCTTCTAGTGCTTACAAAGGTTTTCTTCTTGTCCTGACACTGCCTGTCATCCCTTTTGACAGATTTTGGGAGCCTCATGGCCACAGTGAGAGCCATCCGCAGGGAGAAGCACTTTGTGGAAGAGGCATCCACGGGCCAGGAGTGTGGGATAGTGCTGGACCACACCTGCTTCTATGCTGAGCAGGGAGGGCAGAGCTACGACCAGGGCTACATGGTCAAGGAGGATGATGGCAGGGAGGATGTGAGTGGGGCTGGGCACGGGGACAGGCAGGCCCAGGCACTGCACAGGGTTCTTTGGGGGGGCTGCAGCACAGCTGGGATTCTGTTCCCTTTGTTTCTTGGGGAGCTGAGCTCTGTGTGGCAGTGTCTGGGTGCCCGTGGGGTGGTGCTGGGGTGGCTGTGCAGGAGGGACAGTGCCTTGAAGCTGTGCTGGGGAACTCTCTGCAGCAAGGCAGACAAGGACACGTGAGCTGTGTCTCACCAGTGTCTTTTAACACCAGAGGAAGGCAGCCCTCTAATGCACCTCATTCCTCAGAGGCAGCAGGAGCCTGGGCTCCTCTCCCTGCATTGTTTGCAGCAGGATCTGCAGGGAGGAAGCTCTGCCTCCTTCCATGGAGCACATGGAACACTTCCATGGAGCTCTTAGGGAACTGATCTCTGTGTGGCAGTGTCTGGGTGCCCGTGGGGTGGTGCTGGGGTGGCTGTGCAGGAGGGACAGTGCCTTGAAGCTGTGCTGGGGAACTCTCTGCAGCAAGGCAGACAAGGACACACAGGCTGTGTCTCACCAGTGGCTTTAATGCTGATGGCAGCCCTCTCATGCCAGCTCCAGCACAGCTGGGATTCTGTTCCCTTTGTTTCTTGGGGAGCTGAGCTCTGTGTGGCAGTGTCTGGGTGCCCGTGGGGTGGTGCTGGGGTGGCTGTGCAGGAGGGACAGTGCCTTGGAGCTGTGCTGGGGAGACCTCTCAGCTCTGCTGTGTCCCATAACCGTTGCCCCACTTTCATTCCCTTCTGTGCTTCAGTTCTGCACGGTGCCTGGGGAGTCTCAGCTTCCTCCTGTCACACACAACAGTCTGACTCTCAGCTGAGACCTTTCCAGTTGCAGCTCAGACCTCTGGCTGGACTGTCTGTCTGTCATTGGTTTCTCTCCCTGCTCACTTGCTGCATTTTCCTCTTTGTACAGAAAACAGAGTTCACAGTGAAGAACGTGCAGGTCCGAGGAGGCTACGTGCTGCACATAGGGACTCTGTATGGGAGCCTCAAAGTAGGAGATCAGGTGCACTTGTCTGTTGATGAGGTGAGTTAAGTCACAGTGTAACACATGGCCCTGGATTGCCTCTCCTTTCTTTTCTTTGGTGCTACTCTGGAGTTTGGGGCCTGCTGTCCCTACAACATGTGAGGCAGGAAAGCTGTGTGACCTTTTTAGTCTGCTCTGGAGGGGCTGAGGGAATGGGGATGCTGAGCCTGGAGAAGAAGAGGCTGAGGGGAGACAGGAGCACTCTCTGACACTCCCTGACAGGAGGCTGCAGGGAGCTGGGGGTCAGGCCCTACTCCCAAGTAATGACAGGAAACAGCCTCAAGTTGCCCCAGGGGAGGTTGAGGCTGGAGCTGAGGCAGAACTGTTTCCCTGAGAGGGGTGTCAGCCCCTGTGCCAGGCTGCTCAGGGAGCTGGGGCAGTGCCCAGCCTTGGAGGGATCCCAAAGCTGTGGAGCTGAGGTGCTGAGGGCCAGGCTGGGCTGGGCAGGGTGAGGGGAGGGCTGGGACTGCAGCAGCTTCAGTGGCTTTTCCAACCCAAATGATTCTCAGTTTCTCTAAGCTCAGCTGCTGCTGCCAGAGGGGAGTGTGGCTGTGCTGTGCAGGCCTCAGCTAACTGTGGTTTCTCTCCCAGGGCAGGAGGAGGCCCATCATGAGCAACCACACGGCCACACACATCCTCAACTTCGCGCTGCGCTCGGTGCTGGGGGAGGCTGAGCAGAGGGGCTCGCTCGTGGCCCCGGACAGGCTGCGCTTCGACTTCACCTCCAAGGGAGCCCTCTCTACACAGGACATCAAGAGAGTTGAAGACATTGCCAACCAGATGATCCAGGAGGCAAAGGTGGGTATGGCTGCTGGGGTGGCACGCTCAGGAGGCACAGGAGCCTTCTGAGCTGCTGCTGTGTGTGGCTCAGCAGCACCTCAGGGGATCTGAGGGGGAGAAACCCCATGCAGGTTGCTCTGTGCATTGGTACTGAGCTTGCTCTAAGGCTGCAGTGTTTCCATGGCTGCTCTGGTGCCATATTAGCTACAAGAGCCAAGAAGTTTGGCAGAGTAGTTTTATGGGCCTGGGGCTGGATTTATTGTGTGCACTCAGCTGCCCCAGTGGAGTGTCCTGAGTGGCAAAGAGAGCTGTCCTGCCTGGTGCCAGCCATGTCAGAACAGACCCTGAAGGACCCTGTGCCCTGCTCAGGGGTCTGTGGTTAGAAACCATGCAAAGAGACAGGAGAGTCTGAGCAGGACGCAGCAGCAGGAGTTTTGAAGATGAGGCAGCTGTGGGTGCCTTCGGGCTCCTTGCAGCTCAACAAACCCCCCCGCTGAGGTCGGGTGCAGCGCTTCCCTTTTAGGATCAGAGGGGATCAGGACTGCCTGGGGAAGGATGCCCTCGGATGCCACAGGCCTGGCTCCCCCCTTCACCCCTTTGCTGTCCCCTGCAGCCCGTGTTTGCCAAGGAGTGCCCTCTGGCAGCAGCCAAAGCCATCCAGGGGCTGCGGGCTGTGTTTGACGAGACCTACCCCGACCCCGTGCGCGTGGTGTCGGTGGGTGTCCCCGTGGAGCAGCTGCTGGATGACCCCTCGGGCCCTGCTGGCTCCCTCACCTCCGTGGAGTTCTGTGGGGGCACGTGAGTACCTGCAGGGGCTGTGCCAGGCAGCAGGGCTTGGTGAGGGGGATCCCAGGGGTCCCTGTGGAGCCTGAGCCGTGCTGCTGGCGGTGGGGATGGCTTTAGCTTTGCGCTCCCAGTCCCTCTGCAGCCAGGGTGCTGTCCCTGCCCAGGGGCAGTGTGGAGGAGCTGTCTCTGGGGGGGCCCCTGCGTGGCCAGTGCAGAGGTTGAACCTGATGATCTTTAAAAGGTCTTTTCCTTCTTCCTTTCTGTGTTTTGCTCCTAGCTCAGCAGAGTAAGGCTGCTCCTGTGCTCAGACACCTTGGGGCAGCCTCCGGTAGCTGCAGGGAAGCTCTGCCCAGGTGGTTGTTGTGCCCACACACAGTGTGTGTGCTCTGACATCCCACCACTGCTGTCCTCAGTGCTGGGAACACAGCCCTGGGACCCTGACCTCCCTTTGAGTGTCCAGCTGGGGGGTTTCTGCTTGGCCCCACGCTTGCTACATCACCCAGGCAGGAGGAGGGAGGGAAGGAGGGGAGGTTCTCTTGTTTCCATGATGAGATGGGGAGGTGGATGGGTTTCTAAACTCTCCCTGTGGGTCTCCTGGGGTTCTTTCCAAAGGCACTTGCAGAACTCCAGCCACGCTGGTCCCTTTGTGATTGTGTCAGAAGAAGCAATTGCCAAAGGCATCCGGAGGATAGTTGCAGTCACAGGGGCCGAGGCCAGGAAGGTAAGAGGAGGCAGGAGGGAGCCTGGGAAGCTATGGGCACATGCATGCCCAGATCCCAACCCTGTGTCAGGGCCCTCTTCCTTTGTGTTTGCCCAGGGAGAGCTGGTGTGGGTGCCCGAGGGACCTGTAGCTTGGGCTCTGGCAGCACAGTGCAGGGAAGGATGCTGCAGTTAGCACAGGCTGTGCTGCAGCTTGAGGGGGGGAAAGAAGGGAGCCTTGGCTGTAGCTGTTGTGCTTGGGGGGGGGCCTGGGCTGGGCCTGAAGGGGGCTGTGGGGTTAGCTCAGGTTGCTTTGCAAGGGGCTGCTGAGCCAGAGCTCTGGCAGGAGGGTTGTGCAGCCTGAGAATCCAATGCTCTGCTGCAGAGGTCCTGGGCTGGTGCTCCCTAGAGCAGGGGCTTGGAGAGGAGAAGGTTTTCTCTCTTGGGAGGATGTCAGTGTTCCTTCTGGCAAAGAAGAGTCTGGGGGGACCTGTCTGCCAGCATCACCCCCTGGTTCTGGTCAAGTGCTGCCTGCTTTGGCTCTGCTGCTTCCTGAGGAGCTACCGAGCAGCCTTGCTCAGCCCCTGAGCAAGCTGGCCCAGAGCCCAGCCTGTCCCCTGTCCCTGCCTGCCCTAACCTGGATGGTGTTCTGCCAGGCCCTCAGGAAAGTCGACAGCCTCAGGAAGCTGCTGTCAGCCCTGGAGGCCAAGGTGAAAGTCCAGACAGCTCCCAACAAGGATGTGCAGAAGGAGATCACGGATCTCAGCGAGGTGAGGAATGGCAGCAGCGCTGCTCTCCCCTCCCAAAGGGAGGATGGGGCCTTGATTGCCTGCGCTGGATGAGGCCCAGGCTGAGGCTCCTGCTCCTGTCTGGGGCACTGGGAGCTTACTGGGCTCTGCCAGTTGAGGCCTGTGAGGTTCCTGAGCGTGGTGCAGCCTCTCCTGTGTGGCCATCACTACCTCTAACCCTCTCCACCTCCTGTTTTGCAGACCCTGGCCACTGCTGTTATCCCTCAGTGGCAGAAAGATGAGCTGAGGGAGGCTGTGAAAGCCCTGAAGAAGGTTATGGATGACCTGGACCGGGCCAGCAAAGCTGACATCCAGAAAAGAGTGAGTGAAGGACAGCTGTTGTGCTTTGGGGGAGGCCTCCCTGGGGAGGCCAGTGCAGAGGTTGGACTTTATCTTGTCTTTTCCTTTTTCCTTCCTGTGTTTTGCTCCTGGCTCAACAGGGTGATGCTGTTCCAGGGCCACGGGTGTGCTCAGGCACCTTGTGAGGGTCTCTGGTAGCTGCAGGGAAGCTCTGCCAGGGTGGTTCTTGTGCCCACACACGGTGTGTGTGCTCTGACATCCCACCACTGCTGTTCTCAGGTGCTGGAGAAGACCAAGCAAGTCATTGAGAGTCACCCTAACCAGCCCTTGGTCATCATGGAGATGGAGAGTGGAGCCTCAGCAAAGGTAAGGGCAGGTCTGTTCTCTCCTCAGCAGCCTTCCCGGGGCCTGAGCAGCAGTTGGGTAGTCTCTGATCACCTGGGGCTGTCTCTTTTGCCACCTGCCAGCCATATGCAGCGATGAGGAGGAGGAGGAGGACAGCTGGGACACTCTGTGTGTCCCACCCCATTGTGGGTTTACAGGGCTAGGAGGTGGATCTTGACCATTTGCTGAGCTTCCAGCCCTGCTGGTATATAGAGACCCCAACAACACTGTCATTGTTGTCCCCTGCCCGGAGCTCTGTGCAGCTGGGCTCAGGCTGGGAGCAGGAGCTGCAGGCTGCTGGTTCAGGGCCACTGCAGCCCATGGGGGTGCTGGAGCTGGGCTGGGTGTGAGCACAGGGGAGGGTGCTGCAGTGCCTTTGTCTTCCTGCAGGCCCTGAACGAGTCCCTGAAGCTGTTCAAGACGCACTCCCCGCAGACAGCCACCATGCTCTTCACCGTGGATAACGAAGCGGGCAGGATCGTGTGCTTGTGCCAGGTGCCCCAGGTACGGCCTGAGCCCGGCTATGGACCTGCTGGGCAGCCCGGGGAGAGCGCTGGGGTGCTGTGGGCTGGGCTGCTGGCCTCTCTCCCTCACTCCACCTTGCAGGAGCTCCCGGCGCTGGCTGGGCTGAGGTCGAGCTCCCTCCTTTCCATGTTTGTCGTTGCTTTTTCCCTCCCCCCTCCGCCAGGAAACCGCCAACAAGGGCCTGAAGGCGAACCAGTGGGTGCAGGAGGTGTCGGGGCTGATGGACGGCAAAGGCGGGGGCAAGGACATCTCCGCGCAGGCCACGGGCAAGAACGTGGGCTGCCTGCAGGAGGCTCTGCGAGCCGCCACCGACTTCGCCAAGCTGCGCCTGGGCGAGATCAAGAACTGACGTGGGGTGGTAGAGGGGAGGTTCCCCGGGCTCCATGTGCCCTCCCCCAGCCTCCTTTCCCACCAATAAAGGCCGAGGGTCCCGCGCTGCGCCTGGGTTGTGCGTGCCGGGGCGGGAGGGGGAGGAAGAGGAGGAGGAGGAAGAGGAGGAGGAAGAGGAAGAGGAGGAAGAGGAGGAGGAGCAGGAGCGTGCCCGTGCCGCCGAGCCATGCCGCTGGAGCATCGCCGTCTGCGCGGCCCCGACGAATCGCAGCCGCCCGAGGTGTGGGCAGCGGCCGCGGGGCAGCGGGAGGATGATGATGATGATGATGATGGTGAGGAGGCTGCGGGGGGGATCCCGAGGGACCCCTGCGCGCTGCGGCCGCTGTTCGCACGGGCCGGGTTGCTGAGCCAAGCCGAGGGTTCGGCTTACGTGGAGCTGAGCGGCGGCACCAAGGTGCTGTGCGCAGCCTGGGGCCCGCGGGAGGCGGCCGAGCCCGTGGCGGCCGGGGGGCGGCTGCTGTGCGAGTTCCGACGGGCGCCGTTCGCGGGGCGGGCGCGGCGGCCCCGGCCGGGCTCGGCGG
>WBNH01003454.1:30942-42497 GCA_013401255.1 Urocolius indicus | reverse complement strand
GCCCGGCACAGCCCCCAGTCTGCCCGACACAGCCCCCCCGACACAGCCCCCAGCCTGCCCGGCACAGCCCCAAGTCTGCAGGGCACAGCCCCCAGTCTGCCTGGCACAGCCCCCCAGCCTGCCCGGTACAGCCCCCCGCCTGCCAGACAACCCCTGGCGCCAGCCTGAAGTGGCCCTCGGAGCTCCACACGTAGCTGCAGGGACCAAGAGACCGGCTCAAGGACATCCCCAGCCACCCTGGAGCAGCCCAGAGCCTGCCTGAGGAGCTTCCCCGTGCCGCAGGACACCCTTCTAGAGTGACCCAAACAGCCCCCCGGCGCCAGCCTGAAACAGCCCTCACACTGCCAGGGAGCCCAAGAGGCTGCACACGTAGCTGGAGGACTGAGAGACCTACTAAAGGACGCCAGAGCCTGCAGCTTCAGCCACCCAGAGCCTGCCTGAGGAGCCTCCCCGTGCTGCAGGACTCCCTGCCCGAGCGACCCACACAGCTCCCCGGCGCCAGCCTGAAACAGCCCTCACACTGCCAGGGAGCCCAAGAGGCTGCACACGTAGCTGGAGGACTGAGAGACCTGCTCAGGGACACCAGAGCCTGCAGCTTCAGCCACCCAGAGCCTGCCTGAGGAGCTTCCCCGTGCCACAGGACACCCTTCCTGAGTGACCCAAACAGTTCCTCAGGACCTCCCTGAGGAACAGCCTCCACGCTGCAGGACTCTGCCTGAGACCATTCTGCACGCAGCCCCCTGCGCTGTGGAAACCCCACACTGTACCCAGGCTGGTCCCAGCACCGGGGCTGAGACCTCAGGCTGAGCTGCCCACCACGAGAAGCACGGCTTGGCACAGACTGCACACCCCTCGGACCTCGTGCCCAGGCAGGGCTGCAGAGTGACAGGGGTGTGGGTTGTTGTTGTGGGGTTTTTAATAATAAATGGGGTGGTTTTTTTCTGCCTGTGTGGCTCTGCTGAGGCCTCTGGGCAGAAAGATGCACTCGTGGGGACTGCTGTCACAGTCACCCCCCTCTGCTCCTGCTGCTCTTCCTTGAGGGGTGTGGAGAGAGCCGTGGGGGCTGGTTCTTCCTGGGGACAGAGAGGAGCTGCTTCTGTCTGCCAGCAGTGATTAAAGCTTCCATTGAGAAGCAGGGCAGGGTTGCTCTCCTCCTGCCTGGGGGGTTGAGCAGCGGGGCACGCAGCCTCCTAGAAAGCCCCCAGAGTTCAGAGCTGTGTGAGGCAGCACACACAACATCAGGTACCAAAGCTGCAGCGTGTGCCTCGGGTAAAAACTGTGCTGGGAGTCAAATAACCACAGCAAGGAATTACAAATTGGTGTTTCTTTCCAACATGATACACTCTTTTACCAGAGCAAGGTAGAAATACAGAACTGAGTTGCTACCAGTGAGAGAAGGACACCAAGAAATGAGGGACACGGAGGCAGGACACGGTGCTGGGGGCACAGGGGGCTCACAGCCTCCTCAGGCACAGGAGCCCTGGCTGGGTTGAGCTGCTCTGGGTGGGGGGACGCTGGCAGCTGGGGCAGTGGGATATGGGATGCCCTGTTGGCATGTGGTCCTTTGTTTGGCCCTTGCCCTCCCTCCCCTGGCCACATCTGCTCATCTCTAGGTCTGAAAACAGGAGGAAAAGGAAAACAAGGAAGGTGAGAGAGAGACTGCAGAGGCAGTTTGGGGATGCTGATGTAGAGCAGGTGCCCTTCCTGCCAGGTCCCAGGGCCACAGGTCCCCTCAGCTCTGTGTGGGAGAGCTGAGAGAGGTCCTCCTGAGCCGTGGTTTAGGCTTGGCATGGCATTGGGGTCCTCCTGAGCCGTGGTCCAGGCTTAGTGTGGCGGTGGGGTCCTCCTGAGGCAGGAACCAGGCTTAGAGTGGCAGTGGGGTCCTCCTGAGCCAGGATCCAGGCTTAGAGTGGCAGTGGGGTCCTCCTGAGCCATGGTCTGGGTTTGGCACAGCACTGGGGTCCTCCTGAGCCATGGACTTGGCACAGCAGGCAGCACTGTCCAGTGCCCAGTGCTGGCAACTCAGGGGTCCTGCTGCCACAGGGAGATGTGCTCCTGGGCTATGATGGGATACAGAGAGTCAGTGCCCCCATGCCAGGAAGGATCCAGGGCTCTGGGCAGGGCTGCCAGCTGGGGACAGACCTGGCAGAGCACCCCAGGGCTCAGCACCCCCGGGAAGGTGCAGGAGAGCTCTGGGCCACTCACCAAACTGGCAGATGTACCGGTTTCGGGTCTTGCAGCGCTGATCATTCCAGTTGAAGGCTGCTGCTGCCTGCATCTCCACACAGTTCCCAAACCTGTGCCCCATGGGGTGGGAGGGTGGTGGGGAGGACCAAGGCTGTGGCACTGCAGCCACCCTGTGCAGAGCTCGGCCGTCCTTCCACATCCAGCCCACACTTACCCCTGGTTGTCCGGCTGCCCGAAGGCGAAGCTGCTGAAGGAGGATGGCTCACCCACATCCCAGCGGAACGAAGCCCTGGATGTCTTGTAGGTGAGACCTGTGGCAGGGGGGAGGTAGGGTGGCAGGGCTGCCTGCACCCTGATTGTGCTGCACCCTGCCTGAGGCTGTTGCTCACCGATCCAGAAGTTGCCAGTCTCGAAGTCGGTGTCTGTCACCCTGTTGCCGGTCTCCAAGCGGCCCAGGTAGAAAGCCAGGATATCCTGGACCTTCTGGTTTCTGATCTGGGCCAGCATTGCCCCTTTCTCCTGTGGGGAAGGGAGCAAATCAGCCCCGAAGCATGTGGCTCAGACCTGTGCCAGGCAGCAAGGGGGGTAGCTGCTAGCACGGGTGGCAATTTTCAGCTGCGTCCCTGGAGCTCACTTGGCACTTTGTTTTGGCTCCATAGTAGGTGTCGGCCTCGGGGGACACCATGAAACAGTCGCCGTCGATCTGCACATCACAGGCGTGGAAAGGGAAGCGAATCTTGGCTGCGGGGGGGCACAGGCGGGAGCGGGTGAGTCCCCACCTCGTGCTGGGGGAAGGGTCCCAACTCGCCATCACCCCCATTGCCCCCACCTCTCCCTCCCTCTCCCCCCACTCCGGGGGCAGCGCGGGCGGGCGCAGACTCACTGCCGCACTCAGCTCCGCCGTAGCCCGGGTCGCAGAGGCAGGAGCACTCCTCCTTCCTGAGCTTGCCGTGGAGGCACTGCCCGCTGCACCTCACTGCGGGCAGAGCGCTGCGTGAGCTGGGGAGGGGATGCCAGCCCCTGCCCACCCCTGCTCCGGCGCAAGGAGCTGATGGTGGCACCGCCGCGGGTACCAAACACACCGGGAATTGCCGCGCTGGCCGTACCCCGACCTTGTGTGTGCCCACATGGCACCAGCTGTGCGCGGGCACGCACCGTGCCAGCCCTGTGCACACACGTCTGAGGCAATGGGGAGAGGGGGGGGGTCACGCGTGCCCCTCTCACCTTGGCAGTACCTGCCCGTGTAGCCGCGGGGACAGGCGCACTGGCAGCTGCTCATGTCGAGGCGCCCGCCGTTCCTGCAGCTCACGCGACACGGGTTCCTGGGCACCTCTGCGCGTGCGGAGCGGCCGTCAGGGCTGTGCAGGGCCGGGGGGCTCGGGGAGGGGGGGTAACGGGACTCACCGCAGAGCCCGCCGCCGTGGTCCCAGGACTTGAAGCACCCCGAGAGCCGCGCGGTGCAGAGGGAGCACCAGGGGCCGCGCTGGTAGGGCAGCACGGGCAGCCCCGACACCTCCCAGTTGCCCCTGTGGCCCGGGCAGCTGAGGCGCCGACCGAGCCACGGCCCCGCTGTCGCGACAGGCCCCGCCCACCGCCGCGACAGACTCCGCCCACATTCCCCCATCACCGCCCATTCCTATTGGCCAGCGCACACCCCGCCCGGACAAACCCCCCCGCATAGGACACACCCACCCGCATTTCCCGCGCTCTAGCCCCGCCCACCCCGTAATTTCCCGCGCTCCGGCCCCGCCCCAGGCCCCGCCCATTCCACATTTCCCGCGATCCGGCCCCTCCCTATGCNCCGCCCACTTCTCATTCCCGCGCTCTGGCCCCGCCCACCCAGCATTTCCCGCGCTCTGGCCCCGCCCATTGATCATTTCCCGCGCCCGTACCCCGGCGAGTAGGCGCAGGCGAAGGCTTCGCTGTGTCCGCGGCCGCCGGCGCAGCGGTGCCGCCCGCAGCCCACCGTGCCGGCCGTGGCCCACACCAGCTGCGGGACAACGCGCGTCACTCCCTGTACCCGGCTCCCCGCATCCCCCCGCGCCGCCCCGCGCTCCCCTCCCCGCACCCACCTGGGTGTAATGGCCGCAGGTGGCGTTGGCGGCGCAGCGTCCCGTCCCGTAGTCGTAGTGTCGTCCCTCGGCGAACCATCGCTCCAGCACGGCTGCGAAGCCCCCGGCGCCCTCCGGCTGCAGCGCTTCGCTCCAGCCCAGCTGCGCGGAGGGCGGCGGAGCGGGACCCCCCAGGCAAGCGGCCGCCCGAGCCCCCGCCGCCCGCCCCAGCTCCTCGCTCCACTCCTGCGGGTTGCGGCCGGCACCGTGAGACACGGAGGGTCCCCGGGAGGGGGGGAAGGTGCTGGGGGACAGCGGGGAGCCAACCAGAGAGTGTTTGGGGAGCACCGAGGAGGTCAGTCCAGGGGGTGATTGGGGGATATCTGAGGGTCGACGTGGGACCAGCCCTGCCTTGGCCTGTGCAGACGGGGGGGTGCCTGAGGGATACCCAGGGGCATCACAGGACTTGGGGGACATCAGAGGGGGTCCCAGGGTCCAGCCTTGTCTTTAGTGCACACAGGTATGGGGGGTGGTCAGGGGACACTGAGGGCCATCACGGGGCATGGAGGACCTCCTGGGAGTCTCTAAGGGACCAGCCCTGCCCTTGGTGTGCTGGGGGTGTAACAGTGCTGGCGGCATGTCCTCGCCCAGGGGTCCCACACCAGCCAGCTCTCTGCTTCGTTAGCTTCTTAACGAGCTACTGTGTGGCACCCATGGGCTGCCCACCCTCTCTGGGCATGGAGCTGGAGGTGGTGAGGACATCTAAGGTGGGGATACGACCCTAGGGAGGACTCACCAGCTTCTGCATGTTGGCAGCGGGGGGCTGCACTTTGCTCCTCAGCTTGTTGTGCAGCGAGAGCACCAGGAAGGTCTCTTTAACGCTGAGAACTGGGGAGGGGACAGCAGGGGCTGTGGGCTGTGAGTGTCTTCCCCATATCCCCTGCTGCAGCCAGACCCTCGGGGCACTGTGGCAGCAGCCGTCCTCCCGAGGGTCCCGCCGCAGCCCGGGATACGGGGAAGGCACCCGGGTCTCCATGGAGACTCACAGAGAGAGAAGAAAGCACTCTTGGGCTGGGAGCACAAAAGGGGCAGGGGCTGCAGGGGGCTCAGCCTGCTGAGCCCCCGTCTCGCACGGGTGGGCTGAGACTGTCAGGAATGTACCCACCTCCCCCCACCCCTCCCTGTCCTGCCAGGACCCAGACGCCACCAGGCTGGACCCCATCAGCAGCCCCACGCCTCTCTTTCCCAGCCCCATCCTATCACCAGCCTCTCCCCACAAAAGTTTCATTCCATCCCCAGCTCTATGTCCCCCAAACCCCATCCCATCCCCAGCCTCATCACCCACCAAGACCCCCGCATTGACATCCCTGGGTGCTCCTCACCCACCCATTCAGCCCACTGCCCACCTGGCCTGACCCTTGGGGGATGGTGCTCAGGTTGCACTCACCCCCCTCAGCTCAGTTGCCAGCAGCAGGACCCTCCAGCCCCTCTCCCAGTTACCTCCTGGAGCCAGCGTGGGCAACTTCTCCGGAGCATCTGAACCCGTCTCACTCACCCTCCACGCCAGGAGGTTGCAAACAAGCAGCACCAGGAGCTTCATGCAGGTGCCTGTGCTTTGTGGGGACTGGAGCTCTGCAGCCCTGGCAGGAGGGTTTGGGAGCAGTGAGCAGCCCCGCAGTAGCCCCAGCATGGCCCGAGCCTCGGCTGCACTCCTCTGAGTGCTCCTCTGTGTGTGTCTGGTTGCAGGATTTGATCCTATTCAGGAGTCCAGACAGGCACCGCTGGTCAGCTCGAACAAAAGCTTGACGGGTGAGTAATAGCTCTGTCAAAACAGTTGCTCGGTGGCGCGAACACAGCAGACAGCTCCCGCGGCTGCAGCGCTGCCGGGATGCCCCACAGCAGGGGTGGCCCCTGTGCTCTGCCCCAGCCCCATGGGGATGGGGAGAGGGGGCAGGAGTGTGGGTCCCCAGAGGCACACACTTTAGGGCACGAGGAGATTGCATGTTAAGGGGCCCAGAGCAGCTAAGGGGAGCCTCTCCGTCAGCTTTCCTCCTGCCCCATGAATTAAACATGCCAGGGAGGTAACACACACCACCGCAGGCACGAAGCCAAGTACCCGCTCCGGCGAGCTGGGCAGCATGGTGAGGGGTGGGACGATGCAGGAGCTGAGAGGCCAGCAGCAGGAGAGGTGCCAGGCTCAGGGGGGCACGTCTCTGTGAGTGCTCAGGGCCGGGCAAGGGACCTAGAGCCTGCAGTGCTCAGGGGGCTTGGTTGCACCCCGATGGCTCTGCTGCAGTGCAGGGCTCCCAGCACCCATTCTGGGAGGCTGGGGGTGCTCCCCTGGCACAGGTCAGATGTGTGGGCTTTAGACATCCCTGCTCATCCCACACTTGTTGTGCCCCTTCCTCTGGGCTGTCATGGACTGGGAACATCCCACCCGACAGCAAGCAGCTGGATGTCAGCAGATAGGCAGCTCAGCATGCCTTCAGCTCCATTGCCCTGCACCTCACCCTAACCCTAGCCTAAACCCCATCCCTAATGGCAAATGCCAACCCCAGCTCTCATCTAAACCCTCCTGTTTGTATGGGCCCGAACCCTTGACACCAATCCTGATACCAGCCTTTAACCCTAACCCAAAACCTGACCTTAGCCCTACCCATGAGCCTAATGCTAACCCTAACCCTAACTTTAATGCTGCCCCCCATGTTAATGCTGACCATAATGCCAACCTGCACCCCAGCTGTGGGCTGCCACACAGCCCTCTGGTCCCCTCTAAGCTCCAGGCATGGCTGAGCCCACCCCAGCAACACGGTGCCGAGGCAGGTGAGTCCGTGGTCGCTACTGGGCTGCCCACCTCGGCAGCCCCAGCCCTGCCAGGGAGCAGACACCAGAGCCATCCCTTCTCACAGGAGGCTTTCCCACACTTAGCAAACACAGGGGATTAAGCTCATGCTGCAGCCCCGTGTGCCGGGGAGCCCCGGAGCCGTGGCCGTGGGGAGCCCGGCACCGCCGGCGCTGCAGCGAGAGCCGTGACAGCCAGCGCCTGCCGCCGGCATCTGCCGGTCCGGCGACATGAAAGGCCCCAAAACCTCCCGTGTCTGGAGAGGGAAAGGAGAGGCTGGCGCCAGTGCCAAGGGGAAACTTTCCTATGGCTCGGCCTCAGCCAAGGGAAAAACCAACAACCACGTGGGCACCCAGCGCAAATAAATTGCCGTGAGGGGCCCGAACCGCAGCGCCAGCACCTCGTCCCTGCAGCCCGCACCGCCAGAGCCAGCCCAGGCACCATGCTCCTGGTGCTGCTGCCAGCCTGGCTGGCCCTGGGCATCCTGCAGCTGCCCCTCGGCAGCGCCCAGGTAAGGACCTGTGTGCCCTCCTCGCAGATCCCTACTGGGGGCTTCTCTGCGCCCACATCTCGTGCACCAGTGCCCCTTTGCCACCCAGGGGTGGGGGGTATGGCAAAGCCACGGTGCCCAGCCTCAGAGAGGGGCTTGTGGGGCTTTTTTGGTATCTGGATGCTGGGGAAGGACCAGGCAGAGAGGACTGAGGCTGGAGCAGATACGAGGCAGTGGCAGACCCCACACTGGGTTAGAGGGGGAAGGGGCTCTGCCTAGGGCAGGGCATCCTGGCAGACAGCAACCCCAAAGACGCTGCCTGCATGGAAGTGTCCCCCCACCGCAGGCTGCAGCAGGGTGGTGGGGGAGGAGTCCAGTGTGTGACAGAGATGCCCTTGCACCCCCCTCAGGAGTGTCTGAGCCCACAGCAGGCGCTGGGCGCGCTGCGGCAGATGCAGCGGCTGCTGGCAGCGCAGGAGGCTGTGCAGCTGCGGGGCACACGCGCCCTCCGGCACCAGCTCAACGTCCTGCACGGCCGCCTCCAGCGACACGGCCACAAGCACAACGGTAACACTGGCCAGGGCTCACCCCCTGCCAGCGGCCTGGGCACGGGGACCCCCACAGCCAGGGCTCAGCCCCTGCCAGCAGCCTGGGCACAGGGACCCCCACCGCCAGGGCTCAGCCCCTGCCAGCAGCCCGGGCACAGGGATACCCTCAGCCAGGGCTCACCCCCCATGGGACCCTGCCAGCAGCCCAGGCATGGAGACCGTCACAGCCAGGGCTCACCCCCTGCCAGCAGCCCGAGCATGGAGACCCCCACAGCCAGGGCTCACCCCCTGCCAGCAGCCCGAGCATGGAGACCCCCACAGCCAGGGCTCACCCCCTGCCAGCAGCCCGGGCATGGGGACCCCCACAGCCAGGGCTCACCCCCTGCCAGCAGCCCGGGCACAGAGACCCCACATCCTTGCCAGGAATAGTGTTGACTCTGTCTTGGTGACGTCCATCTGTCCATCTCCTCCTGTGTGTCTGTGTGTGTGTCTGCAGAGACGTGCCCGCCTCCGGCTGTGCCCCGCAACGGGCGGGTGCTGGGCCGCAACCTGCGCCTGGGACACGACGTTCACTTCGTCTGCGACGCCGGCTTCCGACTGGTGGGCTCGGAGACACGCAGCTGCCGGCACAACCGCACGTGGAGCGGCACCCAGCCCTCCTGCACAAGTGAAGTGCAGCTGGGGACGGGGGTCCCCAGAGGGTTCCTCCTCTCTCACCCTGAGCTGCAGGGTCCCACCGCTGTGCTCCCCTGGCTGTAGGGGGAGCAGCCTGGGGGCTGCAGGATGGGGTGAGGATGGGCTGGTGTTCATGAGCTGCTTGTCCCCAGGTATCGACGACTGTTCCAGCAATCCGTGTGCCAACAGCGGGACCTGCGTGGATGGCAACCAGAGCTACACGTGCCTTTGCCCCAAGGGCTGGTCGGGCCCCAGCTGCCAGAGCCCCATCTATGCCTGTAAGTACCCAGGTTTGAGCTGTGGAGACCAGGGATGCTCATGGGGACAGCACCGGGCAGCCCCTTCCTTCCTTTCTTCCTCCCCTGGCAGCCTCTCGGGCCCCCATGTGCCCCCATCCCCTGGCAGTGACAGCCTGTCTGTGCCCCTGCAGACTGGGTGACGCTGAGCAATGCGTCCTTCAGCCGCCAGCCTCGCTGTGCCGAGGGCCGCCCGGGCTCCCGGCGCTGCAGCTGCGACGTCGGCTTCCAGCTGCGACCCGGCGGCCTGTGCCAAGGTGAAAGTAGGGTGAAAGTGGTGGAAAGAGGGGGGGAAACCGAGGCTCAGGCAGCAATGGGACCCCCTTGGCCTTGCCCCACTCTGTCTCCCTAGATGTGGATGAGTGCCAGCTCTTCCAGTCCAACCCCCAGACCCGGCTTTGCCTCCACAACTGCCTCAACCTCCCTGGCTCCTATCGCTGCCTCTGCCCCCCCGGCTACCTGCTGCACGCTGACCGCAACACCTGTGAGGGTGAGAGCGGTGGGCATGGGGCAGGGAGCGTCCCGTGGGACCAGGGGACGTCCCCACTCACCCTGTGTCACCGCCACAGACGTGAATGAGTGCGCGGGGAAGCGGCACAACTGCACCCAGGGCGAGCTCTGCATCAACACCTTCGGGGGCCACCGCTGCGTGCGCCCCAAGTGCCCCCCGCCACGCCACAACACCAGCTACATCAAGACCTCTGCCTTGTGAGTACCTGCATCCCCCAGGAGAAGGGTTCTACGTGTGCCACAGGGAACAAAGTGCCACGTGAGGTGTGTTTGTCTCACTCTCCCCGGTGCCCCTTGCCAACAGTCTGGGGATGTGGTGGGTGGGAGCCCCCCAGTACATGGTCGCTTCACCCAAGACCCTGCCCTGAGGGGAACCACGCCATGTACCCCTGGTCACACATCCATGTGGTGCTGTTTGGCTGCTGTGCAGCAGGCAAAGCCCCCCAGTCCCACCCTTGAAATGGCTTTGTGGCCAAGCACAAGCCACACGAGCAGAGGAGCATCATGTCAGGAGGCACATGTGGGGCTGGCTCCATCTCTGATTCATGTCAGGAGGCACATCTGGGGCTGGCTCCATCTCTGATTCATGTCAGGAGGCACATGTGGGGCTGGCTCCATCTCTGATTCATGTCAGGAAGCACATCTGGGGCTGGCTCCATCTCTGATTCATGTCAGGAGGCACATGTGGGGCTGGCTCCATCTCTGATTCATGTCAGGAAGCACATCTGGGGCTGGCTGCATCACTGGCCT
The DNA here is from genome assembly GCA_013401255.1 of Urocolius indicus. Classification (NCBI taxonomy): domain Eukaryota; kingdom Metazoa; phylum Chordata; class Aves; order Coliiformes; family Coliidae; genus Urocolius; species Urocolius indicus. The sequence goes on along the minus strand of WBNH01003454.1, from coordinate 32,148 downwards.
CCAGCTGGGCCCATGGGAGCGCCAGTGCCAGCCTCAGAGCATGCCCCAGAGCTGTTCCCACTCTGTTTGCCTGGCAGAGGCAGGGATGGGACAGAGCTGTGTTGGGCACACTTGATGTGGCCGGCTCGGGTTGCTCTGCCACAGGGCCAGCAGGGATGCAGCCTGCAGGCTCGTCTGCAAGGACAAGGGGCCATTCCCTGGGGTCAAACACTGCCCCTGAGCACTTGGTGCCCTCCTGTCCTGGCAGCCAGTGCGAGAGGAACCCGTGTCCCGTGGAGAGCCGAGCCTGCTGCCTGGCCGCCGCCTCCATCTCCTTCCACTACCTGCCTCTCCAGGCCAACCGCAGCGTGCCCCATGTGCTCTTTACCGCGTCAGCCACGCGCCTCACGGGCGACAGCCTGCGCTTCGCCGTCACGGGCGGCGGGGCCCAGACCCAGCCCCAGCCCTGGGGCAGCTTCGCCGTGCGCCGCACCGGCCGGCAGACGGCAGAGCTGCTGCTCACCAGCCCCGTGGTGGGACCGGCCACGCTGGAGCTGGAGCTGGAGATGAGTGAGTTCTCCCGCAAGGTGCTGCTGGGCAAGCACATCTTCAAGGTCACTGTGTTTGTGTCCCCCTACGAGTTCTGATCCCCTTTGGGGGTTGTGGGGCTGAGGCAGGGTCTGTGCTGGGGAGCAGGCTCAGCTCAGCCGTCCCAGCTCTTGGCCTCTCCCGTCACGCTTGTTCCTGGCTGGAAGGGCAAAGCTACCAACAGCTGAAATGGTGCCTGTGGCAAAGGCCGTGAGGAAAAACCCTGCAGGCAACAGGGACAGCAGCCTGGGGGTGCCTGCCTCTGCCAGCTCCCCCTCCTCTCTGCCTGAATGCTGTGTGGCACGCAGGCCTGGCTCCTTCTGTCTTGTAACCTCTAATAAAAAAAGAGTGGCTGCAGGAAGGGTGTCCTCCTTACTCTGCGCCTGCTGCGTGGGAGCAGCCTGTGCTTCTGTGGTCAGGGCAGGGTCCTTTGCACAGCTCAGGGTGCCAGCAGAGCAGCCGAGCCCACCCAGGCTCAGGTAGTGTCCCATCCCTCCCACCAGCGTTGTTCCCAGGGGCCACACTGAAGAGCCCCCAACACAGCACTGGGAGATGGGATGACGGTGCTGCCCTGCACAGCCAAGGCTTGTCCCCAGCCCCTTTGTCCTGTTGCTTGTGACTTGAGAGCAGAGCCCAACC
>WBNH01003454.1:6409-28716 GCA_013401255.1 Urocolius indicus | reverse complement strand
ACCAGACAGGACAGGAGGAAACAGCCTCAAGCTGCCCCCAGCTGAGGCAGAACTGTTTCCCTGAGAGGGGTGTCAACCCCTGTGCCAGGCTGCCCAGGGAGCTGGGGCAGTGCCCAGCCCTGGAGGGATCCCAAAGCCGTGGAGCTGAGGTGCTGAGGGCCAGGGGTTAGTGGTGGGCTGGGCAGGGTGAGGGGAGGGTTGGGACTGCAGCAGCTTCAGGGGCTTTTCAACTCAAACAACTCTATTCTCTGCTGTAACTCCTGGTGACTTCTATTTAACAAGCAGCTAACAATCAACTCAGTTACTTCTCCTCTGTGTACAGTGACTGACTAAACCCTGATTGTGACTTTGGGCCCTATTTGGGGTGGTTTTTTGCATTCAACGTTTGTGTATCTGGGTAGAAAGCAGCGCTGGCCGTACCCACAGCATGGGACACCCCACCAGGGAGGAGAGGTGCTGGATCCTCCTTGATTTGTTTTTCATCAATATTAGTGGATAATTACTGCATCAGCAACAAGAGAAGCCATAGAGGTATAAGGGAAAGGCAAGGGGAGCCTTCCTTGTGACAGGGGACAGGCAAAGCATTCTGTGCAGCTTTCTTCCTTCTTCAGGATCTGTTACTAGATGGGTGCTGCTGTGGGCTGACTGCAGCCCTGGGGACAGCCGAGCCAGGAGGGAGCCTGTACTGGCTTTTCTCACAATTCACCACATAACAAGAAATTCTATGGACTTGTACTGAAGTTTTGAACATGAAATAACAATGTTAGGCTCCACCTGGTGTTATTAAACAGGAAGATCTTGCAGCAGCACAGGGATTCCAGGGTCTGTGTTGGCCTGGCTGCACTCAGCAGGGTCTGATTTAGGAGAAAGGCGAAACCTGGGAATGTCTTCAAAGGACAGTCTGAGAGGTTTTTGTGACAGGTGGCTCAAAGGGGTGTGTAAGCAAGTTTTCAACAACCCAGTGAGAAAAGTATCCCATGATTAGTAGCTGTTTCTCATCACTGCTGAGCCAGTTGCCACGTTGCACTTTAACCAATGAGTGCAGGCAGATGCTGCTCGTTTCTTCAAAGGCTCAAGGGAGGATGTCCTTTTTCCAGCCTGTTTGTTGGTGAGACAGTACAGATGAGCATGAATTACCTTGGTTTGTGTCTTTACCCACTACTTCTCTAGCAGCTGAGCCCAAAAGGGTCCTGGCCCTTTGCCTGGGAGTAAGGCAAGACCATGATTGTGTGCCAAGACCTGAACCCTTCCAGTGTGTTGGCCCCCTGGCATCTTTGTAGTACTGGAACCATTATCAAAGCCACTGCAAGTGAGTTAGAGACCTCCTCCTTTTCTTTCAGTGCACTGGTTAATCAGTTCATCATGCTAATTGGAGTTGCTTGTCCCTATTAGGTGTCAGTTTAACATCCTCTCTAGTTAGGAAGGGACAGTGAGTGTGGTGCAGAGGTGCCTCCAGTCAGCTGAGGTCCAGCAGAGCTTCTTCACGCTGACCTTGCAGTGCTGACCTGCTGCAGGTGTCACATTCCCTCGTAGCTGTTGCACCTGAGTTTGCTGTGAAGCACAGCAGCCCAACCCTCTGCTCTTAACAGCTCATTGTCCTGACTCTGTGGCAAAGGAAAGGCAACAACTATTAACCCAAGTCAAATTGAAAACAGGTGAAATCACTTCTGAGCTCGTGGGTGTTGTGCAAACAGGAATCATACACATCAGGAACTTTCCAGGTTATGGTTCATAACTCACCTCTGCAGCTGAATCTTACTTTCTCCTGCCAGGAGTCCAGACATTGTAGGGCAACTTGATTAAGCAAGATGCTTCCTCCTTGGTGTCCTTTGATTGTAACTGACTGTTCTGCTCTAGCAACAGTCAGCTTTAAGCTTGTGTTGTGGAGTAACTCCTGCTTCTTCCCCCACTTTTTATTGTTCATTTTTCCAGGTACTACTCTTTCCCCTTCCTTTGTTGCTGACAAAGGGGGTCTCTGTTTGCTCAGATGCTCTGTAGTGTTAAATTGCAGCTGCAGACCATGTGCTCCTGTGGGGCCACTCTGCTGCACTCCCCTGCCCCAGCTGAAGGGAAAACATGGCATATCAGATGGGTGCAGCACGTGTTCTGCTGTCCTCTGTAACAGTGCTGTGAGGTGAGCACAGCCCCACAATGCAGCGTATCACTTCACCCCCTGCCTCCGGGCTGCTGTGTGCTCTCACTTTCTGTGCTCTTTTTAACTCAGGTTAGATCCAGATCCATTCAAAAGACTGGCCAAGCCTGTAAGTTTCCTTTTGTTGAAAGCTTGGGGTGTTGCTTCATGCAGACGCCAGCACTTGCTTTTAGAGTGTAGCGTTATGTTTTTACCCTTTCCTTACCATCAGTGGCAGTTCCCCCGTGCAGAGAGAAGTCTCCCCTGAGCTGTCATTGCAGGCTCCCCAGCTCTCTGTCCACTTCAGACACATCTCCAGGCCTGAAACTTGGTCACAACATATTTTTTAATCACGTAGGTTTTGTTTTGTTTTCCTGGTTTTGGTCTCTGTAGATGAATCTCTGCCATAAAACTCCTAATAAGACAGCTCCAGAGAAACCGAGTGAAGCTTTTGCTGAGGTGCGGGTAGAACGTGCTCGGAGGAATGGCTGGAGCTGGCCTCCACATCTCCTCCAGATCACTGTCTGGTTGCTGTACCTCTTCTTTGCTGTGGTTGGATTTGGGATCCTGGTTCCTTTCCTACCTCGCCACTGGCTGCTTGCTGGCTACATCGTATCCTTTGGTCAGGAGGAGAATGTGGGCTGGGATAAACTGTCAGTGAGGGGTTGGAAATTGATGATTAGGTGGCTTAGTGTTGGAAAAGGCAGCTGAGCCTGGGTGTTTTTCTGAAGTGTGACCATAATCTTGATCTTCTCTTGTCTAGAATCCTCAAATGCTGGGGGCTGGAAGGGCCCTGCAGAGCTGCTGCAGCCCCAGCCCCTGCTCAAGCAGCTTCCCCTGGCTCAGGGGGCACAGGAACGTGTCCAGGTGGGGTTGGAAACCTCCTTTTGGAGAAGGAGCCTCCACACCCTCCCTGGGCATCCTGGGCCAGGGCTCCCTCACCTCAGCACCAAAGCTTTTCCTTGGGCACCTCCCGGGGTCTCCCCAGTCCCTGGCCCGGCCTCCACCGCTGCCGGGCTCAAGCAGGGACCGTGCTGCCGCTGCCCTGCTGGAGTCCAGCTGCAGCCCCACCTCTGCCCAGCGCCGCCGCCTCCAGCCCCAGCAGCAGCCGGTGTGGGTATGGCGGCACCAGGCCTCAGCGCTGCTCCCTCTCCTCACCCTGCCCTCAGCTGCTCCCAGAGCCCGTTCTCATGCAGAAGCCTGGCGTCTTGCCTCCCTCCACTGCTCTGTTCCCTGTGGATCAGTGATGTGCATGTCTCAGCGTGTAAAAAACCAGAAGGTAATTTTTTTTTTGCATCCGTGCTGATTTAATTACCATCTACTGAGAAGTGATCTCTCGAGCACTCTGCTGAGAGTGAAACACACGTTATTGAGACGTGAAGGTGACTAGGAAAGTGCAGAGTCCTGGATTTTATCAGATTCTGAAGCAGCCCTAAGGAAGGAGAAAGAGAAGGTTCCTTCCTGGCCCCTTCTGTGTAGGAGCAGTCACAAGATGTTTTTAGTCTTGGAGCTGGACTTTTGCCCAGCTCAGGAAAAAGAAAGCAAGAAGATCAGTACTAGTTCCTTGATGTGACTTTATTTCTTCTTCTTTCTTGGAAGTTTGCTCTTGTGAGGGGGCATGTGCGTGGCCTTAACTGACTTGGGCCTTTCCAGAGGGTCTCTGTGGCCTAGGAAATGTGGATCTATGCCAGCAGTCTGTGCTTGGGGTCAGATCCTGGTAAGTAAAGGTAAACATCACAGCTCCTGTGCCGGGAAGGATATTTCTGTGAGGCAGAGTACCACATGACAAGGGCAGCTGCCCCTCTAGATTTAGTGACCTTATTTTTTTTGCAGACGCTTATTAGAGCGCAAACATCTCTGTGATTAAAGCTCAGGCTGATGTGTTGCCATCAGTTAGGCAGTGATTGCTCCTTCTCAGCCTTATATTTCTCACCTGCATGGGGTTTTTGTCTTGAGGATAACAACAAATATCTGCATGAAACCACTCCTACAATCCTTAACTGTGCACTTCAGTGTCTAGGAGCGTGTTTTATCTACCATTTAGTTGCTTACCTTAGTGCAGCCTCCATCGATCCCGCGGATGCCAACGTGCGAGAAAAAAACTACCTGGGGCCTCTGGCCACCTTCAATCGGAGTCAGCATGCACATGTCATTGAGAACCATCACTGCTTTATCTGTGATGTGGATGTGTAAGTATCTTCTCTTTTCCCCCCCTCCTTTCTGCTGCTCTTTCGTCTTCACCACTGCACTCCCCCATTAGTGTTTCACTTAACTGAGGCTCAGCCCCTGCAGCCCCAGAGCAGGAGGCGGAGCCCAGGCTGTTGTCAGAGTGCTGGCAGCTCAGTTGGTGCCCACTGTCATCTGTGCACGTGGTTCTGTGTTGTATTTACCAGCTTACATGTTGTGGGGAGAGAGCTGTGCTGTTCCTGTTAGCTGGTTGTTGGTGTTTTACCTGACAACATTCTATCTTGTGTGTGTGTGTGTGTCAGGATAGATGAAAACAGGGTAGCAAGGGGTGTTTGGAGAGGAGATATTGAAGATCAAGCCTTGTAGAACTGCTTCGAAGTAAGAAATGGATGCTCTCCCAGTTAGAAACCACACAGAACACTGAAAGGCAACTCTTGCAGTGTTTGGGGTTGTGGCCCAACAACAGTTGACACGTGTTGGTACTCTCCTGGGGCAGAAGGTTTTTCTTGCTCTTACCAGGACCTCTGCTGCTGTGACCCCCTGGGTTTGTACTGAGCTGGTGCTGCCACACTAACACCACCCTTTCTTTGGCAGGAGTGCCAACTCAAAGCACTGTGGGATTTGCAACAAGTGTGTGTGTGGCTTTGATCACCACTGCAAATGGCTGAACAACTGTGTGGGAGAGAGGAATTACTGGTAAGAGCCTGGCATTGTGATGAGGGCACGACACTGCAGCAATAATGCTATCCCTTCTCTTCCATCTCAGTCCAGTCTGTACTCAGCCACACAGAAACACTTTTCTTTCAGACCCTGGCTGAATAAAACCAGTCATGAGGGAACTAGGTGGAAAATGCAAGTGTGCTGATGAGAGCCAAATAACCAGGGGTAAATCTCCTATGCTCTATGAGTAAAAACAGAGAACTTGTGGGATATTGATTGTGTCCTTGATGCCTCTGAGAGCCAGAGTGGGAATACAACTGTGATCATGCTCTAAAACAACCTGCATTCAGGCTGTGTGCTTGCCCTACAGGGCTGCCTGTTGCAGCAGCATATGGGCACCTCTCAGCTGTGCCAGGATTAAGATAAGAGTTAAGGAGGCTATCACTGAGGATTGCTTCCGTTTGCTTTCCTGCACTCAAACCATGTGGAAGGCAAAGAGTTGTTACTGCTGGGTGCCACAGGACACTACCTTCAGATTTTGCGCAGGGAGCTCTTTGTCTGTCTGGTTTGTGACTGTGATTGCTCTGAAGGGTCACAGGTTGGTCCCTCAGGGTAACAAATCAGAAGTCAGACTGATCACCTGTATCTGTCATAAAGGTAAGAGCATCCCAGGGATTTGGGACATCTGCCTGTGCATCTCTGTCTTTATGAGAGGCTGGGATTTGGATTGTAGGTTACTGAAGCTGCTCAGACTTCTCCCCTTCTTGCAGGCTCTTCCTGAACAGTGTGCTCTCAGCCATCCTGGGCCTCGGGCTCCTGCTGCTCATCGCCTGCTACGTCTTTGCACAGTTCTTCCGGGACCCTGCGAAGCTGTACTCCAACCAGCACTTCCACGGTACCAGCCCTGCTTCCTGAGCACATAGCACCCCTGTCACCAGTGCCCTTGGCTTCTGTGGGCCCTCTCACTGCAGAGAAGCTCCTTCCCTTACTCCTTCAGTGCTCTATTTCTGCAAGAGCACCTCTGTTCAGCTAAACAGGGTGTCTTTCCTTACAAGAGCTAACTGCTCTTCCTAAAGGCTTTGCACACAAACGAGAGTTCTCGGTGCATAAAGGGCTCTGCAGCTGCTTTTGAGCTAGTGGTATTTGCAACTGGGAAGTTTAACTGGAGATATTTCGTACCTGGGCAATCAGCTGACCTCCAACTCTCTCTGTTTCACAGGTCTTCAGAACCACACGGGCTACGGGTTTATCTTTCTTCCTGCAGCTCGTGTTAAGACTCGAGCATCTACTGTCCCGAGCACAGCTGGCGTTGTTATTCTCCTTAGCCTGATTGCTGAATTCCTGCTTGGCTACCTCTTGATCTTTCACATCTATCTCAGTAGGTGTTGTTGTGTTCCTCTCACCTATATCCCCAGTTCATTTTGGCTCAGCTGCTTCCACTCGTGTGTTCACCCATATCATAAGTGCACACATCCTGGACAAGATTGCCAAGGAAAAGAGAGAACAATTGGGTTTAATGTTGTACTTTTGATTTTTCTCCCAGTACCAGGTGGGTTTATCAGTGCACGTGCAGTGTGGGGCTTGTGTCTGAGCTGTGATACCGTGGAATTGAAAGCAGCAGAGACAGCAGTGGGAGTGACCTGATTAATGGCAGCTCAGCGCCAGTGGTGGGAGATTCAGATTGGCTCTTCATATGGGCTTTTGGGAGTCTCTTCAGTGTGCTCCTCAGTACTTCTGGGGTGTCAGAGAGTCTGTTTCTCTGTTGCCCCAGAGAAATGTGGGTGGTATTGATCTAAATTTCAGAGAGGAGGCCTGAAGTCCTGATCAAGGCACAGCAGCACAAAGAGACCTGTGACATTCAGAGGGGGAGGTTTTCAGAGGGCTTTTCATTAGGTCTCCTGCTTGTTACTCTGTCAAGAAAGGATATTTGTGTTTGTTTATGTACAGATGGGCATCAAAAAACCTTTTTTTCAGCCATGATCTAAAAAACAAAACCACTGTTATTTGGCTGCCTGACCCAAGTCAGGGTGAGGAAAGTTCTTACCCTTGCAGTAGACTGGTGCCAAAGCTGGGGAAGGAGGGGAAAGGTGGGTTGTGGTGGGAGAGAAACAAGGCCAGTGCTTGCAGAGGTGGATTTTTAGGTTGTCAGTTAACCGTGATGCAAGTGCCAACACAAAGTAGGTCAGCACAGGCCAGGAGCAGAAGAGCTGCAGTGCTGAAGTATTAGAAGTGGACTTCGCTGGGTGATGATGATGCCTGGAGATTTCAAAAGCTCATCTCCCACTGCAGAAAGACTAAAAGGGTAACAGGGGCTGGGGCAGCTCCAGGAAGATCTTTGGGTGGAGGAAAAAAGACGATTGGGTTTCAGAGCTGAGGGTGTGTTTCTCCTGTCTCTGTGTAGAGCTCCCACAAGAGGGTGCTGGCTCCTTGGGAGAAGGACACATTTCATTACACTAGTTCTGCTCTGTTTGGAGGATTTATTTGTTGCTGTTGTCTCGGGGTGCTGCTTTTTTTTCCTCTTTCAGACTAAATTTTGAGCCAAATGAACTTTTATTTCTGGGCCAATTTGAAGTCTTTACATGGAAACAGAATGTGATTATTGTTGACATTGAATTAAAATCTGCTGCTCTGTTGAATACCGGTTCCAGCTGTGCAGAAAAGTGGCTGCTAGAAAGGAGCAGAAGTAGCCTCTGGAAGCCAAGACTGTGTGTTGCACGTGGGTGTGCATCACACTTGCCACTGGCATTGAGGGGCATGGACAAGGTCTGGTTTAGGTTCCTGTTGTTTCACGCCTGTGATTGTCAAGAGTCTCATCTGAATGCTTTAAGGTAGACAACTGTTCCAAGCTCTTTTGAGACTAGAAATACAAATTGCCAATTAAAGTATAATTACTAAGTTTTTTACATCCCTGTCCCCTCCCTTCAAATTGCAGGAAGCAGCCAGCAGCCCTGGCAGTGGTGTGGCCTTTCAGTGTCACCTGGCAGTGGTGTGGCTTAACTCACGGATGACTATGAAAGTTTTAGACCCTACTTTTGTTCCAGGCCCAGTGAGTTGTTCAGAACTGCTCTCTTGCCTCTAATTACTCCCTGCTCTCACTCCAAAGGGAGGAAGTAGGTTATTCTCACCACAGTAGTTCCACGTGTCCAAAAGCACCAGTCTTGACTGAGGTTCAGTTCCAGAGGCATTCAGTGAAGCATGGCAGTTCAGAAGGATGGAGGAGGAATATTTTTCTTGTCTCCAATACTGAGAGACCAAGAGTAAGCAGAATAAAAAGAAAAGAAATAGTAGAAAGTATAGGAAAGGAGATGAAGCTTTTCCCTGGCAGAGTTTGTGTGTTGCACACGATGTGCTGCGGTGTTATCTGCTCAGGCAAATGCAGGCTTTCTTAGCTAAAGAGCTCTATTGAAATGTTTTAAAAGCTGTACTGTTAAGTGCTCAGAAACCAAGGAGCTCTGAACTGGAAATGGTTTGTAGCTCTTTTGCTTATGCCACAACGCTCAGTTTCTCCCATAAAGCATCTGGTGCCATTCCAGGAGCATCTGCCAGCTGCCCTGTCCCCAGCAGGAGCATTCACTAATCCCTCTGCTGCAAACTTGCCAAGGGTTTGTGCTCTGCTTTCCTGCCCAGATGGATCTTGAGTTCCTATTTCTCCACAAGGCTGTTGCTTTAACAGGAGAGACACCTTCTCCTCTGCTCTCCCCCACTTCCCTGTGAAGCAATCTTGTGTTTAGGGCAGGGTTTTGAGAGGTAAGATGTTACTGATCCAAATGTCTTCAGGCAGAGAAAAGACTTTAGGCTGGATGTCCCACATCTTAGGCAACTGCTTGAACTACTGTGCTCCTGTAAAAATGAAGAGTGGCTTCCAGGCTGTGCACTAAAAAACCTCCAGCATCCATTCCTGGGACTTGTGCTCTAAAAATACCACATCTATGTCACTATGGGAGGAATGTCTGAGTTCTGGGTCCTCAAAATGTCTTGGGTCTCATGAAGAAACCAAGCTGCTCAGAAATGTCAGATGCTTTTGGTCATTTGTGGAAGCAGATGTGTTTGTGTGGGGGGAACCTCAGGAGCACATGAACTCAGACACATGAAAGCTCTGGGCACATCTGTTTGACATGAGGCAAAGTGTGCATTTGGTGCTCAGTGTTTTGGACACAAAGTGTTTCAATCTCTTCTCCAGGATAGATGAACCTGATGAATTTCTTACCTTCATTTAGCATCAGGTACCTTCTGACTGCTCACTGTGCTTTCTGTATGATACTGATGTTGCTCTTGTTGGGCACGAATAATGGGTTTGCTCTGAGCTGAGCTGAACACATTGCTACAAAGAACAGTGAGACGATGAGAAAGTGGGATGATGGCAATAGAAAGATGTACAGTGCAAAGGTACTTTTGGCTTTGACTCTCAGTCTTTTCATGTTTCTGGTTACTCTTTGATTGTACAGTTGTTCAGGCTGTGTGTGTAAGTGTGACTGACAGCTCCCTCTCTCTTTCTTCCCAGTATGGAACAAAATGACTACCTACGAGTACATCCTGCAGAAGTTTCCCCAGAACGAGAGGGAAAGGCAACTGGAGTCTCACTCCTCCCAAGTAAGACCCAGTCGGGTTACTTGTCCTGCCTTCAGTCTACTTCTCAAAACCAGCCTTTGCTTGTCTGCAGTGGCAAGTTTGCTTCACTCTTGTGACTTCCAGGTTTTAGAGGCAGCTGCTAGAGATCAGACTTCAGAGGTACTTTGGAGTTCAGTAGGATGTGAGAGAGCATTTGATGAACACTTCAGGCATAAGCAGGTCTTTGCTTTCAAAGGAATCTGTCCCACCCACTCTCTCCCTCCAACGCTTGTTTGGGGCCCTGCACTGTCTGTCCTCTGCTGCCAGTGCAGCTGTTTGTTGCAGTCATGCAGGGAGCAGGGTGGGGGATCTCATCTGGGTAAGAGTCAACTTTACTAAAAGAAAAATAGTTGAGCTTATGTTGAGCTGGCCCAGCTCCTTCCCAGCTGGTTCATCCAGCAGTCACACACTCCTGTGTCATCAGGAAGGAGGATGAGTGGAGAGTGGGATGGGACCTGTGTCAAGGATGGACAGGACCCTCTGTTTGGCTGGCTGACCTGAGCAGGGCAGTCTCCAAAGCTGGAGAAACCGGGGCTAATCAATCCAGCAGCTACCAATACCAAATAGTTTAACCATCTTGAAAAGGAAGAGGACACCAATCATGTTCAGAAATGACCCAGCTATCTGCTTTTCTTTGAATAGAGTTTACATAGTGATAAGAGTCCTTGTGATTACTGTAACATTGAGCTGTGTCTCTCTAAAGAGGGTTCCACGAGCTCTTTGATGCTGTTACACTCTGCACTGGCAGATACATTCTGCTCTGAGTTGAGAGGTTCAGTGTAATTGATTTTGTTGCAAGGCAACTCTGTCCCTGGGGCACTCAAAATTTGACCAAATAAATGCTGTCCTGGCTTTAATAAGGAATTGGACTAGAAACTTCCACCAAGACTTCCTAGCATAAACGATTCTGTGATCCCTGGGAACTTCATCTGCTGCAAGTAAGTTACCAGCTATACAACAAGGTTTCTGTTTCATGAGAAATCAGTTCTGTCCAAGCTTCAGCCAAATATTCTGTGTGGAGATACTGGGCTCATTCACAGGATACTTTTTTCATCCTATCAAAGCAAAGTGGCAAGTGAACTAATTCCCTTTCTGTAAAAAAAAAAGCTAAACCATAGAGACCCCAGCTTTTCATCCACAGGCCTTGGAAAAGCTGAGCTGTCAGTTTAAATAGTTCCCATAACAACAAAAATATTTGGCACTTTTGTCTCATAGAGCTTTGCTCACCATGCAAATCAAACCAGTAATAAAGCATCACCTCTAATCGCTTCCTAGTTACAGGATTTGGACTGATACTTTCTGTCTATCTGAATAGAGATGGGAATCTATCTGTGCACACTTGGGATGGAAGCCATACAGTGATGTTCTCCTCCTTGTGCTGGTGCTTCTAAGCAGGGTGAAAAGGAGTTGTGTGTTGCAGGACTGCAGTTAGTACCTTGGGGAACAAGAAAGACTAGATGATGCCCAGTAACATTGTTGAGAAAAATGGTAACCCACCAGCTTTTCCTTACGTAGCAACCAGAGATAAACACAAACAAATAGGTTGGAGTAGGAGTACACCAAGTGACTTGCCTTTTGTAAGGCAGGGCTCTGTTGACTGCAGCCTTCTGTAGCTTGAACAGAGAAACCCTTTGTAAATGATCCAAGATGATGTAAGCATCAAATGGAAATCATCCTCTTCCCACTCTTGTCTTAACTGTTCATTCATTCTCAGGAACAAGAAGAAAGAGGCATTTCCTCTTTAATCCTCAGGTTTGAGCCTTACTCAAGCTTAGGTGCTGGTTTTGCCTTCAGTTTGTGGTTCAATCTTGGGCTGTGCCCAGGTTGGAAGGAAGGGCTATGCCCAGCTTAAGGGATATGTGCTTGTGACATTGTTCTCTGAACATTCACAATGCAAAAGCCCCAATTTTACACCCTTGAGTGGTTCAGCTGTAACAACAAAATGCAGAATAGTTGGGCATGTACAGTCTTTGCCTCTATTACTGTACCCAGAGCAGCATCTACAAGCAACAGGGTCTTTTTTCCTGTTAGCAGTTGCAATCCAAAGAAATAGAAACCAAACCAAAGCTGGTGCTTTAATGCACAATTACATTCATACCATGGTGCTGCTGAGGCCAGCTGGGGTGGGATATGTTTCATGTTCAAGCTTTGAGCTTGCTTTGGACACTGATTCAGCTTGGCGAGGTTTGATTTTTAAACAATAAACATGAATTTTACTCAGCTTCCCTCACACTTCCAATCTTGCTTCTCTCTTCCAATGTCTGGTTAAGATGAACTCTCAGCCTCAACACTTGTGACAGACCCTCTTTCCATTTTATTCCTGTTCAGTTTTGCCTCCCTTCCAGCCAGGAAATATTCCATGGCACTGCCTCTCATTGAGGTGGATGATAGGAGCAGCTGAAGTGGGCAGGGGAGCTGAATCCACCCTGAAGGTGTAACCAGGAGTGGATCCAGCTGGAGGTCTGAGTGTGACCAGGATTTGCAATGAACTTGAGTGGGACTCTGCCCTGTGATCCTGCTTCATGTCCCACTGAGAGAACGTTGTGTTTCCTACTGCTTAAGCCTTCTCCCATTTGCTTCTCCAATCAGCTCTGATGGTTTCCTGTCTTTGATGTGGCTGCTTCAGCTTTACATAATTCATAGAAGGCTGAAACGAACAAAATGGATTGTTAAAAGCTCTTTGTTTTCCTTCTTGGAAATAAGTTTTTCACGATCTCCTCAAGATATATCATGTGTTAGTTTCCTTTGAGATGCCAGGCTTGCAGTTCTGTTTCTATGCTGAGGACACTGAATGCTGATTGTTTTCTCACCCCTGCCATGGCCATGCTGACCCCACTTACAGTGACAGTGTCTGGGCTCCTGCATTCTTGGCTCAGGTGCATGAGGCTCGAATGTAAATGTTACCAGTTTGGTCCCCAGGGAGATCAGAGGAAGCATTTCTGTAGGTTGGATGTTCAGTGGGTGACATGATCTGACTTGAGTTACAAGTTTATTTAACATGTGTGTGGTCTGTCTCTGCAGATTCTGAATCTCTGCACCTGGATAAACCTGTAACAGCCCCAAACAGGGTAACTGCCAAAGCAGAAAGTTCTGATGTTTGGGATTGCTGAGCAAATTCCCTTCCAGTGGGATGTTACAACCTATAAAATGCCTGTAAATTCCTCTCCATCTTTCTTTAAACAATGTATTTACTCAGACGAGTTAAACTCGGAGCACAAATGGCCTAAAGTCTTTCCAGTTTGGCAACTTCTTTACCTAACAGTCACAGACACTGACTCCAAGTTGCTCAAAAGCAACCAGTCATTTTGGAAATGTCTCTGCTGGCCCAGGCTGCTCTGAGCATTGAGCAGGTTCTGATGCTGCCCAGCTGTGGAGGTAAGAAAGAGGCAGGAGCTGTGCTCCTCAGTACCCACTTGCAGCACTTGGTGATAGGTGTTAGAGGCTTTTGGGGCACAGAGCTTCAAGCAGCTTTGTATTTGCTGACTGGATGATCTTTCAAGGTCCATTCCAACCCTTAAGATTCTGTGCTTCTCACACAAACTTCCCTCGTGTCTTGCAGAATGCACATTGAGCACCTGCAGCATCCTGTGGCAGTGAGTGCTCCAGCTCCTTGCCATGCTCTGGCAGAAATGCAGCTTTTCTTCTCTTCCTCTTGAAACTACAACCTAATCTGTTTCATTCAGTGCTCTCTAAATGTTGTGTTAGAGACATGGTAAACAATTCTTCCACATTTGCTTTCTCCACTCACACCTGCCCTGTGTATTTCCACTAGCTGTTTCTTGTCCAGAAGCTGCTCCATACCTTTTACTGGTCTTGTCGCTCTTCTCTACAGTATCTTCCAGCTCTTCTGTGGAGGAGGATGCTGGGAGCCTCTAAAGAATCCAGTGTTCAGGCTGCTAATGAATTTATTCACTACCATCAAACCATTCTCTTTATGCCTTTCCTTTTCATTCCTGCCATCTGAAACGATTTCTTGGCTGCTGCTGAAGCTGCAGCTCCGTGAATCCTTCTCTAGTCCAGAGCCCATTGCTTTGGATGTGGAGTTTACCCTGCTTGTCCCACAGGCATCACTTTCCAGCTTTCCACCTGGCAATGCTGATTCCCACGTGCCACTTCATCACCCCACAGTGATAACCAGAACCTTCTGCAGCTCTTTGTGGTTGGCTTTTGGTTTCATTGCCTTACACAAGGGAGTATCGTCACCAGGCTTCACTGTGCTGTTCTGCTCCTTTCTCTATTGTTTCTGGATGTGTTGAGGTGCAGAGGCTCTGCAGGTGGTCTCTCTTGGAAACCTCTTTCTGTGAGGGAAAGTGCAACTTGGTCTTCATTTTCTCAAGTTTTCTCATCAGGCTCTTCAGACAAATAGATCTTTATGAGCTTGTTTAAGGGTGTTTTTGGAAGCTCGTGCCCATCACATGTAAAACCCCACCTAGAAAGTTGTCTTGCTAATCATCCAGGTCTAAGAGCAGCTGAAAAGTAGCAGTGAGGTTCCCCTGAGTATGGCTTGTCCCTTTTGACAAGGAGGCTTCACACCCTGCCTCACTTGGTACTCTGACCATCTGACTAGGAGCCCTTTGCTGTAATGCAGGCCCTTGCATTTGGGAGGTTTGTTCATTGTGTCTTCTGACCTGTTTATGAGATTGTGCAGTTGTAAAGGTCAGGGTGGCATTGGATTGACTTCACCTGAGGCAAAGGACCAATGTAAGCCCTGCTTTCTGAGACCCAGCAGTTATTAGCCACACAGGAGTCACACACGAACCAGGAGACACTAATTTTCCCCCCCTGTATCCTGGATGTTTTCCTTTTGTTCACCTCTCTTTTGAATTTAGAAGTAGTTTTGTGTATTCACTGCTTGGCTCCTGGAATTGAATCATGTAACTAATGGAGGCTTTAAGTGATATTTTGAACACAGGCCAAAAGAAATGTTTGAGCTGGTCTCTCCTAAGTGTGATTTGGTTCTGAGTCACATGAAGTACTGGCTGGTCTAAATGAATGAGTCAGGGACTTCATCTCAGTCTTGCTTTTCCATCTTCTTAAGCAGCAGACTCCTGCTGAGCTTCAGCTGTCAGGACACAAAATGTCTTGACACGTGGCTGAGGGAGGAGCAAGGAGCCCTCTCTGTAGTGAGAATCTCTCTTCTCCACCCTCTGTCCATATTGGTCTGAAAAGGTGACATTTGTTTCACTTTTCTTTTAGGGAGCAGAGTTTCTTTCATGTAACCCTGGCAACACAGCCTCTGATGGTCAAAACGAGGCATTCAAACTTATGTCTTTAGAAAGGTGAGTAAAGTCATAGATGGGAGTTTCCCAGCAGCATGGCAGGTGAATGGGGAATTGCCACCAAAGCCACTGATGGGCCCAAAGGCAAAAGCACTTGGGAGGATGGGAAGCACCAGTATTGTGGCCGAGGCAGGATGAAGTCAGTGAGTTTCGGGAGGGTGAACACCTGCAGCAGCACTTGCCTCTCCTCCCCTGGGAAAGCATCTTTCCTAGAGTACTCTGTTGAGGTTGGTTTGTGTTTCAATGGCTTTAACACTGCCTGATCTGTCCTATAATTCCCAGACTGAGCTCGTTACAGTTGTGTGATTGGGGGTTGCTGAGATGTAAGCCACCACAGCAAAGTTTCTAACACAGGCAAGTGTTTGTGGGAAAACAGCCTCTGTATCTCTTCCTTAGCTCATGGCCCTGGGCAAAGGAGAGGATTTTGCTGAGTGGCTCAGGAACAGTTTCCCTGCAGTTGTTGCAGGGCAGGGGATGATTTACGCAGGTACATGGGCACTGGAGGGGAGTTGTGTCTAAGAGAAGCATCTTGTACCTGCCCTGTGTTGTAGCTTTTTAGAACTCCGTGTCCACCGCGATGGAGCTGAGCCCCAGCAGAGCTGCTCCCCTGACCTCCCAGCTCCTCCCTTGCCTGGCATCGTCATCTCAGGTAGGCACACAACTGCACAGCAGCACCTCTGCAAGGGCACACTGTCCCACGCTCTGTCTGTCCTCAGCCTGTGCCTGCCCCAGTCCAAGGGATCCTTTCCTGTCTCACTGATACCCGTGGCCAGATCCATTCTCCTGTTGCCTCCTCAGCTTGCAGCTCAGCCCTAACACAGTGTCTTGCTGGTTCAGTGCAGTTCAGTGCCTGTCTCTGTGCTGCTTGGTTGGTGTCACAAGCTCTGTGTGTTTCTGTAGAGCACACTCAAATATGGGTGTTAGGGCATGGGGTGTGTGGAAATGAACCTTTCAGTGTATGAAACAGCTGCTCAAAGCCTTTCTTTTGCCCTCTTGCTGTTCATGTATCTACATCCAGATGCTCTCCCCTTTGCTCAAATGGCAGGTGATGATGCTCTCCCCCTTTCCTCCAAGCTTATTAATCAATGTCTTGTTATCTAGATGATAACTCCCTTTCAACTATCCTTGTGTTTTGGACAAGAGCTCTCTCTCTCTCTTTCTGTCTTGGGGTACCCTGGGCTATTTCCCTCTTCCAGTTTGGCTCTTACAAATGCATTTTGTGCCCAGTGGCTGATAAATCCTTCTACTGTCTGAGACAACAGCTTCAGGGGCCCTACACAGAGAGTCACTGAATGCAGATACATGTGTGTTCATTAAATACCTGTCTCCTATCATTGCTTTATAGCAACTCAGCCAGTCTTCGTGGTCTGTGGTCATACTTAATGATCATTATTAGAAACAAGAGGTAGCAATCAAAGCAACCTGTCTGTCTCTTTGCTTTGGGCTGATGAAGTGACTTCTCCTCTCTTGGGCTACTTTCACAGAGCTGGAAGAAGAGAAGAAAGAAGACAAACAAAGCTTCTACCTTAGCAATGAGGAAAAAGACAACACCACACACTAGAGCTTGGGCCTCCTTCCCACATCCCCAAGCAGGTGAGAAACGTGGTATGTCATGAAAGCCCAGCACTGCCAGGCAGGTCACCTGCCTCAGAAGGGAAAGGGAGTGTTTCTGAGTGCTTGGAGATGCTCTTGAGGTGATGCCATTTGGAGACACTGTAGGCTGTAGAATTCTGTACACTTCCATAGTTATTGTTGCATAAATGTAGCTGTGACTTTCTGCAATGTTAATAGATCAGCCATTGCAGAGAGTTCCTGGGTTTGGTGATGTCTTTGTGGGGCTGGGATCTCTCTCTCTCTCTCTCTCTCTCCTTAAGCTCTCTTCTCCCTTTCTTCCCATCTGCAGAGCTTCCAGCCACAGCTGCTGGCACCTCCCCTTCCCCTATACTTCACCTCTTCCCTCTGGCAGCATTCCCTTCCCCAGGACCCCTGCCTGATGGTCACCCTGAGTCTGCAGAGTCCATGGATGAGATCCCTGTGGCCCAGACTCGCCTTGGGAGCACCGCCCTGCGTGGGCTTCCTAAGAATAAATCAAGCAGCTCTCAACACTATCCCTTGTCCACAGACAATCCCAGAGTGGGTGGGAAGAAGGACCTGTGTTCTAGGCACAAGGTGAAAAGGAAAAGCTGCCAGCAACACACACACCTGGAAGTAGACCTGGGACATTCTGCTAAGGTCCCTGCTGTGTTTGTAAGAGCAGTGGAGAACCTCACATCCCTCAGTCCCAGCCCAGCCAGAGCATGGCTGAGCCACAGCACAGAAAATGCAGCAGCCAGCAGCACCTGGGCAGCTGTGCCCAGTGCCCTGAAGATGTCAGGACAAGCACCTCAGCGGCCTAATGAGCAGCTTTGCACAGCCACAGCCTCTGGGAACAGGGCAAGAGGTTCCCTTTCTGCTCAAAGACCTCGACTCTAGTGACTTGTCACAGCATCCTTTGACCTGGTGCTGTCCATCTTCCAGCACAACTAGCTGAGAGGCAGCAACTCCTCTCCCAGGCATCGTTGTTTCTGGCTGCAGCCTCTTCCCAGGAGTGTCCCCAAGCCCAGTTCCACTCTTCTGGTCAAGAGGGAACAGCCTCCCATGAGAGGGCTGAGCTATGGGCTGCCACTGGCCAAGGCCTGCAGCTCTGCAGGGGGCTGCGGGGCTCAGCCTTGCCCTGGCTGCAGTGAGACATTTCACCTCCTCAACCAAAGGCAAGAGGCAATAAGGTGACAAAGCTGAGGTAGGTGTGTATGCAGGAGGGAGCTGTGGTGCTCTCTGTGCCCTCTGGCCCTCTGCATGCTCTGCTGCACTGTCTGGGGGAGGGTGTGGGGGAGAACAAAGCTGCACCTCATTGTTCTCTGCACCCTGAAAATGAAATGTCCCCCCTGCCTACAGCCTGTCAGCCTATGGATGGTGCACAGGAGCTTCAGCAGGTGGTCAAGGAGTCACCTCAGGATTTCACCCTGTCCCTTCTGCCCCTTTGCACTGTGCCCCCTCCAGCCAAGCCCAGCAGCATGTTGCACTCTGTAACAGTGTGCTTTGCCCTGCTCCAGCTTCTCAGCAGCCTGGGGGCCCACAGTGCAGCCTTCACAGCAGAGAAGCTCTGGCATACAGCACATCCTGACACCTTCCCATCTCCTGGGCTGCCACATTGGCACCAGTGCATGTCCAAGCCTTGGGCAGGGCAGGGGTGTGTGGGAGCAGCCTTGGTGGAGCAGCAGACGTGGCACTGCTTGTCTGCAGGGACCAGGGCACCTGCTCACCAGTAGATCCCCATCACACAAAATCCTTCCAGCTGTTTCCCCTCATGGCTGCTGGGAGGCTGCACCCCCAGTGCTGCTGGCCTCAGGGTTTTTGAGGGCCAGCCGTGTCCCCCTCCTGCAGAAGCTGTTGGCAGTTTCTCTCCAGCAGATGCTCCTGAGCAGAGCTCCTGTGTTTTCTCACCCTTTGTCTATGCAGAACCAGACCCAAAGGTATTTTGGAGCTCTTCAGCAGCTCTCCTCACAGTAAACTTTTTTTCTATGCCTTTTGCTAAATGATCTCCTCTTCCTTTGCAGTCCTGAGCTGAGCTGGTGCTGGTCTCCCCGGTGCCCCTCGTGTCCCAGCTCAGCTCAGCACCTTGGGCTGGGTGGGGTACAGGGTCTCCCCTCCCTGTGGGGCCCTGTGGGAGCTGCCTGGCCCAGGACAGGGGTTGCAGCAGCCTCTGGGAGCTGTGTGGCTGCAGGCTGGGGAGGAGGGCAGTGAGGGAAGGCCTATGCACACAGCTGTGCTGCTCTGTCAGAGGTGCAGGGACGTCCTGCAGTTCCCCCCCTCCAGCCAGTGCAGAGCCTTGGATGCTGCTTCTGCCTTGTTGGGAGCCCGTGGGGTTTGTTGGAGGCTGACAGGATGCCTTGGGCACCTTGATTTGGGAGTTGTCCTAGGGATAAAAGGCATCCTTCTGCCTCTGGCTGAGATGTGGGATGTTTTCTTTGGTGCATCCAGGCTGCAGAAGGTGCAGCACCTCCTCTGTGCATGGAGCAGCTGAGGGCAGAGCCAGGCCCCAGCAGGATGGACTCTCAGCACCACATTCTCCTCTCCTGACCCTCACAGCCAGGAAGCAGGGCAGTGTGTGCCCTGGGGGGGATGGTTTGGGGTGGGTTTGGAGCTTTTGCTGCACCCACGTGAAAGGAGGGCTTTTGAATCACAGGATGGTGTGAGCTGTAAAAGCCCTTGTTGCTCCTGAAGTCCCCTCAGCACTAACCCAGCTTGAAGGTGCATTATTGGGCACTCAGGAGTGAAGATGATGAGGCTGAGATGGCTTTAGCTCCTGAGAGACCTGTTCTCTGCCCCAGTTCTGTTTCCAGCCACTTTGTGTCCTTTGCAGACACTGTTTGCCACATGCACACGGCCTCCAGAGCCCAGCTTTGGCTGCTGTGGGTGGCATCACACAACATCAGGGGTGTTTTGCACAGGAGGCTGCTGGTCCAGGATGGCTGCAGCAGGGACAGGCTCAGCCTGGATCCTCTCCTTCCCCACTTCATTCCTGTTCTTTTGGGGGGCTCCAAAGCTGATCCCTTGAGGGTTCAGGTGAGGAGGGAGTTTCTGCTGCCCTGCATGAGGAAGGCTCACAGCAGAGCACAGGGAAAGAGTCACATTAGGGTACCTCTGCAGGGGCCATCGTGCAGCATCATTTGGCCAAGCCCACCAGAGAGCTGGGTTAAGGTGTCAGCAGAGTCCTGCTGCCTTCAGCTCCCCCTTGCTGCAGAAACACTGAGGGCTGTCATCCCTGAGCTCCTTCTCTGGCACCAGATGAAAGGTTTTTGTCTGGACACCAATGTGATGGGAACATGAGGAGGAGGCAGTGCCCTGGACCGGCCGTTTCCACTGCCAGACACTGTGGCTTTTTATTAGGAGCAAGCTATGCATTTGCAGGGATGGTGACAGCTTTCCAGAGTCCTCTCAAATCATAAATCACAGCCTCAGGCCCCTGGCCAGCAGCTGTGCCCAGCCTGGCAGTGCCTGCTGGAAGCCTTTCATCTCCAGGCCTGACTCGAGTTCCTTGAGTTTCTCTTGGAAGTCAGGGGAACCTGCCTTTAGGAAAGGATTTGGGGTGAATCTATTCCTGGGGCTCCATTTTTAAGGTGTCCTGAGGGCATTTCAGGGGGCTGCCTTGAACTGAAGCAGGGTGGAAGGAAGCTCCTGGAGCTGTCTTTTTCCCCCTCCCCTCAGCCCTCTCAATGCCCTGTGGACACTCTGTTGCTGGGGTGACCAGATACATATTGCACAACCTCCGAAACACTTCTCTCTGTTTTGTAGCAACTTGCTCTGCATCAGCAGCAGCAGCAGCAGCAGTCCTTCCCTCCCAACCTCATCCTTCCCTCCTACCCTCATCCCCTCCCAGCTGCAGCAGAGCCAGCCACTCACGCCTGGAGCAGGATGCCTGTGCAGAGGCAAAGAGGGAGAGGTTGCACTGGTGCTTTCCTGAGTGCTCTGAGCTGCACCCTGGAGCTCCTGCAGCCCTCCAGGCCTCTGGGGGAAGGTGGGAGACAGGCCTGGCTTGTCCTGGCAAGGATGAGCTCAGCAGCAGGACTGTGTGTCACACTGTTGCTGTGAGCCCCAGTGTGTCTCGGGTAAGTTATGTGGCTCATTAAGCTCTTTGGGGCATGAGGCAGCCTGGGAACATGCTGACCTCCACTGGAAATGAGCAGCAGGGAAAGGTCCCCAGGGAGCTGAGCACTGGGCTGTGTGAATGCCCTTCCACCACATCACAGGAGCTGTGCAGCCTCCTCCTGCACCCCAGCACAACCCCTCCTGGGCTTCCTTTTGCTGTGCTGCAGGAGGAGCAGCAGGAGCTGCCCAGCACCTTGCTCTGTCCCAACAGGGCTGTCATGGTGACAACAAATGCACAACAAACCCCAGCCCTTAGCAGCTGAAACCCAACCTGCTCAACCCGCTCCCCTGGGGCAGCTGGCCAGCCCTGGCTGGCTGCTCTCCCCTTGCCCAGCTCTCCCTCTGTGCCTCCTCTTGCCTCTTTGGACTCTGCAGCCCCCCAGGACCAAAGAGGAGCTGCCAATCTGCCCAACCTCCCTTCAGCTCCTGCCTGCTGCCAGCTCTGTGAGTGTGGGCTCTTGTTGTGCCCACAGCTGCCAAGCCATGCCAGGCCTGGCTGCTCCAGCAGCCTTACCTGCTCCTCGCTGGAGCGGGCAGCTGGGAGGGCAACCACAGACTCCTGCTTTGGTGGGGACTTGCAGGACAAGGCTGTGCCTTCAAGCAAGACATAACCCCTCTCCTCAGTAGGGCTGCCCCAGTGATTGCTCTGCTCAAAGCACAGCAATCTGCTTTCTGTGGGGAAGGGGGGGGGGACACCAGTGCCCCTGGTCCCTGCTGGCCTGGTGTCTAGGGGACCTGTGTGCTATGAAGTGTGCGTGTGCAGGCCAGAGGCATCCTGGTGCCACCCCCTGGCTGCAGTGCCCTGGCTCTGGCTCTCTGGCCACCTCTGAGCTCTAGCAGGACAAGCTGGACAGAGGAATAGCGCTTGTTGGTGAGCTCTGCCTGGACTCTGCCTTGTCCAGACCTTGTAGATGAGCCTCCAGGCTTGTCCTGCCCACCCCTGACTCTCCCCTCCAGGATGTGCTTGCCACAGGTTGCCACCCTGCCTCTGTCTGAGCTGTGGAACAGCAGCTCCAGCCAAATGAGGGGTCACAAGGCTGCCTGGGGAGCCTTCATGTGGCTTCCCAGAGTGGCAGGTGCTGTGGCACGGCTGCAGCCTCTGACACCAGCCTTGGCACTCACCGCCAGATAAACTTAATGATCCCAACTCAAGCTCTCAGGCTGGTGGTCACCTCTGGGGGATTCCAGCCTCTTCTCCTAGCCAGGGTCAGTGTGAGGGGGCTGCACAGGCCTTTGTCCAGAGAATGGGCATCCCTCAGCTGAGGAGAGAGGCTGTCACTGTGGCTGTGCCCCAAAGCAAAGGGCTGAGGGTGCAAGAGCAGGACTGAGACACCCCTGGGGCAGCTCAGCCATGGGGCTGCCTGTGTCCATCCTCACTCTGCAGCCTTTGCCAGGGCATGGGAGGAGAGACCTTGTGGGGCAGGGGAAATAACTTGTGGAGTGGTGGTGGGGCCCTGTGGGGTGATGAAGGGCCGTGGGGTGATGGGGAGCTGTGGGGTGATGGGGGGCCATGAGAAGATGGGGAGCTATGGGGTGATGGAGGAGCCGTGGGGTGATGGAAGGGGAGCTATGGGGTAATGAGGGAGGGGCAGGGAGTGATAAGGGGACCATGGGGTGGCAGGGGGAGGGTCTGTAGGGTGATGGGGTGGCCAAGGGATGATGAAGGGGCTGTGGGGTGATGAGGGGGGCATGGGAGGGTTCTATAAGGTGATGAGGGGGTCCGTAGGGTGATGAGGGCTCTGTGAGGTGATGGG
>WBNH01003453.1:20507-82291 GCA_013401255.1 Urocolius indicus | reverse complement strand
CCAAACCCACCCCAGATAGAAAAGTGCTTCTCTTCACTGCTTTCTTTTGCAAGAGAAATATTTTATCTAGCTACTGAGACAATAATTTCTGTTTTCAAAAGAGGAAGAGAAGTATAAACAATGTGCAGCCCGAACAAATAATAGAGGAGGTTTGCCAACCACATTCCTAAACGCACATACACAATGTCTGTGAACAAAACTGCCACAGCTCACGACTCTTGACATTCAGAACTGTCACACCATTTATTTTAGGCTTAAGATTTATGAAAGATTAATGATGATAAAGACCTACTGGTAGTTCTAAGCAAGCTGGGGATCTCTTGCAATTTAGAAACTGTCCCCAGTGATTGCTAAAGAACAGGAAGCCAGAGCAGCAGATGCAGGGGATGGAGAGGATGCAGCCTTTCAGGCAGAGCTCTCCTCTCCATCCTCACAGATCTCTGGCATGCTTCCCATGCTGAGTGCCTCTCTCTATAGGAGTGGAAGTTTTCCACATGCAGTGCAGTCTGCAGTGGAAAAAGCCTGAAGAAGAGCTCTGGAGAGCTGTGGTGGACCGGTGTTAGCAGGTCGTGCTGCAGCAGTGGGAGATATCCCAGCCCCTTGGCTCTCTCCATTTCTCTGCAAGGAGGTACCAGCCCCTCAACAGCATCTGCACAGCAGCTTCTGTGCCTGTGTTGCAGGTTCAGCCCCAGCATGTAAGTGCAAACTCCTGAGAAGGATGAGTTTGTGCTGAGACACCAAACTGAGAGCGAGAGCTCCACTGAGACTGAGGGTCTCAGGACAGTCATGCTGGTAGGAGGACAGGCACAGGTCCTCTGTAGGGCTGCAAGTACTGTTCTTCAAACTGTCTGATCAGTGTCCAAACCCTCATAAACTCTTACTTGTGCTGACTTTGGCTCTAGCAGAAGGTTTCTATTGAGACAGAGCTGCCTACATTTTCTGGGGCATGGCCCACTCACAGTGTTTAAGAAAGGGCCAAATGCAGGAGGATAGGCTGGCGTGTGAGGTCTGTGATGTGCAAATCAGTGCTAGCTGCCAAGTCTCACCAGTGGTGCATGTTGCAGCCTGTAAGGAGCCTCTCTGTTCCCATTAAACTTTGTAAGTGGTGTGCTCTCTAACCTTTCCATGTGCCCTATACGTGTATGGGGCCAATTTCATACCACATTTCCTATATGGGCTTGGAATCTATTGAGTCTATAATCTGTAGACCCCAGCCATGAAAGAAAATCACAGTTCCAAATGAAGTGGGTCAGTGTGAAGATTTGGACTAAGGCCATGCTCCTGTTTTTTTCAGTGAATATCTTAGATTTCTTCTTTATTCTTGTTTGCCTGCCCTGGGTCTGAATTGGTTATCCCAACAAACTTTGGTCTCACTGGGAGGACAGCAGCCACGGCTGTGCCCTGGAAAGCACTTCAGTGCCCACTGGCCCCACTGGATGTGCAGCTTTGTCACCCAGGATGTATCTGCCCTGCCACTGAGTGAGCATGTTGGTGTAGGGACATCTTCTAGGGAGTTTCCTGGCAGGCAAGGCTAACAGTGGCATTGCAGTCAGCTCCGGGGAAGGAGATGGAGGACAACCATCACAGGTTTATTCATGCCAGGATATTCAGCAAGTCAGAGATCAGGAGAAAAATCAGTGCAGCTCGTTTGAGATGGAGAGGTTTCAGTTTGGTTTAGAGAAGGATATGTTGAAGTAATCAAGTAAGAAAAACGGAGCAAGGAACCCTCATCTGATGATTATTTAAAGCTGCTCAAGCAGTCCTAGAGGCAGGGAAAACTAAGACAAGGTGAGCAAGTGCTCTTCCCATGCTCACTGGAAAATTGATCCTTGTTCTCAGCCATCATTTATATATCCATAACAAATATTGATTCCTGCCCTACCATAGGACTTGCATAAGGGCTCCAGACCCATCTGTTAGCAGACATTATGATCTGCTCATTTGACTCTGTACTGAGCCTCGTTATAAATGATGAGCCAAGAAATACTCTTGGAAAAGTTTCTACAATGTTTTAGTTGACATTTAGAAACTTCAAAGAGCTGCCTTCAATCTATATGCACTGTTCTTCATTGATTAGGTAAGCTCATTGATTTCTAGCAAGATCAAAGGCAGAAGACAACTGGTGAAGAGGTTAAATATGGAGAGGGCCTACTAGACCCATTTGCCAATTAGCTGCTAGAATAGATGTTTTTTTCCCCCCAGAACAGCCAACAAAATTCCACTTTCATATGATTCTAGAAATGTTCTGGACATAGGGCCAGGGTTCTTTCAGGAGATGCAGCAGAGCCCTGGCAGCTCCAGGTGTCAGGAATTTTCTTGATGTAATTTAGTCTGCAGCTGGCCACAGATTCCTTCATCCAGGTGCTTCCACTCCTCTCTGATCCTGGTGCTGCCCCTTTCTTGTGTTTGGCTGCCCAGCTGAGCATCGTTTTACTGATCCCCTATTTAGGCAGGACCTTCAGCTTACAGAAAATAAGGATGTCTCTAGGAAAGCATCAGTTGTGGTCGACTAAAGTGGAAGGGTCTTAGGATGGTGGTGTTGTTCTTATTCCAGCCAGCAGCAGCTGGAGTGAGGAAACACATAAGAAGGGTAAGTAGAGAAAAAAGATGGATCTCTTTCTTGTGAGCTTATCTTACTGCTTTTTAAATTCATTTGCAGTCACTAGTCAGTCCAGGTGAGGTGTATTTTTGCCTTTGTGTTGTACATCAGGTTCCTTTTCAGCTTGTGGCCACCTGGTATCAAGTGTTTTCTGACCTCGATTGCTGAGTATTTCTCTTTATCTAACCTCTGTGTTTTGGGCTACTTTGCCCAGCTCTATTAACTAGTTTCTGTTTTTTTTTTTTAAATTAATATCCTTAATTGGATTAATTTGAAAGGATATTAATTTTCTGTCCATTGATTCCATCTCCCATTCTCCCCACTGAGGTTCACAACCCCTCTGAATCTGAGTGGCATCAATGAATACAATTAATACAGACTACATATAGGCTCTCAGATCATTAGTGAGAATGTTAAATAAGATCAGGTTTAATATCTGGAGCACCTAACTTTCCAACCTATTCCCCATCTAGCCGTGTTGATGACTAATGATGCTTTCTACAGCTAGACAAATGAGGTTTTGGCTTACTGCCAGTCCCAAAAACCAGGAGACAGCAAGAGAGGAATTGGTTTCAGTCATGCTGAAAAAGAAATAAGTTCCCCACTTTCTGGTGAATCATAAATTCATATATTCAGTTTGGATTCAATAGGGTCTTTCCTTACTTCGGAAAGACTTTACTTGGCAGTTTCAGTTTTGGTTTAAAACACCATCAGGTGTTTTCAAACTTGCTGATCTTGCACATTAGAGGGAAATTTCCAGATGAAAAATATTATTGGAATGAGAACACAAATGTTACTTCCCAGCTGATCCAGTGGGATGATGGGGTTTTCCTTTTTAGGGTGGTTGCTTTTTCAAGACCAAACAATGAATGAAAACTCAGTACGAAGAGTGAATTTAACTGGTGAATCCACATTTTTCATACTCTCTTTTAACCACAGCCTGCTGGGGTGGGGGGGAAGAAATGGTTTGAACAACATTATCCTCTTCTGATTACCCTGCACCAGGTTTTAATTTCTTTTTAATTTAACTTCATTTTAAATATTTCTGGCATGTAAATGGGACAGCTAATTATGGTGATTTTTCTGAGTTAGGAATTGTTATTGCTTGCTGTTATAATTAATGATATTTACTGGAGCAATGCCTAAGCGTATTTCGCTGTAGCCAGGACCCTGAAGCTCTGGGCTTAGAAGGAGCACAGGAGAGTAAGCTGATGCTTCTGCTGAAAGAGTGAAGCTACACACCAACAGACTGTAAGGCACACATAGTTGAGCACTGGGATAGGAGCAGATATCATGTGTTATGCCTTCTTCTGTTTCACTCTCTTATTGGTTTATTTGTACTGGTTTTAGTTGGGAAGGAATAAACTGCTTTGGAAAATAAGAGTAAAGGGGGAGGTTGGTGAGACATGCAGGTATGAATTGACGAGCTCAAAAAGCTTGAAGTACTCTCAATCTGTTCATTTTTGTCTTTATGTGTAGTGATGGATGCTGTCCTACTAATGATTTTTATGTTTTATATGAATCTCTTCTTAAGAAGAAAAAGGGTGATAACATTTATTTACTTTCTGCCCATTCTGTGGATTGATTTCTCTTTTTTTTGACTGTGTCTCTAGGCTACTGTCCTCTCCTGCTCTGGTGTTATACAGCTTTGGTTTAGCTCAGAACTTTTGGTCCTTGTTCTTAGTGAAAGCCCAATGATCAGAGCTAAATAAGCTTTCCTCAGCATGGGAGTTGGCCATGGGATCAAGAAATCAGGGGTGGCTGTACACCAGCTCCATGCTGCTTGTTATGCAGTACTGCCCCAAAGCTGCTCTACACCTTTTGGGGTAGATAATAGCCCTGAACCCATTTAAGATGAGATGTGGGGTGAACTGCTGCCCTCTCTCACCTTCCTCTTCCTGCCAAAGTCTCCTTTTTGCAAGCAATGCAGGGCAGCTTTTCTACACATCTAAGACACCTATGTCTGTGTGCAAACTCATTCCTCCTTCAACACATGTCAGTGGGCCTATAGTCTTCCCAACTATTCATCCCCTCCCATAAGCCTTCCCCTCTCCATGAAGTTTCCTCCTTGTTTCTCACTGCTGCCCCAGTTAAGAGCTAATGGGGCATAAAAGCTTCAGGCAGGGGGTATTAAAAAAGAAGTAGGTAAGGATGCTGGAGCAGTTTCCCAAAGGGCAGAGCAGAATGAGAGTCCTCAGTGTGGGCATATGGAGGAAGAGAGATGCTTATTAGACCGAATGGGAGTTGTGTGAGCGGGAGAGGAGTGTGCTGTGGCCCTGAGGATGTGAGGAAGATTTGCTAACTCTGCTTTATACTATTCATGCAGATAAGGAAGACTCTAAGTCTCCAATCATAAATCGGTATTATACAGTATACTCCCAAAGGCCATAATTACTTCCAGAAGCAGAAATTTGAATGACCCAGATAATTAGTTCAGTGCAGCTGGTCCAAAAATTATTTACATAAAAGCCAGTTTTACTTGAGGGGGAAGAAAAACAACCTTGCTACTGAAAGAAAATGACCCAGTTAGCTTCATGCAATGAGTCTGAGGAGGCAGAGGAGCGTGAGTGGCAACACGGTGGCCTATGCCATCACTTCTTCCCTCTTGTGTTCACAGGGCAAATGCTGGCTGCCTGTCTGGCAAACAAGCCCCTCTGTAGACAAATGTGCAGGAAGGCAGTGCAAAGCCAGGAACATTTCATGACTTGACCTTGTGCTTCCTGTGAGGGTCCACTGCATCCAGAGAATGACACTTTGCTTGTGAAGGTGTGGGGCACCTAAGGAGTGGCACAGCTCTGCTCCAGGCACTGAGGGAGCTGGCATCTGCTCTTCCACACAGGGTACTGATGCAGCTGGAAGCTGATCATTGCTGTTATCTGGATTAATTTTTAACCAAAATCAGTTCCTCTGTCCAACTTACTACGTGTCAGGGCAGCAGCAGGGGTGTCTGGGGAGGGGGATGCCCAGTGGCTCTGTGGCTAAGGTTTCAAGGGGCCAGTATTGATGCTTCAGAGGCTGGCCTCCAAACTGCTAGGTTAAAAAGGAAAGATTTTTTAGGAAGTATTTAATTTTAAAACCCTCTGAAGTGATTCAACCCTCTGCTAGTGACTCTGTGCACTTTTAGCATGCACTAATGGGTATGTTAACCACCATCGTTTATTTATGGCTATGTCTTGTGTGGGCAAGCCCTGAGTCTCAGCTCTACTATGTTCTGACCTATCCCCAGGGCCAGCTGCTTGGTTCCTACCAGTGCTTTTACCCTGCAGGCAGAAAGGATGGTGGAACCCATTCAGGGCTGTCCTGTTGCCCCACTCTGGGCTCACCCCCTCGTGAGCACTTTGTGGATGCACTGGTTCTTGCTTCTCTGAGACTGGAGCATCCTGTCCCCTGCCCATCAGTGAAACCAGACATGCTGCCACGAGCATAGTAAGACAAAGAGCTATAGGCCATGGAAGTGTGAAGAAGGAAGCCTGAGCTGTATATCCCTGTTGATTGTGTCCTTACATCTTTGCCAAGTATCCCAGAGACTACTCTGTTCTCGTTCAGGCTGTGGCCACTGCAGAATCAGACTGATAATCTGCCAAGGAAGGTATCTGCTGTCCCCAGTGTACCACAGGCATCACCCAGCATCAGCACTCTAGCTGTCCCTCAAGGCATGAGTGTTTCTGTGCTGCTGCATCTCAAAAAGCTCACTCGCTGTCAGAGCAGAGCTCTAGTCCCCCAAAATGAACCAGAAGACAAACACAATCTGTGAGAAACAAAGCAGGGTAACAATGATCTTTTGTATTCAAGAGAGCATGAACATGCTTACTTAAAAAAAACAAAAACCCAAAACTCAACAAATTGTTCTTGTAAAATGTGCAAATAATAACAGGGAATTGCTGTGTATCTCACCAGCACCACATTACTGTTTGCTATGGATAGCCCTTGTTACTTAACAGCATAGTAAATAATCAGATAACATCCCCATACAGAGACTGCATCTGATTTGCCTCCCATTTATACTACTTCTAGGCTTGTACATGCCCATTGACTTAATGGGGTTAATCTTGATTTACAGCAGTGTGAATGGAAAGGTGAATTAGAGACCACAGAAGGCAAGTTGGAGAGGATGTGATTTGCAGTAGGCTGCATCCTGATTGCAGTTACAATACACATAGTCTGGGGATTGCTCCACCAAGCTAAAGAGCTGCATGGTTGCCAGGGCTGAAGAAATGGAAATTCAGGCCTTGCCATCCTTTCTCTCCAGCAGATCTGCACACTTTGCACAGCACAATGTGCCACCAGGTTCTCTTCCCTTTCTCTCATCCCACTCCCTCTCCATGTGTCTTGGGGACATAAGAAGCAATCCTCTTGCAGAGTCTGAACCCATGGGGGTCATGATGTCCATGCTGGAGATATCTTGATCTACCCTTTGCCTAAAGAGAAGGCACACAAAGTCCTAGGGACATGTATTACATGCACAGAAGCCCATGAGATGACTTTTTGAGGTGGGTGCTCAGTCTGTTTGTGCAGACTGGCACAAACTCCATTTTCCCATGTAGTGCAAAGTCAAACAGAAATCAGCCTTGTCTGTCAACCTGGAGCTCGCTCTGGTTCATGGCTCTTGCTTTTCTGCCCCCAAAAGCTTAGCACAGGTCACCAGCATGGGTACCTCACAAATGCTGTTGGCCAGGCAAAAGTACCTTGTGCAAAGGGTTTGGGACCAGTGGGTGGCAAGTCCTGTGGGGAAGCAGACAGAAGAGAATACATTCTTGGAGGATCACAGAGTGGATGAGGAAGAGGCCTTTGGGTGAGTGAGGAATGCCATTCATCCCAGTTTCCCATTCCCTCTTTAGGGGAAGCATCAGTGGAGATCTACAAGGACATATGCATTTGTACCTGACAAGTAGCTCCCAGGATGCTGTCAGGCAGCAGCAACCGTGCTCAGTGGGAAGTGCAGCAGCTCCCAATGGCAGCAGAGCTGGTCCTCCAGGACACCTTCCCCAGGGAATAGCACAGCCCAAGGGGTTTGGAGACAGTGTTGTTGGTAAATATCCCCTTGTTACCGTTTCTCTTGCATAGAATCACAGAATCATTTCAGTTGGGAAAGACAATTTTAAGATCAAGTCCAACCACTAACCTGATGCTGCCAAGCTCATCGCTAACCTCAGCACCCCAGCTACTATGTCTTTTAAATATCTCCAGGGATGGGAACTCCATCATCTCCCTGGGCAGTCTGTGTGTTTAACAACTCTCTAAGGGAAAAAGTTCTTCCTAATCTCCAGTCTAAACTTTCTGAGCAGCTTGAGACCATTTCCTCTTGTCCTCTCATTCATTACTTGGGAGATGAGACCAACTCATACCTCCCTACAACCTCCTTTCAGGTAGCTGTAGAGAGTGCTCCTATCTCCCCTCAGCCTCCTCTTGGTTAACCACCCCTCAGCTCCCTCAGCTGCTCCCCATCAGACTTGTGCTCCAGACCTTTCACCAGCTCTGTTGAGGGGCATGTTTCTTCTCCTGGCTCCTCATTGCTCTGGTCACAGCAGGCACATTGGGAGAGGCCATAGGATGTGCTCCAACTGCTCCCTCACCCTGTGCTGGGGCTGCTGACAGAAGCCACTTCTCTGTGTGGCCTAACCTGGCTCCCAAGCAGTGCAGCAATGTCAGCACTGTCATTGGTACTCCCAAGATGTGTCAGTCCATGGGAGCTGTGTGCTCAGTGCGTGTTGAAGGCCACAGTAAGTTTGGTCGCTGTGTGCCAGGATTGCAGCTGTGGGCTGGCAAACACAGGAAGCACCTAGGTGGATGTGAGAGGATCTTGACCTTGCATTCACTTCAGTTGTAGAAATGGAGAGTAGTGGGTGCTTCAGGGCAGCTTCTTCCCTGATAAAACTCCTCCAGTCTTGCAAGAGGAATGAATTTGCCCCTCCGGGCCAGCTGCTCTCCCAGCGTGGGAAGTTCAAGAACATCCCTGAGGTGCAAACAGACATTTCCAGCAGCAACAAAATATACATAAACATTTTAAAAGATCACTTCAAAACTCCATCTCTTCCCCCTCAGCTTCTTGCCACCACCCCATTTCTAACTGAGTGGGGTTTCTCCTGCGTTCAGCTCCATACACAGATACAGTCAGACATAAGCACACCCACCTCATACACAGAGTATTCACAGTCTTCATCACAGTCTCAGCAGAGTACAGAATTAGATCCTGTCTCCTCTTCATAAGCTCACCCTCCCTATCAGTTTATATAAAGCCATTTCAGCCCTGAAGGGCTGGCATCTTGCATCCCTGACTTCTGAATTTACACAGCAGAGGAGAAAAGAACAAAAATGAGGTGGGGGGGGGAGGGGGGAAATGTTCTGTTTCTGCTTGATAACATGAAGTTAAACACCAACAAAATATTCAGTGTTAATGTTTAATATTGTCAGGAACTTGTCACCTCCACTTACCATCTTGGAGCTGCCATTCTCCTGCAGACTCCCATGTCTGAGCTCTGGGCCAAACATGCTTTCCCATTACATACTAGAAGGAGGACAAAAAAAAACCCATCCTGAAAAGCCAAGAAATAGGAAGAGACAGTGAGTCTCTCTTGTCTACAAAGCTAGGGAGGGCTTTTTTTTATTTCCCCCTTTCTGTTTTCAGAAACAAAATGAGTCATATGGGAAAGCTCCTGAATGGCTGCTTTGCAAGGATTCCCTCTTTGAAACACCCCTGCTCTGATGACTGTGAGATGCTCTTGGATGAAGGGAGATTTGCTTTGCTGGGTAACTGGCCTGATCACTCTGCTCTTTTTCCATCCATCCCCAACCAGAGCCTGCACAGCCATTCTGCAAATAGACTCAGGAGTGTAAAATTGGGGTGATCCAGGGTCAGAGTGATAGCTAAAAGTGACAAGAATTAAGGCTTTGCCTGCCATGCTTTAAAAATCAACTGCAGGCTGCTTTGCAGTTGTGGGGGTCCTCTTGAAAAATGCATGGATGCCATTTCACACAGCTCCCTTGCAAACCAGGGAGTCATTCCTCATCAGGGCTTGCTGCCATCCTGAATGTCTCCAGTTCACAGCTGGAAACTCAGGCACCGTCAAAATAAGAAGTCAGATTTCCTTGCAATCAGTGGAAACACTGTGCATCACGCTGCAAACAGAACTGGGCCATCCTGCCTGTCTCTCTGGTTTCTGTAAAATGCCTTATTATCCCTCTAGGCTGAGTGGCTAATGAAAATTCAAACTCTTCTAGCTTGTTCCAGTTAGGAGGGGAAACGGGTGATGCAATCAGGTATCTCTGCTGCAGTTCTGTTTATCTGCAAGGCTGTACAAAACCCTGCTTCTTTAAGCACAGGAGGATCCAGAAAGAAAAAGGATATCATTTCCCTACCCTTCCCTCCAGACCTCCTTTGGCCAACACCCCCACCCCAAGCTGATACCAGTGTTCTGCCAACACCACGTAAACATCAGACTCCACTGAAACTTTCTTCTGCTCCTGTGAGCTCTGTTATTCCCTCTACACCTTAGCTTTGCTGCTTTTTCTTTCCCCCCGCCCCCAGCAACAAACATGCTCACCACACTTCTGAAATAACATTCAGACCAGGCACTGGGGTGCAGAGCAGCCCAATCCCTACAAAACAAAATAGCCAGTCTGCCTTTATCAGGGAGCAGGAGAGGATGGTGACATATACTGTATGCTTCTTCCAGTCATATTAAATGAAAGATGCCTCTAAACTATGCAGTTGTTTTCACAAAGGTTTAACCCAGCTGTAGCAAAACACTTAACCACTTTTTGTATAATTCTTGCAGCTAAAACTTTGAGTTAAAAAACAAAACAAAACACCAAAACCAGGTAAAATGAGATTATTGTGGAGTTCAGTGACCAGATCCATTAGGCTTATAACACATACAGAGATGTGTTGTCATCCCTCCGAGCCCACAAACAAGCTGTGGCTGTGGGAGGATTGTAAACTACCTCTGTTGTTTCCCTGCCTTTCAGCATCACTTCTGCTTTGAGAGTGATCCAAATGCCACTTTGCTACTGATCATTTGGATACAAACCTACAAAATATCCAGCGGGGTCAGACCAAGTTGCCCAGAAAGCTGTCTCTGGCAGCCAGAGAGAGCAGATGCTTCAGGAAATGTGCAAGAAAAGGGCAAATTCAGATTCATCCTTCCTCTGGCACAGGCTCCCAGCTTCTGACAAGCCAAGCTGAAGGATGTCTTCGTATTGTTGTATTTAACACATCCCTCGAGTCTTTTTCTGATCTCAATCTGTCCAGTCACTTTTTGATGATTGCATTTCGCTTTTGGCCTTCCTGGCATCCTCTAGCAATCAAGTCCCCAGCTTAATTATGTGTGTTTGTGAGAAATTTACTGTCTGGTCAATGAAAGAAAAAACAACCCACCATACCCTGAACTACTGGACACCAAGGGAAACACTGAGAGAGCAGCAAATACCCATTCTTTGTTCATCTTCTCCCTGCCATTCGTGGTTGTATTTGTGTTAATCAAGTTTAATCAACCCTATCCCCTGTATTTATACAGTAAACTTTTGAACCTGTTTATACCTTTGTCATCTAAATATCCTGTGGCAATGACTTCCCAGCGTAAGACTTTGCTGGTGACTTCTTTTGATTTGTTTTAAACCCACCCTTTGATTAATTCACTGGGTGTCCCATTCTCACTGTTAAGAATAGCAAATAACCCTTCTGTTTTCACCTTCTCCAGCCATTTGTGGGTTTATAACACACTGCTGTAGTCCACCTTGGCCCCAGTCATCTCTCTCTAGGCTGAAGTATCCTGGTCTGTTTAATAATAGATTGCTGCTAAACTTAACCATTGCTGCTGGAAGGAGTGGTAAGTGCAAAGGCAGTTTCTGTGGCTGTTCCCAGGGTTTCAGTTGCCTGTTTCATTCACGTTAGACATAGTGTCTTTCTGGAGAGTATTTAGGTCGTAGGAATGTAAGATAGTGGGGAGGGGAGGAAATGAGAAAGCCTGTGTAAAGAAAGTCAATTGTAAAACATTTTGGGGAGAGGAGGAAGTGAACTTTATTTGCATCTTTAAGAAACAAGGTGCAAGAAAAGTGTTCTTAATTGTGAGCAAAAGCAACACATAGAAGGGATTGTTAGGCACTCCTCTGAAACAATCACAAAGTCTTACTTTTTATTAATGAGTTTGGACACAGATGGAGCTGCATTATGTACATGAAGGGACCTGGCTATTTTTTTCCTTCTGTTGACATATCTTCGAAACAAGGGAAATGGTAGAAAATGGAAGACCTCAATATCACCGACTTGCAAAGAAAAAGGAAGGTTAAGATGGAAAAGTTGGAACTGAAAAGTACACAGAGACATAGTGTGCAGTGTGGGTACAGAAGTTATTCATATTTCCAGAGAAGGTGCTTACTAGGTAGATTATATATCAGATATTACACAGCGATCCAGAATGGTTTTGTATTCACCCACATTAAATTGGAAGAAGATTTACATGCTACTGCGAGTTTTGAAGTACATGAACTCCCATGGAAATGTTTATGGTAATCTTACTTCTGGAAGTGTGATGTGCAGCTCCAAGAGCTCTTTGAAAGGAATTCCAATATCCTTTCACTCTTTGTTGCTAGAGACAGTAGTTCACTGCAGTTTCTTTTCACTTTCTTTTTTTCTTGCCAAAGTTTGCAGTGTGTGTGCATCAGGTCTTGAGATAAAATGGAGACAAATCTGGTTCTGGAAATTTCTGAGAGTCATCTAAGCATGTTAGAGAAATTGATCTCTAACATCTTAACACGTTAGAGAAACTGATGGTGTTTACAGCCATCTCTGAGTCAGTGGTGAAAGACCAACATTAATGTTGTACTTGGAAGTCTGACCGGGCAAGAAAACTTCTGCCTCTTTATAGCTCAACAATTTGGTTACAGCTGATCTATGATTCCCACATGATTGCCTTGAATTCCTCTGTTTGTAATTCATAGAATCATAGAATGGTAGGTGTTGGAAGGGACCTTTAGAGATCATCTAGTCCAACCCCCCTGCAGAAGCAGGTTCACCTAGATCAGATCACACGGGATCATTCTATGATTCAGTGCTCAAGTGGGTCTTAAAGACCTCCAAGGAAGGAGCCTCCACACCCTCCCTGGGCAGCCTGTGCCAGGGCTCGCTCACTCTCACAGTAAAAGAGTTTTTTTCTTATATTTAAGTGGAACTTTTTGTGTTGCAGCTTCATCCCATCACCCCTTGTCCTGTTGCTAGATGCTGTAGAGAAAAAAAAGCATGTCCCAACCCCCCGGCACCTACTATTTAGATATTTGTAAATATGAATGAGATCTCCCCTCAGTCTCCTCCAGACTAAACAGCCCCAGTTCCCACAGCCTTTCCTCATAAGGAAGATGCTCCAGTCTCCTGATCATCTTGGTGTCCCTGTGCTGGCCTCTCTCCAGCAGTTCCCTGTCCTTTTTGAGCTGGGGAGCCCAGAACTGGACACAGGACTCCAGATGAAGCCTCACCAGGGCAGAGCAGAGGGGGAGCAGAACCTCCCTTGACCTGCTGCCCACACTCTTGATGTTGCTCACAGTCACGTTATGGAGTATTTGATCATTCAATCTTTAGGGCCTGTACTCCTGTGCAGCATGGGGTATGGCTTCCTGGCTGTACAATGCAATCTCTGGAGGAAGAAATAGAGACTTGAAGAACTAAGCTCCCTCAACAGGGAGAGATACCTCCAGCAGCCACTTTCTCCCACTCGTAAACCACATACGGGTGGGAGGTGTCCTAAAGTACTCTGGGGCTTTGCTTCTCTGCCCACTGCAGCTGGACCATATTTATCTCAGGCAAAGCTACCCCAACACTTCACACATGGGGGCTGTGAGGCAGATTTCTTGTGTAGATGGTCTCCATGGATGTGCTTTTAAGCAGATTTATTTAAAACAGTGCAAAGGGCCGTATGTTTCCTATTTAGCTTATGCTAGTGAGCTTAGGATGCTTGGGACTTGACTTATGGTTGGAATTCTCCTTCAGTTCCTCGAGGGTGCAGAGGCATGGCTGCTGCTCTCGGAACAAAGACTGTTGATGGAAGAGGTTTAAGCAGATGGTTTGAGGCTTGTTTGTGGGTTTTTTGTGCCTGGCATTTACTCAAGTTGGTTACAAGATAACTTGGGCTGTGAATCTGATGGTTGGGTGGTTTGGGCAGGACCATACAACAAAATGAAGATGCACCTGGGCAGCAGTGTTTGACCCCAGATACGTTAGCACTGACTTGACAAAACTAGTGGGGATAGAAGCAGAGATCAGGCCTTAAAACAGTTGTTTAAGGTGTAAAGGTATTCTTATTTCAAAGTGGGAGACGTTAACTTAGTTCTGATCCCCTTGGGAAACAAGGAATATTGTCTATAGAAAGCAAGCATTTTGGGTTTGAGATCTGTGTGTATTTGGTAGCACAATTTCTGACCAAAAAAAACCCCAAGTTCTGAACAAACCTGACTGGAGGCCTGAAGAGAAAGCCAAAAGGAATGAACAGAGACCTCACTGAACAGTACTGCTGCCCAGGAGGAGAGCTCTGGCACGCTTGTGTTGGTAGGCAGTTACAGCCCCTATCTGTCAACACTAATATGGCACGTGGAGACAAATGTCTTCTGTTACACCTCCTGATGTGCCAGCGATGTATTTGAAACATGCCCATCACCAGAGGACACAACTATGAGAAGCATTTAGTTTTGCAGTAACAAAAATGATAAAGCATTGCAAAAGGTTGCCAACAAAGCAAACTCTGTGGTGAACCAGAGCTGCTCTGTGGAAGATCTGTGAAACTTACAGAAACCTTAAAAAAAAGAAAGCAAAGGGGGGGAAAAACCCAACCCCTGAAAAGAAGGAATTACCAGTAACTTTGGAAGCAAATGCTCTGGAGGGGAACAGCTGGAGGAGGGTGAGGAGGGGCTTACTGAGCTCATGAAGCAACAGTCCTTGTATGATGAAGGAAGGATGTGCTGGAGATCTTTGGCTTTGCCTGTCCTGTGGGTCACAGAGTGTCCTTGGGGAGGCCAGAGGCCATGTGCACCTTCTCACACACCAGAAAGTGTGCTGGTGTGCTTTGGGGATGGGATGAGATGGAGTGAGTGACATGGCATCCCTCCTTCTCTAGGGTATGCTACAGTTGCTGTTGCACACACAATTCAAGGATTATTGATTAATTTTTAGGCCACTTTCCTATACAAATGAGGTTCACGCAGCCTGTCTGAGTGCCCATCCCTTAGTCTCCCCTGGTACCTCTCAAAGCCTTTTGTTTTCAGGCATGTTGACAGAAGGTTGAAGTTTCAGAAATCTCTCATTCCTATGGGTTTTTTGAAACTAAAGGACTAAGTAGAGAAGAGAGAGACCCTCTGTGCTTCTCTGCTGAAGGACTGACTACAAGAGCTCAGCTGTTATTAGGCATCAGAAACCTGTACGGATGAGTCCCTCCCTGGGCTTCATTGCTTCTGCTCCACAGGAACTCACTCATGTATTAACTGAATTTTCTCATCCTTCCCTTTATAAAGCTAGTGCTCTACTGTTACAGGGATAATGACATATTTCTCCTGAAACAGGATGCTTATGAGAGCCTGGCTTGAAATAAAGATTACAGAAACGTAACGTCTAGCAATTGTAATATCATCCACGGAGCAGGAAGGAGAGAGACAAACAGATCTATAGGTAGGCAGACAGATAGATAGGTTTCTTAATTGAACTCTCTGCTTGGCTGTATTTCCTTTAGGCAAGTACCATAGGTGACTAACAATAATGGATCATAAGGAAGAACACGTAGGGTTGGGGTTTTTTTT
The DNA here is from genome assembly GCA_013401255.1 of Urocolius indicus. Taxonomy (NCBI): domain Eukaryota; kingdom Metazoa; phylum Chordata; class Aves; order Coliiformes; family Coliidae; genus Urocolius; species Urocolius indicus. The sequence goes on along the minus strand of WBNH01003453.1, from coordinate 66,918 downwards.
AGCAAATTTGACTCTTCATAGGCAAGCTTTTAATGCTTGTATCAGCCTACACTGAAGATCCCTAAATAATTCAAAGCATTCAAATGGTCTAACATTAGCAAAGCAGTGTTCTCCCTACAGGTGCTTGAAAGTAGAAAACAAGGTGGGAATATTTCCTCTTCTAAAATACTGGTATTATTTCATTCCCCTGCTCCAGAGCATTTAATATCCTGCATAAATCAATACCTACCTCACTATCTATCAATAAATGAATAATTGCATTTCTGCCTATCCCCAGGTGCTCTGAGACCAGTTTTGTTTTTTTTTTCTAGTCATTTAATCACAAAACTCTTATTGCAGGGAAAATTCAAGCAGATGTGAATGCATAAAGCCAAAAATAGAGAGCTAAGCTGAGAACTTCGCTATAATAGCCATCCCTTCCCAAGCAGGCTGCTTCTCACTTTCCTAGGAGATGTAGCAGGATTCTCTTCCCTTTTCAAAACAATAACTGCTGAGGTAAAGCTCAGTCAAGCAAATCAAAACTTCTCTCACTTCTCAGAGTCAACAATTGAATGCAACAGGGAGCCTTTGTTGGTCTGATCAGGAACTCGCTCCCCCTCAAAAGACCTGGGGTCCCAAAATGTCCTTCCACTGGAGTCTCCAACTATATAACAAGAACTCACCTGTCTCTACAGAAATTCTTACTCATCTCAAATGAGTACTCTTCCTCTGTGCTTTTTTGGAATGGGCCTACATCTGGGAAAACTGCAAACATCCATCTTCAGCCCCTGGAAGCCTTAGTTTACCTGCAGCAAAGGCATTCCCCTCTTCCATTTCTTCACTGTCCTTTTGATGCCATGTGCCTGCTTTTAGGAGAACAGATGTGTGTGTGTATACACATACAGACAACACATAAGCTGCAGAGAAAGAGTCTAGGTTTGACGTGAGAGTGGCAGCATCTCATTCGCTGACATTAACACAATCTCGTTCCTGCATCTGGGCAAAAGCCTCAGAGATGACTGAATTAGGTTATGTCTAACTCAAAATACTGTACAGATATTAATTATATAGACCTCCCTCCCATCTCAATTAGGTGTATGCTTTTTCTGTCTGTGAGAAGGATGGAAAGTCAGATGACTTGCTAGAGTTCAGAAAGCAGAACGGTGATAGGTTCTTCCAGCTCCCCATCCTATACAAACCTGTTCTTCCTTCCAGACAGGCTGGGTATGTTTACCATGTCTCTACCTTTGTTTTTACTCACCTTCCATCCCCAAAGGGAGCCCTCAAGCACGTATTTATTTGCACTTTGAACCTGTGCTTGCTTGCACGGCTATGCTTTAGCTCAAGCTGGGACCTGATTGCTTTAGGGGAGACAGAGATGAGATTGCCCGAGTGCCAGCAAAGCTTCAATGCCTTCATCTGCAAATCCCCCCATTCACCCCAGCACTCCAAGTTCTCCTGCAGTTGATACCAAGTAGTGGGGAAGAATCCTACAGTGGTTCAGAGCAAAGCGTGTGCAGCCCCAAATGCCCATGGGCAAGTGTGAAACAGTGCGATCAGACTAACACAGACTGAACTTTGCTTTCAACAGCAGCAGTTGCAGGAGCCTTTATGCCTATTCTAATGTACACCATGGACGTTCCTGAATGTATGGGGAGCTTGTTATGTCAGATTTAGCTTTGGGAGGTGTCTTGCACCCTATAAATGCTAGGTTCCAGAAAATGCTGACATATATATGTATGTATGTGTATAAATACATATGTCTGGGTTGGTGTGAAAAATAACAGCCTAGAATGGCTGGATGGATAGCTGACTAACTAGCTAGCTAGCTCTACACATCCTTATACTGAAGAGAAAAACCCCCAAACCTTTAAGTGACATGCGTATTTTAATGCTGACTTGGCTTGCAAACCTCCAAGGACACTGAGAGGGCTGCAGGCATCTCAGGTTCCACTGAGCTCCCTTTTCACAGAGCGCACAGCCCTGGGTCCTGCTCTGCAGATCTCCACAGCCCCAGCAGAACAGGCAGCTGTGATGGGTTGCTCAGGTAGCTTGGTCCTTCATTATTTTCTTTCCATCCCAGTAGCAACAGCAAAGCTTTGGTGGGTATGATCTGAATGGTAGCCAGGCAAAGAGGACCATGATAATGCAAGAGCCAGGAAAGGCTCTGGCAAAGGCTTCTTCTCATCTCTGTGGTATCCAAATAAGCAGGTATTTTTCAAAGGTGAATCCTGTTTCTGTCATTTAGCAGCCTGGCTCAGAGGCAGGTGTGCAGCAGCCCTTGTGTCCTGACACGGATCCTTCAGACCTATTCTTGCTTTAAAGTTATCCCTGCTTTGAATAGGAGACAGGACAAGAAGGTTCTTTCAGACCTAAATCACTCTCCAGTGCTAAATTCGAAACCTGGGTTAAGTGAGCACATGGGTGGCACCTCTCAGTCCCAGCACAGAGCTTGCCTTGCCTGTTTTGAGTCACAGTGTGACCCAGCAGCAGCAGAGGAGTAACACCCAATTTGCAAGGAAGGAACACTCCTGATGTTAGAAGGTTCCCAAGGAGCTAGAGCTAGCTCTTCCCTACCATCAGCACCCATGTGGATGGAAACAGAGTAAAGACATTTACAGGTACAACTGCATCTTTGCTACTCCTATTCCTTGGGAGGATGTGGCAGCTCCCACCTGTGCTGAGTGCAGGCTGTGAGCCCAGGAGACCAAGCACAGCTCTGCGAGGCCACAGTGCTGTTCCAGCTGCAGAGGGCAGTTTGGCAGGGGAGGCACACCTGGCTCGTTGTCAGGAGCGGGGAGTTGATCCCGGTCCAAATCTGCAGTGAGATAGCAGATCAAGACTAACTCCACACAGGAGTCATCACACTGCACAGATCTGTCTGCTTGTGGGATTTGTGCTAGTTTGATGAAAGGGTTGGCTCCTATCCTCAGCTGAACTCTTATGGTTCAAAGTTATGCTGGCTTTTTTTCTGTGTCCTTTGGGGTGAAAAATGTCTTGCAGCTGCTGCTTATAATTATTTCCCCTATGTTTCAACATTCTCCAGATGAATGTCACCCGAAGCAGTGCTCTGAGAGACTGCAATCATGATTGCCAATAGCCAACATCCAGACTAAAAATAAAAAGCCACAGCAGGGGACTGAGAGACAAGCAATACATCCACTGGCAAAAATCACTGATAGCTGGAAAGAAAAGGCTTCACCCCTCCAGTCTGGTCTCCTCCATGCTGGAAGATGCTTCCATCTAACAACACGCTCTTCTGATGTCATCATGAATTGAGTTGGCTTGTAGAAAGCACCAAAGGAGCTGGCTTTTACTTTTGCTAAGGATCCATGTTTAATAGGCATGAAATTTTGGCTGGTGTGTAAATGTGGTGGGGGAGAAAGAGAAAGTTTGTTAGTGGAGCAGGGAAGCTGTCTCCAAATACCTATTTTTGGCCCTAGAGCTAACACATCACCTCTTTTTTTTTTTCCCCTCAACAAACATCTTTTGCAGAGGTGAATTAGACTGAAAAGATCCCACCTGCAAAAGGGAAGGAAACCTATGGAAAACGTTTTCTGGGAGGGAGCCACAGTCCCTGCCTTTCTTCCTCCTGTCTGTCACAGCCCAGGAGAGAAGGAGAGCTTCTGTGGATGATGTTTCCATGAGGTGTGCAGCACAATTATGCTGCAGAGTTGGGACCCACAGAGTACCAGGTTACATCATTTCTTTGGACCAGGCCTTTGGGTTGCCCTGCCTTGTACCACATGTGGCACACAGCCAGCCCAGCAGGAAGACAATATGACAGGCTTGTAAGGCTTCTCAATTAGCTTTCCACTACAGCTCAGGGACTGAGACCTCAGAGTTTTGCCTGGTATATCAGTTTTTGAATATCAGACCTGAGAAGGGCTGAAATATTTATTTCCCTTCTTTTTCATTAGTATTTAACACACAAGGACAATCTGTTCATCTCTCAGTCTGACCTTGCTCAGAATGGGGTCTAGGGACCAATTCTTTACGTGCTGACAATAGCACAGCAATTTGGGCTAAGCAGAAGTATTCTGTGGCAGCTGCTCCATCATTTCACTGCAGCATCATGGCTGGTCCTAGCCCTGCAACAAAAGCCTTCCTGACTTTTGCATGCAGTTACCTCACAAGAGGAAGATGCTCTAAAAAATAACGTGACGCTCTGCCCCTGTGCAAATAAACAGGAGGCCACATCTTTAAACAGCAGTGGTGAGATGTTTTATTTGCACTCATTCACCCCATGCCTGGGAGACATGGATTCTCAATCACTATTGCCACACAGTCTTAAATGCAGAATGGAGTGCTTCATGTGAGTGGACATAATTGTTGCAAACCAGACTCTAAACACATGGTTGAGAAAGGACAGCACCGCCTTTGAAATGAAAACGTGACTCAAGAGGGAAGGAGAGAGATTTTAGCTCTTGTTTACTGTTTTTGCAAGACTGTCTCCCAGACTGTGCAGTCCTGGGCAGATCATTTCTCTAGCCTCTTGCTCCTTGGGGGAAACACAAATCCTGGTGCATTATCACGTGACTGGAAGGATCCCCAGTCAAAACCACAGCACTTGGACTGATTCAATCACTTGTTTAACCCCCTGGTTTTTAAAGAGGTTGCAGAACTATAGAAATGGTTTTTTAGGGGAGGTCTTAAGTGCCAAGAACAAGCAGCTGATGTAATATTCTTAGATTCAAGGCTAGAAAGAATGGATTCTAGTCATTCCCTTATTAAAAAATAAGAATTGTTACTTAGCATTTCCTCTCTGTACTGTAAAGAGCTGAATATGATCAGTAAGTGTGTAATATCTCAGGGAAAGACTCAGCCCCACCTCCTGCTCCCTCAGAGGCTTTATCCAGGTCCGTGCATTTGATGACATGCCTCCTGGAGAAAAAAAAGAAAAGGCTTAAGATAAAGTTTAGAAATGTTTTACAAGGGGCTCCCTTTTCACTTGTGATAAGAAACAAGGATTCCAGCACAGGCAGGAGGAGGAAAAAAATGTCATTGCTGAGTTAGGGAAGGGAGGAAGATCCTTCTTCAGCTGGTCTAGTTGAAACATCTCTTCTCTTTGGTCACACAGTACCTCTGAATAGCTTTCCTTGCACATAGATCTGACTGCATCTGTCTCAAGAAGAACTGGGGTTACAAGGCTGGAGGTTGATGGGGCCTGTTGTGCATCACAGGAATCAGCAGGCTCATCTTTTGGTTACAAAAAAAAAACCAACCATGGTGATTTCCCTGAAGACACAGGGACCCCATTTTGCCAGTGAGAATCAATGTCATTGCAAGGACGTAGAGAATTGCTGAGTCCTTCTCAACTTGCTCCCACTGGAAGCAGCATCTGCAAAACCCTCCCAAGCAAGCACACAGGGTTTGAGAAGATCCCATTTCCAAAGGAATCCTAAAGGAAAAAACTGAAAATCAATGAACAGTACAAGCCAAAAACATCCAGGATACACATCTGACAGGTATTGCAGGACCAGACCCAACAGAGCATTTAGACTCTTATCTCCTATTGACTGGATGACCTTTCAAGGTCCCTTCCAACCCTTAAGATTCTGTGATTAATGCTTGGGAGTTGATACAAACAGAAATAGAAACCTTTCTGAGACAACAATGTGTGGAGCAAACTCAGAAGCAGCAAAATGTTCCTTATTTTCTCTAGGACTGCTTGTTTAATGACACTAGGGCCACACATACCGTTATTCCAACCTTCACAAACACAGCACTGGTGCCCATCATAGAAACATGAAATGGTAGGAGTTGGAAGGGACCTTTAGAGTCCTGACACCCACCATTTAGATACTTGTAAATGTTAATTAGATCTCCCCTCAGATTTCTCCAGACTAAACAGCCCCAGTTCCAGCAGCCTTTCCTCGTATGAAAGATGCTCCAGTGTCCTGATCATCTTGGTGGCCCTGTGCTGGACTCTCTTCAGAAGTTCTCTGTCCCTCTTGAGCTGAAAAACCTAGAACTGGACACAGGGCTCCAGATGAGGCCTCACCAGGGCAGAGTATCACCCTGCTAAGCTCCTGCTCCAACTCTAACAAAACAGTGGCATTGCACTGTGAATATCAGAGCTCCAGCAACCAACAAAGCAGCATTAAACAGACCTTTTCCCCTCGAGCACAGCCTTTGGTGGGCTTGAGAAATCCACCCCTGCTGAAAGTTCAAACAAAACCCCTTGGACTGGCCATCACTTGAGGCAGTGAAGCATCTCACACAGCTAATGGGAGTCCTGAGACATGGTTCAGCTGTGTAGTAAGCTCCTCACCTCTAAGAAGTGAGATCTCCAGTAACATACTTCAGGGTTAAAATGGGACAGCTGTATTTCAGACAAGCTTGCTGGTTACCCTGGGTTTTCTTGGGCTTCTCTGATGGAAATCAGGATAACACATCCTAAAGAATCAAATTTAGGCACATTGTTTTCATGACCAAGAGTATGTGTGTGACAGCCCTGGACCAGGCTGCCCAGGGAGGATGTGGAGGCTCCTTCCTTGGAGGTCTTCAAACCCACCTGCACACATTCCTGTGTGACCTGATCTAGGTGGACCTATTTCTGCAGGGGAGCTGGGCTAGATGATCTCTAAAGGTCCCTTCCAACCTTAACCACTCCATGATTCTATCTTGCTCCACAAAACCAGCTTACTACCTTGTAAACACTCCAAAAGTAAGAGTCTGTTCCAGATACCTCAGCCACTAATACCATAGGCAGGTTGATTATGTTCATGCTTGCTAGGGCTACATGATTATCAAATCTTAAACCAACCAGTGTTTCTAGTCATATTCTATTCTAGAACGTGGCTATCAGCTCATATCTATGCCTTATTTACACTGGAAGGTAACATTATGCATGCAAACATATGCTAAATCCCTCAGCTAAAACCCAAGCATCCAGAAGATTCTGTAGCACTTTAACTGTATGATGATTCCACGCTGGCTTCTGACCTGAGAGAGATGAGTGCCAAAGCAGCACAGGTGAGATGTGTTTCACACAGCTCTGACAGGTTTCCCAAGAGAGCACTACAGCACATCTTCCATGTTTTATCCCCCATAAAGGTGCAGTGGAGGGGCTGTGCTAGTGTCTGCTTTCAGTATGTTAAGCGAAACTCAGAGGCTCTTGTGTCAAGAGGAGGAGCTGCCAGAGTAGCAGGAAACTGCACTTTCCTGAGTGTTTCCTAATTAGCACCATTTCTGGAGGCAGAGTACCTAATCCCAAGGTGAAGGACTGACCTGCTTACTGAAGGAAAACATTTTGTCTTAACCCTGGTTGCCCACTGTTTTCCCTGCTCTGGATTATACTTATTACATGGTCACATAACCAGGCTCTGTACTTCTACTCACTCAGAAATGAGCCCAGGTGAAACTCAGAGAAGCACCCTTGCCCAGACAGTGATGTTAGATGGGATATCCATGCACAAGTATTGTAGTTTCATACAAAAACAAAGATGCCAAAGGACAGCACAGTGCTTTGCCTACAAAATACACCCTGTGAGTGTTCCAAAAGCCAGAGCCAACCCATGAGGTATGTTGCAGCCAGCAATTCAGCCAAGCTGAGTATACCTTAATGCTTGTCATATAGCAAGATTATCACATCTCAGAGATCACATTTACCTCCCTAGGCTAGGGAGTACCAGTCCAGCAAGCCTGTGGTTCCCACACTTTTAGGGGACTATTTCCCTTTTCACAGCTCACCCCTTTTCTCACCCCAATGCTATAAAACCTGCACCTGCAGGTAGGGCAGTAGAAGGTGCTTCACATTGCCCTGTACCCACAGCAGGCCCTGGGCCACAGCTTGGAAACATCCTCCTCTTCTCCAAGGGGTTGCTTAGCCCTTGTAGCTCAGGAGTGCTGAGTAACATAGCCCTGGTCACTCCTGTCAGTGCTGTGCTGAGGAAAGCAAACCCTCTCCCTGGTCAGGATTCTATCAGACCCACTGACAGCATCTCCCAGAAAGGTGTTTTCAGCAGCAGCACCCACGTACAAGGAAGGAAAAGCAGAGCACAAGCCCTTTTGCCCAGCAGAGAAAGGCTCTGGGAGGCTGCAAAACGTAACCAGAGGAGGCTGTGTACATCTTATCTGGGATGCCAGAGTGCTGCCTTTATAAGCAGAGCCCTGTATTATCAGAAAAGAGGCTATTTTGGGTTCCTTAGCTCACCCTGTGGAGCGGTGGGTGACTGGTGCTGCAGGAGCTGGTTTAGGAACCAGCAGATAGAGAGTGTCAGCAAAGCAGCCGGGGATTTCCAGGCATGCAGGGTCACCCTGCATCCTCACCAGCCTCTCCACAGCCATGGTGCAAGAAGGGAAAGGCCACTACATTAGGACAAATTCAAGCTTTTTGGTTTTGGCCAAACCTGCTAAGCTACTGACTTTTATCCTCTGCATCAGAGAAGAGAGGCAATGCAATGGGGACAAATGGACTTAGCTGATATCATTTGAACACCAAGATTGGTTTAATGCACATAACAAAATTGAACTCTGGGCAAAAAGTGAAATAATTCACCAAGTTTCTATGCCCAGGGCACTAAAAAAAATACATGGTTAAGGCAGCAGTTTATCCTTTGACAACAGGAAACAGCTGATAAAAGAGAACTTCTTTTGTTTTGGATTTACAAGACTGTTTCCCACGTGTTATATTTGCTTTGGCCGTCTCTCTGACATCCGCTAGTAGAGATGAGAATGAGGGGAAGGCTCAAAATATAGGATCCCCCAAATGCCTTTGCTGCCGGTGTCCTCTGCATAAAGGTAGGAAGGATCCTCCTGAACCCTTTTCCTCCTTCTCAGAGCTTTTTTAAGGTAACTGTTGGAGGCTACTGTCCTAGCAGAGCTACAGAAACTCTCTGGAAACGTATCACAAACAGGCTAGGAAATCCGTAGTCTGGAGACAGAGGGAAAAAGAAAGAGGAATAGCCTAAATAAACCAGTATGCAAGCGCTTCCATGTGTTACATAGCAAACCCTCTGTGTTTGACTGGTGGTTTTGTTTCCTAAAGGAAGCACTCCTCAATGACTCTCACACTTGTGTGGTTGGCTGCGTGACCTCCCTTTCCCTACCTGAAGAGTGAGCTTCCATCTGTTTTGGGTTGTGAACACCCTTACTTTGCTGCTTGGCCAGGGGAGGCCTTGCAGTTGGTCCTTTACAGCAGCTTGGGTGAGAAACCTCTCGCCATGTGCTGAAGTTGTACCTGTGCTCCCTGCTCCCAACACTGGGCAAACAAGGCAGCCGGGTGCCTGAGGAGCCTGCAGACCATTGCTTCACGTTGGGCTCATGAAGTTCTTCATTATGAACAAATTGGTTTAGAGATTGCTTTTTGCTTGGTTGTTACTTGAGGAACAGCAGGACTGCTAAGCCCTGCATTGGTGTTTTTGTTCTTTCTTTTCCTTTAGAGAACCCTCTGGAGATCTGAGGGATGGGGGAAAACAGGAGATGGATCCTTTTCTGCCCAACAGTCCTTACAGCCTGAAGAAAGGCTCATGAACCTTAAGCTTGTCTCTGCTTCCTGGGTCTCAAGCAGGTCTTGCAAAAGCTGGGACCTTCACGTGCTGGCAGAAACCACCAAAAGGTTCTGTTAAAGCACTTTAGTCTTCCAGGCTTTGAGGAGTTTGAATATTGTGACGCAGTGATAAAGCAACTGCACCATATATTTAAAACTGTCTGAGATTTCCACCGTAGACCTTAAACATAGTGCTAAATAGGGCAAACAAAAATAGCTGTTACTTTGACAAGTGCTTATTTAAAGCCTATTTTGTCAGCATTGCTGCCCTGGTTATGACAGGGAAGTTGTCTAGAAATTGCATAATTACCAATATTAAGAGCAAAAGCAAAACAGCACCACACAATTCAATAATGGAGCAGCTCACGTTCGCCACGGCTGTTGCAGCCTCTATTAAGGCTGCAGCAACTCTGTCTCGAACCACAGCCTCGGGAAAAGGCCGTGCTGCTGCTGCTGCTCCTCGTTTGCTCTCAGCCCAGGAGGTTGCTAAGCTCCTCAGCACTTGGATTGCTGTGCCAGGGATGGTGATAAGGGCACTATTTTCTTGCTTGCCTGCACGCTGCTGCTGGGAGAAGGCAGCCTTATTGCCTTTGCTGCTCATCCTCCAAGTGCTTGGCACTTGTCAATGGACTCTTAATGGATTTCAGTATAACAGGAGCGGGGACTGGAGAGTGAGGAGGGAAACAGTTTGAAAACATTAGGAGCATCTTTTTGTACATAATAAAATTTGTAACAAGTTCAGCAGCTGAGCTTCTGTGGAATAAAAGAAAACATTCCGTGCTCTTTCCTTCCCCTTCCTCTTGCCTCGTCTCTCCTCACAGTGGAAGGGAAGTGAGAGGAGATGTTGAGCTCAGAGAGGTTTTTTTTAAAGGCTTGATTTCACAGACTCTGTGTTGTGTATGTACCACTCATCTTCCTTCCAAGCTCAGGGGCTGCTTTCAGATGGCTCATGCTCCTGTTTTCTCTCAGCTCAGCAGCTCACTCGAAGGGCCTATCCATACGGCCAGTTTTTCAGTCAAACCATAGAAGGAAGCATTGCAGGAAGCTCCACATCACCTTTCTCCCCACCTCTTTTCTCCCCCAAGGTTTATGGCATGCTCCAGGCCAGGTTTGTACCCACAGACACACATTACACGTGCCACTCCTCTCTGAACTCGAGCTCGGCATCGATCTGCTCTGCACTTCAATCTGGCTCATTTACTTTCAGGGAAAAACAAACCAGAGGCAAATCAAACAGGGACCCATGGTGAAAATCCTCTCTCATGATGCTGCTTCCCTGGTGTCTCACCTGGGAAAAGCAGCAGCAAGGGTCAGGAGCTTCTGGTTGCCCAGACGGGCGCACTACAAGGGACAGGTTTGCATTTAGCATCCATCAGTGAAAAACCTACTCTAAGTGACTTAGTGTCATATATGGATGTAGTGGCAGGAGTAGGTATACTCACCCCATAGTCACAGAATCATAAAATGGTGGGGTTGGAAGGGACCTTTAGAGATCATCTAGTCCAACTCTCCTGCAGAAGCAAGTCCCACCTAGACCAGACTCCTAAAGCATCGTGTAATCTTCTCCCTTCTTGTAACCTGCTGCCTCACGGGCTGCACATCTTCCAGCTACAGGACCACTTGGTGTGAGGACCCTACAGCCAAGGGCTTTCTTTATAATACAGTCTTCATTAATTTTAACAGCAGAATCATCCTGTGCACTACACGAGGATGGGGACTTGGGGAGAAAAAAAATTAGCATCATCATTTAATTAAAGATGGATCATAATAATAAAACCTGCACAAAGGGACTGGTGTGGAATCATGAAGAGAACTTTAATTGTGTGTTTCTTCCGATTTGACTTTGAGTCTCTGATTTTTTGCATCTCAACACAATCTTTTGAACAGCTTTGGCATGTAATTTCCTGTTTATTAGGAAAAAAATACATTAGGAAAAGCTGAAGCGTTACAATCCAGCCTCACACTGACAGCTGTATGTGTCATCAGCAAAGATGGAATCTCTTCTATCCAAGCCTCACTTGACCTAAAGGATTAACTGATAGCAGTGATAGGTTGGACTCCAGCCTGCTCACTGCAGGCTGAGTATGAGGGGTGTTCAGCTAAAACATTTCTCCTCCTTGATGAGCATGTGCAAACTGCAGCTTTCCAGAGGCCTAGGAGTTAGGTAAACTTTCTTTGCCAGTACAGCGACATCAGACTATATCAGCTCTTTCTTTTTCCATGGGTGAAACCTCTTATTTTCGTTATTGTTTTGGAGTGCTGAAATGTTTCGACTGAAACTACTTACCAAAATACTACCAAGAAGCCCAAAAAACCAACCCCCAAAAAACAACAAACCATGGTTCAGAAGACAAAACCAACCCCCAAAAAACAACAAACCATGGTTCAGAAGACAACTGAAGACAATTTTCACGCTGCACAGCCAAAGCTTGACAAAAGTTATAGAAAGCTGAAAACAGGACCTTCTCATCCAAATTCCTGAATGCCTTTAATAATCAACAGTGCTTCCCAGTTGCTTGGGTCTCCCTTGGCAGGCAGGGGATAATCATCCTCACTTCTTTCAGCAAAGCCATTTAGACCTACTGGTGAAAATTAAGAGACTGTCATCATCACCAGTCCCATCTATAGCAATTATTAATACTATCTGGAAGAAAAGCAGGGCTTTGTTCACACACAGGATTTCCTAACAATGAACTTACACACGACATCCCATACGTAAGAGCAGAGCTTCCCTTTTCGGCTTGGCCAACAACCACATTGCAGTCAGGGCTCTGCATCCCAGGCGGCACTTTCTAGGCAGCTGAAGGTGCTGGAAAACACACTCCAGAGATGATTTTCTGGGTGTGTACAGAGTACACAGCATGTAGGGTGCCGTGAATGACAGTGCTGGGTGCAGACAGCAGTGAACCGTGGCCCCCTGCCTCTGCCACCATCCTAAATAGATAGTGATGAAGACGTAAAACACTGCCACTTGCATTTCTCTTGTAAAGAAACAATAAGCACAAGGCACCTTGAGAGCAAACAAGCATTTCATAGAATGAAGCATAGAATGGTAGAGGTTGGAAGGGATCGTTAGAGATCATCCAGTCCAACCCCCCTGTAGAAGCAGGTTCATCTAGATCAGGTCTTGAAGACTTCCAAGGAAGGAGCCTCCACAGCCTCCCTGGATAACCATTTGCCTGTAAATTATTAAGAGACACGTCTTAACTCTTGGTTCCAACCAAGGTGGTTCAAACACTCTTTACTTTTTGTAGCTCCACAGATTCTTTGCTTTCTTTACAGCGCTTCAGCAAAACAGAGGAAAACAGCTCAAGTTCAAACTTCTTGTCACTATTGTCAGTCTGTTTCCCTGAAAATGAACTCTGAATATTATGAAACAGCTCAGGAATGCTGGATGCAAAGGGAGATTTCCTCTTTTTTTTTTTTTTCCCTCTCCTTCAGCTGAAATATCTTTTGGCAATAAATCCCTGACGGAAATGTGCTTTCCCTGATTCCCTGGCTTAATTAGCTCAAACAACGTAAGATATGTAACACTGACCGCCATGGGAAACCTGATAACAAAGAACAGTGACACAATGCAAGCCTTTCAAACAGATGCAGCCAGTAGGCTGCTAAGACAAAAGTGGATTCAACGCGGTGTCAGGCCTTTTCTTCCTTTGCTGCTGCGGGAGACACGAGCAGGGAGACAAGTTAAACTTTGCCATGTGGGTTTTTTTTCCCCAGTAATGATCTAAAATGGCCAGTTCCTCTGTAGTATGCAGGTCACACGTTAGTGTGTTCAACAAGGAAGGGACAGCCACTAATGCTGCAGCTCCTGGGCACTCAGGATGCACTCACTGCTATTGCCAGAGGGAAAACTATGGGGGGAAATGACCCCAAAATGTGGAAAAGAGCAGTACTCCTGGTTGGCAAGACCACATGCCCTCACAACACTCCTTTCTGAGGGAGCTGAGGCTGCAGTTTCCTCAGGATTTCTTTCTTGGGCTGTATCCTTAGCAGCCCTAACCCCTTGCCCTCACTGGGCACACAATCCCAACCCTTGCATCACCCTTCAGGAATGGTTTGTGCAGATGGAGGGTGAGCAAGAAGGGTGTGCTGACTCGGGTTGTGAGTATCCTTTGTCTCCTTGCCTTTCTTTGCTAGTGGGGCAAGTGCTCAGGTGCCAGCCCCTGCTTGGGGCTGAGGCACTGCAATGGCTGCAAAGCTGAAGGAAAGCTTTTGCCTACTTTTCCATTTATAATGTTAAAGTTCAGACATATTTCTTGATTTCCTTTTCCTTTTTTTTCCCCCTTTGCATTAAAAGCATGAGTCTTATCGCTGCTGTTCCCCAAAATACTCTGTGGACACCAGAGAACCTGCAGGATAATGATATCACAGGGAGGGAGGTAGGGAAGTGCAAGTAAACACAGGAACAGGGATTTCTTAATCAGAGAGTTTATAGTTTGCTGCTTCTCTTGGTTTTGTTATTACTTGTGTAACTCAAATGCCTTGCAGGAGAACAGCAAGACCATTTTGGCCAGGTCCACCTGACAGAGCCCTGTTGACTCAGCAATGTCCATGAAGGGCATGAAGCCAGTCAGAGAGCTGACCTCCATCCGTGCCTGGTGTGCTGGGGTCAGGCAGACCGGTGGGGCTGTACTTTACCGGCTCAGCTTGTTTCACTTGTGCTCGGGTCCTGGAGCGTGCTACTGCTGGAAGCATATGTCTTAGCAGCCCTAAATCCCAAAGAATTCCTCCAGCAGGCCTTCTAGGCAAAACAGAGAAACAGCAAATCCAACCAGTTCAAGGGTCTAATGACCTGCGTATCCCTAACATGGTATCAAATGGAGCTCAGGATGCCCAACAGCCGTCTCTTGGGCTGCTTCGCTCGCTGTGAAGAACCAAAGGTCACAGGCTCACTTTTCTTCTGTGGGTTGCCTTTGAAGTGCGAGTGTCATTCGTGTACCACAGGGCCCCACGTAGAAGGTCCCATTTGATCTGAGTCTGTAGGTGGGTGGCTCTTTTTTGGCATCTCTGGTTATCACCTCTGTGTTACAAGACCAGTTGCAATCTGACCGACCTGTTAAACAAATTAGATTCGTTCCTCTGGCTCTGCTAAAACTCAAGTGTAACCCTCAACTGGGTAAAGCACAGACACTCCAGCTTTATTTATACTAATTTAATTATAGATAGGCTAATATTGAAATGGCCAACTTGCACTGTGGGCAAAATAAACAAACGCTGCTTTGGTGATCAGTGCATCATGGATTCTCTTTAATTACAGCCTTCAAGCTAACTCTAGACCATACTAGAAAATGTGGCAGCCGGTTCTCAGAGTCAGTAAATGTTGCTCACTTTCCAGTGTATCAAAGTGAGACAGTCTGCAGGGTATGAAATTATTTTACGCACTTGGTATGAAAGTATTCCAGACATCAGGTATTACATTTCAGTTCCACAAAAGTCATTGCCACTAACCAGCAGAGACTAGGAGAGTATGTGTGTGTGTGTGTGTGTACTCAGGGAACAAATGTGAGAAAGAAGCCTAAGGAAAGGAAAAGAAATATCAGGAACATACAGGAGATTACAAAATCAGCCATGTCTGTCGTGAGTGCTGGGCAGCCACACGTGTCCTGCATCTGGTTCTCCAAATTAATCTCCTACATGACTGCAGTATCACTTACAAAAAGATCCCAATTCATGGGCTCTAGTGGAGCTGTTATTAAATACTGTTTACCAGGCACAGCTGTGCTTAATTCCTCTGCCTCTACAGTCTGAGGTTTCAGCCGAGGTTTTGTAGATGTTCCTGTTACCACCGCAATTCTGGAAACAAAACTTGCACGAGAAAACAAAGATGCAGAGCTCCTTCTTCACATCTACTTTTCCAGACAGGCAACTGGCTACACTGCCAGTAGAATAACTCCAAACCCCTGGTTTGCTGTAGAAAGAGCTGGAGTGAGCATTTTCTTTGGTTTGCCTCCAGAGGGGATAACAAGTTTTTTCTCGGGATTCGGGTCTGATCATTCAGTGTTTTCTCAAAAAGAGCTCCCCCAGGGCTCTGGCAGAGTTTGGTTTGCAACTTCTGAGGCTCTGCAACTGGAGACCTGCCAAACCTCTGCCTGAGGGTGATACACAAGATACCCACACATGGTGTCAAGCAGGAGGTACTTCTTTTTCTTGGCAAATCCCTGCAGGCAGCCCTTGGGTACGAGCAGCCCCCCAGCCGCGGGCTGCGCCACATCCATGAGGCACGCGGCGGATGGCTGGACCCCTCTTGCACAGCAGAACCTCTGCAGACTATGGCTCACATCTGTGGCAGCTCTGTACCTCGAGTTCAGCGAGTTCATCTGGGCCTGGTGTGCCTAAAGCCAGCGAAACAGCAAGCCCTCCAAATCCCTGCACAGCACTCTGTCGTTGTCACCAGGCTTCCCATGTACTTGGCGTGATGACTCAATTAAACCAAGGTTTTCAGCCTGTTGCCTGGTGTTTTGTTGGCTCAAGTTCACTTCAACACACGTCTCCAGAAGGTCAGCTTGGAAAGGCTGACTAGAAAAAAAACCCAGTGTGCTTGCTTAGGGCACTTGTGCCAACGCACCAGAAATGTGCACGGGGCAGTTTCACACCTGCCCTACTCAGGTGGCTGCACAAAGGGGAGAAACATCAAGGAAGGCTTTGGATACCTGCAGATCTCATGGTGAAAGAAAAGGCAAGAAATAGATTCCTAAAGTGATCATGATATATCAGTATATAGCCACGATGTGATTTTGCAGTCGGAGGAGTTCCAGTTATTTTCTTCTTCAAGTTTGCAGTTGGCTAAAGGGAGCACAAACACATCAAATCTTGTGTTACTGGGGAAACTGGAAAATTTCATAGAATCATAGAATGGTAGGGGTTGGAAGGGACCTTTAGAGATCATCCAGTCCAAGTACTCTGCAGAAGCAGGTTCACCTAGATCAGGTCGCATATCCAGGCGGGTCTTGAAGACCTCCAAGGAAGGAGACTCCACAACTCCTCTAGGCAGTCTGACACCCATCCTTTAGATATTTGTAAATATTAATGAGCTCCTCCCTCAGTCTCCTCTTCTCCAGACTAAACAGCCCCAGTTCCCACAGCCTTTCCTCTTAAGGAAGATGTTCCAGTCCCCTGATCATCTTGGTGTCCCTGTGCTGGCCTCTCTCCAGCAGTTCCCTGTCCCTCTTGAGCTGAGGAGCCCAGAACTGGACACAGGACTCCAGATCAGGTCTCATCAAGGCAGAATAGAGAGGGAGAAGAACCTCCCTTGACCTACTGGCTACACTCTTCTTGATGCATCCAGTGCTTCAGTACTGACAAACTGAAGTTTATAGAGAATGGTCAAAATTAAGACCTGTTACAGAACTTACAAATAGTCTTTCTGGAGATACACATAATTTTCTTGGCCAGGTATACTTCTGATCATGATTTACCATGCAGCCAGAAAAAAACATTTGGCTTGCTAGAAAAGTGCAGACAGCATTAAACTTACTCAGTATCTGCCTCGCTGGTTATGCTGCTATAGCACTGGTGCCAAAGGAGGCAGGGGTTGGTGTAGTTAGAAAAGAAAGCCACTCTAAAACCAAAGTGCCTAGCTGAATATTTTTCTTTCTCTTTCATTCATCCCAAGGGGAAAAACACCATTTCATGCAAGCTATGGCTTCATATATAAAATAGCTCAGCCTCTTCTCTGTGTGCAGAAAGCCTTATCCTGTCCCCATAAGATAATGGTAATGGCTGAGCCCAAACTCAAACTATGGCCAAAGAGGACAGCCCCAACATCAAGGAACAAGCTCCACTGACATCCCAGGGAGTCGCTTCAAAGTCTTGGAGCTGAAGACCTTAACCTTTCCAAACATCAGGGCTGTAAAACATGTGGCTTGTGTCCATGCTATTTTCTGTCACTGCTAGCTTCCGTGTCTCTTAATGATTAAATAAATCCTCCACTCTGAAGGCCGATTGATTGTCACAGAAATTATTTGTAATGAATCAATTTTGTATGCACCTGTCTCTAGGTAACTCCAGGACTCCATTCACATGGCCAACCATTGTATTTCCAAACTAAAGCCTTTTCTTACGAACACAGCACAAGAACAAAATCAATCTGCCTCCCATAAGGCTATGTGAATAAAACTGAGGTGGCAGGATAACGCCAAACCACACATTTGTGGGAACATTGAAGTATTTTCTTAGTTCCCTTGCACTGTCTTGAAATTCGAGCAAATACTTAAAATCCTTTGCACTCTTGCATTCTTGGAGGTCGAAGTATTAACAGGGAAAGTGTCCAGAGAGCAGAACTGATCTACCAGGTCTTGTGCACCACAGAAAAAGTATTGCTAGATAACGAAACCCTTTGCTGATTTGTTTTAATTGATGAAACAAACCTTGAACCCCTTTTTGTCAGCTGACATTTTGAGCAACTCATGGTCCCAAGATACTGATGAGAAAAAAAAATGATGAGATTGATTGAATTGATGAGATTTTAGGCCCTGAGCCTAAAGGAGTCCCCTGAAAGCGAGATATTAAACCCCAAGGGTAAGTCAGCATGAACTGAAAGGTGGGCTCATGCAAACTCCACTTGCCCAGATCAGATCTGAAACCAACGCAGGAGTCACTGCCTTATAGTACCATACTGATGTCAGCAGACAGCAGCTTTAAATAAAGCAGGGCTCTCATTCATATTCATTGAGTAAAGGTTGTTATTGCCTCCCAGGTGTTTGTTACCACCCGTCTGCTGGGCTACGATCTCCTGACAACAGCGTTGACTGGAGGGAACTGATGTCTGAGCCTCAGCCACTATAATTTAGACACTGTACAGCCTAGCACCTGAGTCTGAACCCTCCTTTCCTGGTGGCTTGCACCAAATACACAGTGAGGAACAGCCTGGAGTGAGTTGAGGTGAAGGTATGTGCTCCCCACTATTATTTCTGTCCCAGAGGGCTAATTGTCTAATGCCAACGTCCCTTGCTCATAACAAAACACATGTAAAAGGCAAATGAAGTTCTCAGTCACTGCCACTTACTGATGAATAGAAGTGAGTGTGCTGTGGGCCCCAAAGCAGCACTCAGCAGGTGGCCTCCCACTCCTCCCAGCCCACGATGCTGGGACAAGCTCCTGGGAGCTCCCAGAAGAGCTCTGCTATGAGCCAAGGCACCAAAGGCTGAAGGCACATCCAAACCCACCCCAGAGGTGCAAACTGCATACTGAGGCTGCCATCCCTGCTCTGCAAACTCCCCCCCCCACCCCCACTCCCACTTTGGCTTTACCCCAAATCACTCCAGTTCAGATCTGTGAGTTCCCATCCCCTTTCAGACCCTCCTCCCATCCACAATGTCCATAGTAGCACTTCTCTGTTTCCAGGCAGCAGACTGGCTCTTCAAGGAGGCTTTTGACAACTTCTCAGCACCCAAGTGCTCCATGCTTTTGGATGCTGGCATGCCTTTTGCAGCCACTGCTACCGAGTGGCATAGGATACTTTTATTATAGAACTCGCATTTGGATGTGAAATGTTCTTTCCATTTCCCCAAGCCAAGCTTGGATTTTGATTTTATTCTTATTACAGTTTGATTATTGCAATACTCCTTTTAAATTATTGCTGCTAATTATGACTTAGCTCTATTGGTTATTAAGTTCAGTGCTGCTTGGCAACTTCTGTGTTAGGTCTGGTCTGGATAAATATCAAACAATTTGGATACTTTTCCAAAAGTTTTTGAATATGCAAAATTGTCTATATTCCTGGAAAGGAATGGAAGTTAGCATATGAAAGAGGAAGAATCAGACAAAGTAGGGCAAATTAAAGGACAGATTCCAGTACCTCCCTTCTGTGGGAGAATTTCCTTAAAACTGAGACACAGCATCCCAGCGAGTCTGTTTCTGAGCAGCTTATGTTAATTTAAAGTGTTTGTGCTGTATCATTACCCTTTATTATCAGGCTTTCTAGAATGGTCAGTGTTACATATCTCAAGCCCTGTGAGCTAATTAAGTCAGGAACTGCAATTTTTGGAGTGATATAACAGATTATTCCCACAATCCCATTCCCACAGCATTTCATCATCTCAGACTCTCTGGCTGTACTTAGAGAAAAAGAAAAGCAAATTCATTTTTGAAACTGGGTCTAATTTAAGTCTGTGTGAGACCTCCTCTCTAGAAAGAACTGGGGAAGCCTTTTGTTGTAAGTCTTAGAGTAAAATACCTGTTGATGGTGAAGTCGTCTTGACACAGTCTCATTTAACTCTCCCGAGGGGGAAAAAAAGGCAGCTGACAGTTGAAAATGCTGTAGACAACAGCCAAGTGTGTATCTCTCCATGACCCCAGAATGCACAGCTGCCTCCAACCCCTCCAAGGTGGCCCCCAACACAAGGCACCAAGGTCAAGGGAGCAGCTCTCCCCTTACCATTCCACTCGGGCCTGAGTTGGACTTGAGTTTGGTCGTGCTATTATCACACCATGTCCAGCCTAAAGCAACACTGTTGTGGTAGACTGGATCCCAGCAGAGCACTTGGATGAAGATATGGGGATGCCCCATGAAATGCTGAAGATGCTTGAGGCAAAGAAAGCTAAGTCTGAAGGTATCCCTACACGTTTGGTCTTGAGTTTGTGTGAGGGTCGGGGTGTGAGATGAGCTGAATCGACAAAGAAAGGTAGATTTGTCTCAAACAATGAAAACTCTTACAGTCAAATGTCCCTGTCTGCCTGGGGAACACTGCCTTTAGCAACAGCTGAAGACAGAAGGGTTGTGACTCCGTGTCATGGAGACAGAGTAGTGCCCTGGAGATCCCCTATTACAGTTGAAGTGGCACAGAGCAGTTTTGAGAAAACATGCCCAATTCTTGCTGCTCACTGTGGCTATTGAAGAACATTCGGACTCAAATCAGCTTTTTGAAGAACCACTTTTGGATGCACTCAGTGTCTCGGTTTTGCCTTCTGCAGAAGAAAAACGCCCATGAGGGCTGGCAATTTAAAACTAGTGCACACAAAACCTCACTTTCGGGTGAATAAGTTTGCATCAAGAAGGTACCGAGGTCTGGCATAACCCAAGCGTAGCTCTGCAATTTCCTTGTAAATTCTGGGCTTGTTTTGGTTATTTCTGTATAGGAATGCCAAGTCATTAACAGCACCAGCCACTAAAGTGTAAATATTTATTTCACATGATGCTCAAGCAGAACTGGCATCAATTAACCATTTCAAATACCCCATAGATTTTCTAGGGGTGGGTTCTCTTTTTTTGGTCTTTTTGGTTCTTAATGCTGGGGAATGTTCCAATAGGTGTGCACAAGGAATATAAACAGTCGTGGTGTGATGTGGTTTGCTTGCTGATACACACTTCATTCCATTGTCTCCTTCAAGTGAACTGACATCCTTCCATCTTCGCATAATGCCTTTCCATGGGAACTTAGGGCATGTATCAGTTTGATTACACAAGAAAAGGCAATCCAATGCCACAAATTAATGTGATGTAGAATAAATTTTGGTGCGAGGAACATCTCTGTCTCCTAAAATGGAGCTGAAACGTGGATTATTGGTGTTTCAATATATCCAGGCAAAGTAGCAAACTGTGCTCAACTTCATAAGGGCAAGTTTAATGAATTTTTGCCTCTAGGTACAAATGAGTGGAGAATTTTTCCCTGAGTGACAGACACTTTCTTTTCCTGCAGTACTTTTTGTATACTGACAACACCCGTGTACCTTATTTCAGCTTTTGGGAGAATCAGACAAAATCTCTTCACCCACTAGAGAATGTATAATTCAACTGGATTCATTTTCCAGTTTACTTCAGCAGCAAACTTACTTTAAAATACATTGCTTATCCTGAATTGAGAATGAATCGTAATGGCTAGACTACAGCTTTCCCCCAGTCAGTCCTACACCCATCCTAAAGGTTACTCCCATACTTGTTTTCCTTGAGACTGAATTATTGTACACCCTAAATAGGCCATCTTTACTTCTCATTTGGCTATGAATAAAGGTTTAAGTGATCTGTTTCCTGGGTTATCAAGGAAAAGATTTTCAATCTCTAAGCTGTAAACATTTGTGAAAATACCTGATCTGAAATAACACACTGAACATCAAGCCGTAAAGAATAAAATTCCCATTATTTCAGCTGCTGATGGCAGAGGGGTGGAATTTAAATTCAGACACGTTGGTAATTGTCAGTTCCTTTCTCCTCCTTGAAAATCAGTGAAAATGAAATCCGTAACTTATAATCCCACAGTTAGAATTCTTGCTTAATAGCTGATGACATGATATGACCTATGGGGAGAAAAAGGGCTCTCAACTTGAAGAAATTTGAGCCTGGACATCTAGGGAAAATAATCCAAAATTCAGTTATTCCTCAGAAGGGAAAATGAGGAAAGTAATGCTGAAAGAAGCCTGAGGGTGATAGTAGAGAGTGCATTAAATGTGACCGAGAGAAAAGAGGAAAGCAAAAAAAAAAAGGGAGAGAGAAAGGGAAATTTTTGGCTGCAGATTCAAAGGCATCACCTCTTGGAAAAGGGAAGAAAAGATTTCACTCCATATGGCTTTGGTGTGACCACACTAGGAATACTAAATTCACTCCTGGGTACCTTATTAGCATCTAAAAGGGCAGGTTCAGTGGAGAGCAACAATAGTGTCTAAGGGGTTGCCTGGGCTGACTTTTAAGGAAAGATTAAAATAGTTTAGGGGTGG
Organism: Urocolius indicus; assembly: GCA_013401255.1. Classification (NCBI taxonomy): domain Eukaryota; kingdom Metazoa; phylum Chordata; class Aves; order Coliiformes; family Coliidae; genus Urocolius; species Urocolius indicus. The sequence continues at coordinate 44,792 of WBNH01003453.1, read as the reverse complement.
ATTGGGGCACCTTTTATTCCTGTGGAGTAGCACTTTAATTCTTATTCCATCCTTTTCCCCTACATTTTAACAGGCCTACTTACAAAGCAAAATATTATGGGCAAGTGTGTAAAAGTCTGGCCCTAAAGATATTTGTATTGGCTAAGCAATGAACAGGGGAAGTTCCAATAGACATCTATGTATGCTGGAAGGGTTATTAACACCAGCGGGCATCATTTGTAAGAGGATGATGTTTTTAAAGGCTAAAATGTAAAAGAAAATGAAAACTTATTGACAGGTCTGTTAGGCTATTGATTGCTCTCATAAATGAAGTGATGCATCTCTTGATACAGTTAAAACTACGCTTCCAAAGCACAAAGTTGACTACCCGAGAAAGCAATCCTGCACTGAATAGAAGATGGAGTAGATGGTTCAGTGGGTCTCTCTTATTTCTACTTGTGCTGACTTAGAAGCTTTAATGAGAGACAGGGAGTTGCAAGACAACCTAGCAATAAATATGCACCACTGCCTAATGTATTATTTGGCCAAAGCCCAGATAACTCCTGAAGTGCACCTCAGAGCCTCATAATGATTCCAGTGCTAAATGTCTTACAGTCCCACCTCTGCCTGGCTGGGGCAGTGAAACATTACTCAGTGTAAACAATCTTGAGCTGCATGTAGTGTTGAGGAAGGCTCCTTGGATCTGTTAGAAATATTGTTTAGATCAGCTGAGCACTGGGTTTAACTCTACTAAAACCTCCCTGGGACAGTTGCTTTGGCTGACATTCTCTGCTGTGCCCCTTTCAAACAGCATCTTCACTTTCCTCCTGACCCAGACCCAGGGCTTCCACTGGGAAAGCAGATCAGGGAAGTAGATCATCATCTCTTTAGAGTTAGGGAAATAAGTTCAGACCCTCTGATGGTGGGATCTGCCACCCTTTGATACTGCAGATGTTCTGCAGTGACTGGAGGTATTGGCCAAGTAGGGCTTGTGCGCTGACCTTCCCCCACTAGTCCAATTGCACCCCATCACAGGATGCTCATTGCCTCCTCCAGCATACCCTCTCTTCTCCAGTGCTCAAGTAAGCTTTAATAGCACCTTCTGCATTTTGGCAGAATGGTTTCTTTTCCCTCCATAGGTCTTTAAATCTCTGTTGATTTCAAGAATTGGTTCTCCACACTGTGCCGACTTTGTTATCAGTTACTGATAGGAGATGTGGCTTGGTTTTGTTCCCTATCCAGTGTATTCAGCAGTGAGTTTTAAATGTATGTTTCTTTCGTTGCTCTTGTTGCAGCCCCCACACAATGACAGCAGCAATCCTGCTCTTCTCCAGGGCTAAGCGTAGGTAATTTCCTCAGCTCTTGAGGAGAAGCTATTTCATATTTATTCATTCTCCTCAGTGCAAATTTACTCTTCTGTCTACCCCTTGCCCCCCAAAAAACCCCACATCCATATTAAATTACTGCCTTTCAAAAGTAGGTTAGGAAGGAAAGGCAATAGATTGTCTCGCCTATTTTTTAGCTGCTTTAAGGAAACATGATAGTGTCTGTCAGCTGTGAAATTAGCTATACTGGGAAACTTTACTTCCCATAAGAAGAAGGTCCTCTCTGTGAAATGAAAAAGGTGCAGTGAGGCTTTTTTGGTTCTCCACGGCCCTTTCTGTAGTAAATATCACTTTGTCACTGCGGTCGTTTAGCCACTTGAGCAGTGTCAGCCCCAGAGAGAGTCAGGCCTACCTGTCAGCATCCTTCAGGGCTTACTGCAAAGATCAGCTTTATGAAGGGATTTGGACTGAAATCTACACAGATTTGGATCGAGTTTGGGTTAGCCAACCTGCAGCAATCTTGACTGGAAGAGTTTCCGTGCTCTGTTTCACCTTTAGGGACATCTGAAAGCAGTTTTGTTTCTCGTTATCAGACACATACTGAGTGTGAGAAGTGGTAACCACTTTCCCAGTACTCATGCCTAATTATTTCTGTCATATTTTCTCTCCTTTTCATCAACTCTAATATAAAACATTGTTACTATTTATTTTTTAGAAGTCTAGAAGGGACAAGTTGATTTACAAATGACAATGAAGGGAACTGTTTTCCTCAACAATGTGTATTTCTGCCATATTCATTTTACAACTCACTCTCTTCTTACTCTCACTCACTCAACACAGTTTACAGGATGGTAGCAAGCAGCACTGAGGGAAAGCAGGATAAGCATGGGGGAAAAAGCATGAGCAAGAGACAGAGAAAAACCCCAGGAACTTTCTTCTGAGATATATAATAAAGTAAGGGCTGTGGGAAGATAAACATAGTGCACTGGTTCCATTCAAAAATGTAGTTCTTCCTTTCAGAGCAAGCACAGCCAAACCAAAGACAGCCAGGAATTTCTGTAACAGGAATTCTGGCATCTCTGAAGGTCTCTTTAGATACAGGAAAACAGAGAATCAGGAATTGGTGAAAAATAAACCTTAGATTAGTAGTGAATATTTGGGGCTTGAAGACCCAGCACAGTAAGGCAGAGAGAGCTTCCAAGTTGGTCCTTGGAGTGGGGAAGGAAGTGTAGTTGCTCCTTTGCAGGCAGCATATCTTGGGTATTAGATTCTTTCGTGGAGACACCATTGTCCAATGCAATGGGCCATTCTCGAAAAGCAGAGCTTTTCCTTGGAGCTCCCTGGGCATCTGATCACCCCTGCAGAGAATTCCACTGAGAACTTTCATTCCCATTTGGACAGAAACCAAAACTGTGCAGACTGGACCTTAGTTTTAATATCATATTAAGATAAGCACATTGGCACCATCCTGTGACAAACATTACATCACCCTTTTAACTAGTAATATTTCTAATGTGTCTATTTCACCAGGCAACCGACTGATAGAGTTTTTGACCTTATAAAGTCACACGAGATATTTATCATCTCTATCTGAAAAAGCTCCAGAGGCTGTCAGCCCCACAAGCATGAGATGGGAAAGGTTCACATCCACTTCAAGTGGTATTCTGTGTATCTGTTACACACACACACATATGTCTGTAAGCATACACAGAAAATTACACAGAGGCCTGCTGTAGAAAGGAAATGTATATGTATATATATATACAAGAATTATAAGTTCTTGTCTCTAACACCCATCCCCAGTGTGTGCAAGTGCCAGAAACTAGACATGACAGTTCCAAAGTCAAATGATGCAAGGAAGAAATATATTGCATTTATGAAAATCACTCATTTTCCTTGTCTGGGAACCTCTTGAATATAAATAATAATTTCATTTGTAAATTTCAAAGGACTGTCCCAAGAATGGGTAAGAATCATTATCTTCATTTAACAGTTGGAGAAACAAAGAGTAGGCTGTTTTAAGCAGCAGTCTAAGGTCACATGGAGTAAATGAAGTCAAACCTCATCTCCCCAGCCTGACTTTCCCTTGAGAGAGGATACCAGAGAGCACACCACTCTCAACTTTATCAGCTGACACTCTTCAGCACATATGCTAATGGCATTGGCAGCCTCCAGCCTTCACAGATCAGGGCTGAGGTTTAAAACGATCAGCTGATTTGCTTTAAATCCATAAGATTAAAACCCCCAAATAATCACGCTTGTGTTTCTCCTGTTTGCCTTGTGTTAACTGAGTCTTTGGAGTATGCTAGAGTAATGGTTTCCAGACGTTCATTTCCAACAACAGGTATCCAGGTATCTTTCCTTAAAAAAAAGGGAGGTGGGGAGTGGAACTAAACAAACAGCACTAAATACCATAAATAAAACCTGAGTTTTAGGGGGGGTAAATGAAGAGATAGCACCCATTTCAAGCAGATGCTGAATACTTCTCTCTTTATGACATCCCCACTCTACCCAAAAGCAGATCTTACTTTCAGAGCCATGGTATTTCCCAGGGATGAGTCCTGACACTGGTGAGCATGCATCACTGCCTCGGTTTGGATCCTCCAGACCTGAGCTTGGGGCAGAGCTTGGACAACACCACGGGAGTCATGGGTCTTTCTGAGCTGTTTGAACGCAGCAGCTGATGTGACCAGAGCACAGAAAATTAGAGCAGGGCACACCCCAGCTTTCTTTTGCAATCAGAATTATTCTTTGCCCAGTATAAACCGATTCCTTCTATTCAGGTTCACAACGTGGGACCAAAGCTGCCGTGGCCACGTGAAGCAGAGTGCCGGTCCAGCCTGGGCTCATTCCTCCTGATCACATTTGATGATGGGGATAACTCTGTGCCACGAAGCTTTACATCAGGTACAGTTTGTCTGCATCCTTCTTACTTGGTGCCAGCTGAAATCCACAGCTCTGAAGCGGTGGTTGGTGTTTGGTCTCGGGCTTATGATTTTTTTGTTCCCTCCTAAGACCTGTCTTTTTCAAACGCCTCCAAATTAGACAATCGCTAGGGGCACTGATAGTTGTTTTCCTTTCAAGTCAGAGGCACTATTTGCTTTTTCAGTTCCTCAGCTGTTTCATCTCTTATTATGTTGAATCATTTTGAAAGCTATATCTTCCCTTTAAAAGTCATATCCCATTATCTAGGAGGGGATTTGAAAAGGTCGGTGTTAAAAGCAAACACAAGCTAAAACAACCCCAACACTCGAGCCTTCAACACTAACTAACCCACGAGATGCTGAAGGTTAATTAGACTTTAAGAAAATGCACAGGCAATACACGTGGCATGCTACTGATAAAATGACATTGCTTATAACAAATTGAATTATAGCTGAATCTCACTAATCATGGGCAAACCATTGGGGAAAAAAGAACAACATCCTAATGTTTAGTCAGGCTGGGATCTCTTTAGGTTAATAAACAAAAGGATACAGTGTGTGGCCTTCAACAATTACAGTTCAATTTTACTCAGTCTTAATGCGTTTGCATATATGATGGAAACAATAACAGTTGAAGGTATATGACAGCACTGGAGGCAACTGGGTGTGAATTAGCAGTATGTTTATTAAATAAACTTCTTCTTTTCTAAAGGGGAGCACAAGATACCTCAGTGCTTCCTCCTTGCTCTGCTGTGTCTGCTAGCATTTAGGTATTGGTACAGACATAGCATGTACTGGGGAAAAGCACATATGGATGTTCAAAAAAACAGTTGAAATAAAGTTAAACATGTTATCCAGCTTTCATTTCTCTCACAAAGTCATAAAATTGCATGCTGCTGCACACTTGTTGGAGTGTGAAACACAGAGTATGTGTTGTTACTGAATCTCGTTTTTTAGCAGAAAAGATTTGAGTGTGTGCCCTGTGTGTTATATGGGCATGTAATATGCTATGGTAATAAAGAAATCAATCTGATCTGAGAATCAGCTTCTTGTTTTTCAGATAACTTGTTGACAGACCCTGGTAAATGCAATTGCTCAGATTTCTTCACGCTGTAACCCTTGAAAATGTTACAAACGCCTTTACAACAGCAAGCCTGAAGATGCAGCACCACACAGAACCCATATTGCTAACACATGAATGGCTTGTAATGTCTGCAGAGCCTTCAATCAGCTCCATTATACTCCTCTCAAACAGACAAGAAATGCAGTTTGCACTATCACAGTTTCATTAGCTGAAGCTCCACTGGTGTTAACCACATGTGATATGGCAGGGAACCTTCACCTTTGGAGGAAAATGTGGACCTCACTTATATGACTTTGCTGCTTCTGAGAATTCAGAAGCCCTGTGTTTGAAAGAAGAGCTCCTCAAAAAAAACCAAGACAGAAAGGATGAGCACCTCTACAAACTTTGGTTTTATAGCAGTTGGATATGTCAAGAAGACATACTCTTCCTGAGAACATGTTGAGGGGCAAAAGTCATCGATACTGCCAGATGCGTAATCACAACATGAACACGGCTCTGCAAAACGCTTAATCGGAAGGAAGAGGCAACATGGAGTCATGACAATTTTAATACAATCTCTTAAAGATAAGGCATTAAAATGCCTCCAACCAGATAATGCTGGCTCCCATTTTGGCTGATCGTTACACTTATTCCATCTGTTTGGGGTTGCAGCCCTGCCTGACTCTCTCTGAATAGCATCTGATGCACGAAAGCATCACAGAGGCAGATCTGGCCGTGCCATGATTAAAACATGCACACAGATACGTTTGGACTGTTCTGCAAAATAAGAAAAAAAAAAAAGCCTCTTCTCCCTTTGCATTCCTTCAAAACACATCCCTCTTTTAACCCAAACCTTTAAAAGGGTGCCCTTGTCACCGCAAAACTGAAGAAAACGCTGGGAAGTTGGAGCGCATCTCTTAACGGTTTCCAGGCAGCCTGTATCAGCCTGGAGCAAAGGAGGGGTCTGGTAAGCTGTCTTCCATCTTCTCAACTATACTTATCTCTAGTTCTGTTTCTAAGGTCAGTAAAAACATACAGAAGTGATTATGCAGGAACCAGCTCTGAGGGATTATGCTATTTGTCAAAGTAATAACAGCGAATTCAATATGCGTAAATCTCTTCTCCCTGTGCAGTAGAGCTGTGCTCTGGAATACCAGGGGGATATTGATAGGAGCCATTTCCTAGGCAGCTTACCTTTGGGGAGAGTTTGTGGTTGGTATAATAAGAAACCCAAATTTTTTATGAACCCACAAGTTGCAAAGGAACAGTCCCACGGGCCCTTTCTGCTAACAAAAACAGCAGAGTTACTATGCATTTTTATCAGTGACCTGGAAGAAAATACAAAGTCCTTGCTCATAGGGTTGGAAGATGGCACAAAGTCCGAGGGTGAACAGAGAAGAGGGGTCACTGATGCAGAACGAGGTCTTAGTAAGCAAACAGCATGTTTTCTAACGCACCTCGATAGAAAAATGTAAAGAAGTCGTGATCTGTAGGAGGTCGTTATAGAATCAAGGACTCTGTCCTGGAAAGCAAGGACAGCCTGGTCATGATGAACAGCTGAGTGAGTACCAGTCCCTGAGGAGATGCAGTGGCCAAAAGACCGAGTCTCTAAGACAAGGGTGGGAGATAGAGAGGCTGCATTTCCTACTTTGACAGCAGTTCATCCAGTGAAGGCTGAAGCCCATCTGTGAATCCCAACAACCTTGCAGCCTCATTTTGTGAAACCAACTTGCCTACTGGGTGTGACTCTATTGAGGAACTGCCAGGCAGCAGAAATCCTCTTTGGTGGAGATCTAACTTGCATTTGTGTGAGTGAGCCACACAGACATGCTGCTTTCAGTCATGAGCAGTTCTGCCATATGACTTGGCCTGTGCCTCCTGGGATCTCCAACGGTACTGAGGGGCTGCCAGAATGTGGGTTCTCAGTGAGGAACACCAGCTTCCAGTGCCATGGTGACCCACAGCTTACCACGTGGATTTGAGGAGCCAGTCTACAAGCCCAACAGCTTCAACCCACCATATCACCTTGTGTGTATCTCAGGCACAGTCCAGATGCAGTCACCTTGTCTCATCCTTGTTTCTGGGGTTTAGAAGGGTGTTAATAAGCTATAAAGTAGAGTAGGTGTGGAAAATTTGCCTTGTATAGTAAAAAGTTGACACTTTATCACATCAAAAGTGAAGGAATGGATTTGATCAGTCTGTAGGAACAGAGCTTCATGCTGGGCTGCCTGCTATAGAAGACAGAGGTGTAACAACACAGAGAAGCTGCAATCTGAAACTAGACAACTTCAGACTAGACTTTAGAAGTGCTGATGTTAGAAGAACCTCTTGCAGGTTTTATTGGGCTCTCTGTCCCTGGCAATTTTAAAATCCAGATTAGATTCTCTCTAGAAGAGGACCAGATGAGTTAAGCACAGCAGTACTTCTGGCCTCCTAGTCTGTAACTCCATGAAGACCACTCTCAGCTTTCCTTCCCCTTCCCCCATCCCAGAAAATTTCATTAATTGGGGTCACCCCCAAAGGAGCATCAGAGATGCTTTTGTTGATTTCCCTTCCAAACTGGATGTTTCAGAGGACAGTCATAGGCTATGCTGGATGAGATGCCAAAGGAATTTGCCTCCCAAGTGCCAGGCATGAAAAGGACTTTAAGCAGGCCTGAATGGAGAAATCAGGCCAGCTCTCCTCTATCATACAGACCAGGAATAAATCTGGCAGTTCCCACTTGAACAAAGATTTGTGTCTTGCAAATCCTGTTTGGAGGAAAGCCAAAGAGCAAAGATGCAGCTATCTGAGAGCCCCTCTAGAGCGGGAAGTGTCATTTTGGGATGGGGATCCAACAGAGGCTTGCCTAATAAAATCAGCTGGGGATGGCAGCATATGTAGGAATTTGGTTCTCAGTACACAAGGCTATAAATAGCCTTTTGGAAAGCTTGGAAGCTTACACAGCTATTGCTTGTTGTTTTAAAATGCTAATATGTATTCCAAGCTCCTGAAAGACGTGAGATTGCTGATGAGGACCTGTCTAGCCACACACAGGATCAGCAAGAAATTCAGGTTCTTCCATCCCACTCAGCCTTGCCATGGAAGAAAGACCAGCTCCTGGTGAGTTTTGGTCTTTATGAACAATTTTACCCCCAGGGCCCTCTGATGGCCTATGCCAACTCTGATGCCTACTTTTGATACAGATATATGTTACCTGGAAACCAGACTGGTATTGGCCCCTTAATTATTTTTCCATATTTTCTTCCTCGTTGTTTAGAAACAATAATTAAAAACAAAAAGCAAAAGAGCTGTAGCACCACAGGAAAATGAACAGAGATTGTCTGGTGCTCACAGGGACGTTTATGGGATGTTCCACCGTGACTCTAGTTATTGTATCATACTACAATAGCTAAAACCTGATACTTTAGCAAAAAAAATGTCTCTTCAACATTGCTTCTGGTGAGACCATCACTTCAGGGCTGATGGTTTCTAAAGGCTTGTGTCTTCTTGACTCCTAACAGGCTCACTCATCATTTGGTACCCACTCCAGCAGCAAGCACCTAGAGCCCAAATGGTTACAAATTTGTTCACGTTAATGCTAGGTAGTAGAAGAAAAAAAAAAATCAATATTTTTGGGGAAATATTTCTTTATCTTTTATCATGAGAAACCAACGTAAATTGTTTTGTGGGCTGGATGAGTCAGATGGAGCTGATAACCATTAGCAGCGCATTAAAACACTGCATTAAAAAAAAACACAATAAAATAAAATACTTCTTGTAAACATCTGATTTTTAGAAAAAAAAAAAGTAAAAAACCAACCCAAAACACTAATCAGCTAGAAGCTGACAGAAATTATTAGCAATAAGCTCTGCTGCATAGAAATAGGCTTATTACCATGAATTTGCAGCAGCTGGCACGGGCCTGGCATGGTGCCAGCCAAACTGTGTCCTGCAAACACCATCCTTCCACCTGATCCTAGGGAAAAAAAACCACAGCAGCAAGACAGGGTTGTATTCTCTTCTCAGTCCCTGCCTAACATACTCCCATTGATCCCTGCAGGAGTTCTGTGCATGTGCACCTGTGTGAGGAGTACGGTCCGAAAAGGAAAACTAAACTATAGGGGTAGGGGGATGTGCTTTGCTACGTCATAGAAAGCTATCAGGGACCACCCAAGAAGGAAAGAATAAACTAATTACGAATCACAGCCACATGAAGATCGTAGGGCAAATCAGATTTGTTAGAGGGTGTGGTGTTTTGGGGTTTGGGATATTTTTTTTTTACATCAGCAGAAAATTACCCTCTGTGTGATGCACAGCACAGACTTCAGCTCCTGGCTCTGCCCACACTTGGATCTTGAAACACATTTGTGGTTTGCTGAGATCTAGTGTTGTTTGCTTGCTTTTTTTGGCCAAGGACTTTTCCACATGATTACACACTAAAAGTGTGCCACAGATTACACAGTCCATAACCAGGTTACAAGGAGAGAACACAGGTCTGCATTTAGGAAAGCATCTTTAACCCCAAACAGGAACAGCTTCAGACATTCAGCCTTCAAACTTGTTTCGTTATTGACTTGGTTGAAGGTAGGGACAGATCCTGTAAATGTCAGGGATGTTTAATTTGCTGGGGGACAAAAAGGCTCATGATTAAAACTAAAAGGGAAGCAAAAGAACCTGAAACCTTTGGCAGGATTGGGGTTCTGGTATGGAAAGCACAACGTTGTTAACTCCTCAGTGTTGTAATGCAAATCCAGTGATTTTTGCATCTATTCTAAAAGACCAAACTATGATGTCATCAATTCTTTAGTTTAAATATTGTGAAATACTGATTATAAAAATGGTGAATGAAACAGCTTTGTGAGGCTTTATGGGTGACAAAAAAAAAATCACTATCCATACAATGATCCCCTTACAGTTGAACACATCAACCTTTGACAAAGGAATTCAGAAGCCTTGAACGCAGAGCTCACTGCTCAGTCCAATTTCCACTCAATCGAAGGAAGCAAAACACAAAAGGAAAGGTCATATTGACTTAGTATAACAATCTTAATGGATCTTGGCCCTCAGTTTTGCATTTCCAGTGGAAACATGAACTCAGTGTCTTGTTCCCTTCCTCTCTGTGCCGCTTCCAAACACACAGGTAGAGGGAATGAGCTTTTGCTCGGCTCGATCCCTAAACAGCCTTCTGTCTCTATTTAAACAGAGTCTGAAAAACAGCCTTTTTATTTTTAGGAACAGCATTTACCAAAAGGAGCTGTTATTGACAAGAAAAGCCGCTCATATTAGAGTATGAAACGTTTCCAGCTCTTTAAATGTGAGGGGAAAAAGGTAAGCAATTCGGGAGTCACAGCCAATAATGAAGAGATTGTGATGGATTTCTGGACAGGTAAATATTTCTTTGCCTCCTAAAAGCATTTGTCCTCTGCAAAATCAGAGTATTCTTTTGGCAGGGCTGTAGCACACAGGTGTACCAGTCATGGCGCAGCACCCAGCTGTATAAGGTGCTGTACAAACGCAGGAGAAACAAATCTAAGACAAGAGCTCACAGATGAATGCAGACAGACAGCTGAGGGAATACAAGGAAACAGAGTGACTTTATAATATTTCAGTCGCTGTTTCAGATAAGCAGTGACAGGCACAATGACAAAATTTCTTTGGAGTTTTGTTGTTGTTGTTGTTTTCTTTTTAAAAGCTGCTTCTTTCTCTGTCAGTCCCAACCCTGCCATCCCCCAAGCCTAAATGAAATAAATCAGCCTGGTAATTACAACTGAGTGGCACCAGCAGCCAAGGACGGAAGTCTAGTGAAAGACAAATGGTTAAACTTTACTAAGTAGTTACAAACCACCAAAAACAGGTCTTAAAATGGGAAGTGTCAGGCAAGCCCTTAATAATAGGTAATGCTACCAGCCCCACCTATAATTACGGCACTCGTCTTCCCCACCCTCTGAATGTCCCTCTTTTCCATCAGTTGCAGGCTTTTCAGAGCACTGCCAGTGCCTTGGCAATGTCTGCCTTACAGGAACAGGGTGATGGGGTGTTTTTTATCTGAGCTTCCGAGGAGCTGCTGTAATATATATATATATTAAACAATAAGAGCACAAATAACAGCAATAGTAATGAAACAGGAGGTTCAGCTCTGCCCACATCTAGCTATGGCGATGCTATCACATCCCCAGTACGTTTTGAGGCAACCTTGAAAGGCAGCATGGAGATGTACTGAAAGGAATACATTTACCTTACATCACATAGTACCCATTAGGAGACTTTTATGATCACATTACTACGTGCTTTGTCTTCAAACGGAGACTTCGCTGCCTTTTCCACCCGTAAGCAAGGAAAGAAAGATACATGCCACACTCATTATCAGTCTCTTGGTTCAGATTTCCTCTCTGATGTACAGCTGTTTCATTTGGGTTCTCGGATCTGACAAGACATGTTATTGTCACCTTTTCCGTACCAATTTCCTCAATACTCCTGAAACTAGATGACAGGCAAGGATATTACCACGAGCCTGAGCCTGGTGCACGCTTCCAAACATTTCAGACGTGTAAAGATGGCTGAATATTTTTTGTTTTGCTTTTATTTCACACATTTGCTACCATTTTGGGTTTGTTTTGACATTGTTTTACACATTCACTACCATTTGGGCTAAGAGGATTTCAAAAGGAAAATGTTATCAGTGCTTCGTAACCGGCATCATATGATCTTTTTTCAGACTGTTTGTTCTGATTCTTTAGGGGAGCTTGATGACAGTACGAATCGTGTGGGAACTTTGTTGATTTGATAGGGGTTGCTTTTTAAACACCTGATTTAACAGAGAAGAAAGAAAGAATGAAAAATAATAATAAATGCAGGGGGATGAGTTTTTGAACAAATAAAGGTCCCTGAAACAAATTAAGGAAGATTTGGAGAGCCTTGATGCCTCAGTGAATAAGCTGCTGTGGGCTTGTAATAATCTAATGCACGAATCACAGTAAACCAAGCGTGGTGCTTTGATTTGTGAAAATATGCAAAACATACCCTTTTAACTAGCTGACCAGCTCTCTGCCGAGCCCTCGCACCACCAAGAGGTCAGGATCCAAAAGGGTTAAGTATTGACTGACAAGAGGATGAAAGGGAGAGCAACGGAATGGAGGTGTATGAAGGTCTTGAGGGATGTTCCTAAAAGTCAGTATCAGTTTTTATACTTTCTCGCACAGGACCAGATATGAATTTCAAATAATGAACAGATTCAGATCATCTGTACTTTCCCAAAAGGTGAAACTCATATTTAACTGTGCCCATGCCAAGAGCTTTTCCTCTTTTTTTTCATGCTAAAGCCATAATTAATTTGAATGCTCAAGCCAAAAATTCATTGCTTCTACTCTTTCTCACTCACTGAATAACACAGCCCCAGAGTTTGCAAAACAACGTACAGGGGTGAAGCTTGCTGGTTTACCCAGCCCTGACAATACCTTAGAAACAAATGGGTTTGCAAGCAAATAAAATCCCAGGTGCTGGCTGTTTGTATTGCTTTGTAACCTAAATGCAGCAGGTCAGGGAGTTACATGGATGGGGCACATGCCCCTGCCCCTCAGTCTAGATACAGCAGAGCACTTCGAGGAGACTATTGCCCCATCACAGGACCCTCCATGGTGGCAGTGGCAGGAGGAGAGATGCTCAGGGTGAGGGGGCGACTAGAAAAGGCCCTTGGCAATCTGTGCTCCACTCTCCTTTTTTTAGGGGCAGGATGTTTTGGGACGAGAGAGTTTGCTGGCAACCTGATCCTCCCTCCGGTTGCGGAGATCTTCAAAGGAGACAGTGCTGCCAGCTGACGTTCCCCCCTTCTCCTGTTGGGTTTTTTTCCCATTCACACTGCAGATCCCTCCCCCGACAGACCCCCTCATCAGCTCCTTCTTCCTTCCGCAGCACAAGCTCAGCCATATTCGAGTCCCTTCGTACTGTGCCCCGCATCAGGAGGCCTCGTCATGTTGTTTATCAGGGACAGAGGCCTCACTGTACGGTGGCATTAACCAGCTTCATAAAAAACCCACCCAATTTGAGAAGTTCCATAGCTTTTAAATGGGAGCAGGAACCTGCTGGTTGGGAAAGGCAATGGCAAATACAACCACACTGGGAGGGCGAAGAAGGAAAAAAGCTTATGAGAAGGAAATAGCTGCCAACCCAGCTCTCTCACCTAGGGCTTTCCCAGAAACCATAGTAACTTTGTCTCTGACCCATAGTATTGTTGGCAAAGCACTTTTGGCAAAGCCCTTTCCCCACTTCTGCTTCTAGAGTGCCCAAAGGAAGGGCAAAGGGCTTTGCAAACCATCCCTCTGTGACAGAAGTAATCTGGTGCAAGGAGAGACAGTCTGACTTGTCCAGACCTGCCGAGGGGCAAAAGAAGAGCTCAGAAATGGTGAACCCATGCCCCAGTCCCAAAACCTCCAGCCATGTAACACCCATGCCCTGATATTTTGCACAGCCCTCCTCAGACTAGTGAGTGGGCTGGTTGGGAATGGGCTGCAGGGATTCCTGGGGTACACGTAGAGTCCATCCTCTCCCTGTTTCCCCTCCAGCCCCGTGGACGTTGCCTGACAAATTATACCCAGTGACGCTGCTGTAAATGGCAATATCCCTTGGAACAGTTTCAGTCAAACCACGCTTCTCTGGTACTGTGCACACGAGGAGAAAGGTGGGTGGAAGGAAAAAGGCTGAGCCAGTGCAGTAGCAAATATTGACACAAAACAATAATAAAACGTCATTGCAAAACGCACACAAATGAATGGGTGAGTCTGTGGGTGAGCACAGTCCAGGAAAGTGCTTCAGACTCACACGTTCATGCTCACATTTCCAGTGCTGAAGAACACACTTGCAGAAACAGAACCTGTGGAAGCACAGGTTGCAGCAAATGAGCTGAGGCAAATTGTAAAAAGTCATTTATAATTACGCAGAAGGGCAGATATTGCCAGGTATAACAAAGTGCTAACACAATCACCCAGTTTGGGAGGGTTTTAATCATTTGTGTATTTTTCTGTAATGTGAGTAGTCCCACTGGCCTTCCTTAACTCTCAACAAATGCTTTCTCAATTAGGTGCTCAGCACCTGACAGAAATAGGCCCACACTCAACATTCACAATAAAGCTTAATCTTGAGTCACATTAACCAATGAAAAAAAACCCACCTGGTTTCTGCTTTGTTACAGTCATACAGCAATAAAAATTGCCACACTATCTGCATTGTACAGGTTGTCTTACACTTAACTATCTGCTTTTCTCTGGAGCTGTCTATCAGATCTGCTCTTCTTCCTTTTCATTCTTTGGTGAGAGAAGAGTGTTTTATAATGGAAAAATAAACAGCTTGTCATTGCTACTCCCCCCCACAACACACCATTACATTAATCAAGTGGGGTAATACCTCCAGAAGTACTTGCATCTGTTTTCTTAATGAAGCCACCCATGACTCCCACCATATAACGCTTTGTTGTGTAAAGTCACCATTCTCCAACACAGGCATTTCTCCTATGTAAGCCTAGGTCAACCATGATTTCTCTCCCAGTTTTCCTGCTGAATGCCAAGCAAGTCTTTTTTCTTAGCACACAGCACATTTCCCAAAGCACGAGCTAACAGGAGCAAGGGATGGTATGGAGTACTCCAATAGCTGCCTAATAACCTGCCTCCTTGGTCCTGCATTGGCTCTCCAGTTTTGATGTGTATTTTCCTGCCCTGTGTGATATGGTCCTGATGACCTGAGCCAGGCAGGTGCTTGGGTACTTCAGTAGCAGGAATTGTTTGGGTCAGTGATGAGTTATGAAATGTTGATTTAATTCCCCTATTGAAACAACCTGCCAGCAAAACACAGACATCCTACGAGAAAAAGAATTGCACCCATCTCTTAAGAGCATGATATTGAGGATCTGAGGGACAGAGCTTAAAACACCACTTATTTGCAGCATCAGCTTTAGTTCAGCAGTGAGGAGACACCAGGCCATGGAAATCACAGAATCACAGAATGGTTTCAGTTGGAAGAGACATGAAAGATCACCTAGTTCCAGCTCCCCTGCCACAGGCAGGGACACCTGTCACTAGACCAGGTTGCTCAAAGCCTCATCCAATCTGGCCTTGAACACATCCAGGGATGGGGCATCCACAGCCTCTCTGGGCAACCTGAGCCAGGGCCTCACCACCCTCACAATGAAGAATTTCTTCCTAGTATCTCATCTAAATCTATGCTCTTTCAGTTCAAAGCCATTGCCCCTTGTCCTATCACTACATGTCCTTTAAAAAGTCTCTCCTCTAGGCCCTTGTTAGCTACTGGCAGGCTGCTACAAGGTCTTCCCAGAGGCACCTTTCCTCCAGACTGAACAACCCCAACTCTGTCAGCCTGTCTTCATAGGAGACGTGCTGTGGCCCTGTGAACATCTTAATGGACCTCCTCTGGATTCAATCCAACAGGTCCACGTCCTTCCTACGCTGTGGGTCCCAGAGCCGATGCAATACTGCAGATGGGGGTCTAATGAGAATGATGGAGAGGGAGAACCACCTCCCTAGACCTGCTGGCCATTCTTTCCATGCAGCCCAGGATACAGATGGCTTTCTGAGCTTAAAACACACATTGATGGGTTGAGCTTCTCATCAACCAGCACCTCCAAGACTTTCTCCACAGGGCTGCTCTCAATCCATTCTCTACCCAGCCTGTGTTTGTGCTTGGGATTGCACCAGCCCATGTGCAGGACCTTGTGCTTGGCCTTGGAGAACTTCATGAGGTTCGCATGGACCCAACTCTCAAGCCTGTCCAGGTGCTTCTGGATGAAATCCCTTCCCTCCAGTGTGTCAACCACACCACACAGCTTGGTGTGGTGAATGAATTTGCTGAGGGTGCTCTCCATCCCACTGTCCATGTCACTGACAAAGACGTTAAACAGCGCTGGTCCCAAAACCAGCCCCTGAGGAAGGCTGCTCGTCACTGCTCTCCACCCGGACACTGAGCTGTTGACCACAACTCTCTGAGTGTGACCATCCAGCCAATTCCTTATCCACCAAGTGGTCCACCCTCAAAATCCACCATCTCTCCAATTTAGAGACGAGGATGTCCTTGCAGACAAATACTGGCACAGAAGTTTGCGAAAGCGCATTTTCGCCCTGTGCTTCATATGCAGAAATGCTATACAATTTACTCACTTGGATGATGACTGGGAGACACATTACCATGAACTATTATGGAGATGAATGCCTCAATTTAAGGAATTCACTTCCCAGTTGTTACTCTGAGAAAACAGGTATAGACATAGATGGAAGCTGAAGCCAGCTAACGACCTAAAAATCTTCACAGTAGATGTGAAGAAGCCGCAGAAAACAAAGCAAGAGTCTGATAGAAAAGCAGCATTAAAACCAAAACCATTTTCACTAGCCCAGTATATGCATCTTTGCTTAATTGATTATATGTTTTCTTCTTTGGGTAAAAGGGATATGAGACATGCAAATTCTAGCTTAGGGACGAGTTGTGCAACGCAGCACTCACTCATGAGTAATCCAATTGACCTCCCCGGGGCCGTGAGCAAGCGCTCATCAACACCAAACCAGGGTTGCACAATCGGTGGGGTTTCAGCACACCTCTCCCTCTGCACCACCCTCCCAGGCAGCACCAGTGTCCACCCTGCTTCAGCACAAGTCTTTTCCTCCAGCTTCTCTGATCGTTACAAAGCTACTCCAAAACACAAGAGGAAATGTGTCCTGTGTGAGGAATTAAGTTTGATGAGTTCTCTTAGGATATACATGATACGGGGTGGGTTTGGTTTGGTTTTTTTTTTTTTAAGATCACAGAAAGAACATTTCAAGGTTACTCTGTGAGAATAATCAATCTTTTAAAACACACGAGTTCTCTAATTACATTTGCAAAGGGAAAAAAATAAAACCCTAAAAGCCGTGTGTGCTGTGGCAATGAAAAAGCTAGTAAAGTCAGCACAAGCGAGCCCTTCATTTTGCCTTTTCACCAGGTCTGTGAGCAGTAAAAAAAAGGGGGTTTGGAACACACACACACACACACAAAAAAAAAAAAAAACCCACATACAGAAAAGAAAAAAACATATGGTTAATTTTTACATTTTGGTGCCCAAATTAAAAGAGATCACTTGGCTTTATTGAATTTCCCATCTTCGTAGTCTTGAAGAATGCTGCAACGTGCAGCACAGTGGTGTGTGCCTGTAAGGTAACTAATAAGTGGCTTCCATAAACACTATATTTACCAGAAAAACAAAACCCCCAACTAAAACAGTAAAACCCCCTGCTTAGTTCACTGCACGTTATTCAAGCCAAATTGCAAAGAGATATTTTCTCTCTCTCTCTCTCTCTGTGCAATGAACTAAATGGAAGCACCAACATACACAAATATGCATCTGTTACTAATGAGATGTTCAAAGCTCCTGCCTTGCCAATTGCACCTATGTGCGTGGTTACCTATAGAGCTCTGGTTAAGAGAGACAATAGGTGCAAATTAACGTATAAACAGACATTATCTCTTCAAGCCTGGACATGACTTGAAGCCTCTTTAAATATTTTTAAATGCCTCAGCTTTCTGCTAAGGTGTTTTGTTTGTTTTTTTTTTAAAGCCTTTCTTCCATACTCTTTGCTGATGGTGAAAATGTTTCAGGGGGGACAGGACAAGATATCTATAATAACAGGACATTTCACTCTGCACTTTGTTTTAGCGTGTGTGGGGGGGAGGAATAATAATTGTATTCAGACTTGAAATGGCTTGGGTTACGCAGTTCAGAGCACAAGCACCTGCAGCAAATTAATTTGTTGTAGCACATTTATTATCTCATAGCTTCTATTTAGGCTGCAGCTGTTGCTATTATGTTAATAATGGGTTGTTGGGGTTTTTTTTTTTATCATCACCACTGTATACAACAGGTTATGGAAATGCAGAAATTTTGGGGTGTGAGGGGTGTCAGTTTGGGTTTTTTTTTTTAAAAACATTTTATTTCTCAGAAAGAAAGAAAAAAAAAAAAAGATGGAGAGAATATAACACATTAAGCATCGATCAGGCATTTACCCTTCTGTTTATTAGCTGCTTTGAAAGAGAATGGGCAAGAGAAATTAGAAAAAGAGTAACAATAGACAAAGATGGCGCGTGCAGAATTTGTGAAAGCGAAAAAAAAGGAGAAGAAGAGGTGGAAAAAGAGAAAGAAAAACAGAAAGAAAGAAAGAAAGAGCGAACACCGCAGTGCTGGGGTGGTGAGTGTTCGGGTGGGGGGCGGGGAAAATGCTGCAGTTTTCGTGAAATAATAAGGTGGAAAAAAAAAGGCATACAAAGAGTAGGTTTTTCATTGTCTGTAAAATATAAACACAGATGAATTCTGTCTTTGGTTTGTTCATGCTTTTCACTCTGCACAGCAGGGATGTTCTTAAGAAGTTGCCCTCTGCGAAATTTCACTAAATGGAAACCGTGGACCCTGCATGATGCGATTATAATCACACCAGCCATTCTTTTTTACATAATTTTTTGTTTAAAATCCAGTAATGCTTCTTGTTTTTTAAAAACATATATCTATATCTATACACGCATCTAAAGAAGGTGCTGCTTTACGTTTCCCCCCAGCAAAGCGCAAGCCGAAGCTCTAACTGGCTGTATCCCATCCGCAAATCTCCATGGACTCAAAAAAACAATATGAAAATTTTGAGCTGACAAGAACATGTCTGCTGCCTGCAGTCACTGCAATAGCTCACCATGTTGCCTACTAACCAAAAGATCAAAAATTATCGATTTCATGGCGCTGCGTGCTTGGGATAGAAAAAGCTACTTTAAAATTTGCATGATTTAAGAAATGAATTAAGAGAAAAGACGCGTGTTTTAGAGCATTTCGGAAGGTAAAAAATGGCTTTATGTTTTAATCTTATCAATGGTTTACTATAATTCTATTATTTTTTAGCAGCTGGGGTCTGGAAATGATTTTTTTTTTGCCGATGAATTTGGGATTTTGCCGCAGTATACATCTGCAGTCCCAGAATCCTCTGGTAAGATAATCCCTCCTGCGATGGGGAAACGCCTTTAACCTTTTCGTGAATGAAAAATATGCGACCATTTTGAAATAAAAAAAAAAAAGGGGGGGGGGGAAGAGTGATGATTTCTAAGAGCTGGAATGAAATTTACTGTGAATTGGAAGGACAGGGGGGGAAAAATAAAAAAAAAAAAAAAAAGAGGGGAAACATACTGTAATCGCGTTGTGGCGTTGGGAGTTTCTAGCTCTTGCCTCCATCGTTCCTACCCTTTCTTCAACGGTGTCCGTAAACGTGCCCGGGGTATGATGCTACCCATGTTTCAGGTGGGTGTGAAATGGAGAACCAAGAAAGACAATGTTTCCTTGCCATAAGTGCAGAAATGCTATGACTACGACCTGCACGCTGCAGGCTTGAAGGAAAATCTTGATTATCGGTCATTGAAATTCATTTGACCAGTGGATTCTTTAAGATGACCGGATTGCGTTAAGGGAGCCAAGCCTCTAAGACAGCAAGTGGTGTTTAGAGCTACTCAGGGGGGTTTTAGTTTAGAAAGGGAAGAGAAAATCTCACTGCGGCGTACGGAAAATCTCAAGCCCCAGCCCGTGCGCAGCCTGTTTGGAGATTTGTTCAAATGAAGCTCCTGCCCTGACACTCTCCTGTTGTCAAACCGCACTGTAATTAAGAAAGAGCGTTCTGAACGGAGAAATCAGGTCTTGATAATTTACTGTCTCGTGTTTTAAGGTTCTACATTAGAATCAGCAGCTGGGAATAAGGAAATCTGGCCTACAGCTATGGAAGGAAAAGGGTAACAATTACGTATCGACTGCCTTTATAAAGGCAGCTTCCCATATGAATGAGCGCAGCTATATATTTAGAGTATTGACAAATAAAGGGTTACAACTCTGATAAAGCAAGGGTTTTGGGTAGACCGAGTTCGGTTTGGGAAGAAGAAGGCAGGTGTCACACCTCTGCGCCCATTGTTGTGTTTTTGCCTGTCTTTCCGGCTGGTTTTTCTGCCAGGGTGCTTGAACACAACCACTGCAATTGTTTTAAATGAGGAGTACGAGACCCATAATCATTAAGAGACAGGCACAGGGGGGGAAATTTTAAAGGAGAACTGAAGTGCTGAGCTATACTTGATAATGACAACGTTTTGAAAAGGATCGATGTTGTGCATTCCTGTTTACACCGTCGTGCAACAAATCCTGAACTACAAAGCCATCTCGATACTTGCTTGGTTAGTAGCAATTAAACTGTATGTACTGGGAGAGGTGTTTATTCTTTTCCACTGCTTCATATGCCAGTAATCAGATATTCTGATGAGTAATGCCTCAGCTGCTAAATCAGCTGGAGATCTCTTTTTTTTTTTTTTTTGTATTCAGTTTCTGAAACGTACCTGATAGATAAAAGTCAAACTGTTGTAGGCATTCATGTCCTCTGAATTAAAGAGGAAAACATGAAGGCATACTGCACATTTCCAAAACAAAACGTTGAGGGAAAGAGTAACTTTGTTTTTCTAAAGGAAAAGCAAAAAGAAATCAAATCAGTGGCCAATGACAATTCTATTTCCAAAGCGTGAAGCAACGTTTCTAGACCGCTCCAATCTCTGTCATTCCAACCAGCTAACAAGATGTTTTCATCTCTATCTTCCACACCAAATTTATTGCTAAATTTGTTGGGTCTCCTGCTCCTTCGAAATGACCCAGAGTTACACAGTCATGTCATTTTTTGGTCATATATTTGGAGACGAGCAAAATCTCGCCAGTATTTGGAGTTTGGCTAATTCTCTAGAAAAATCCTTTTTTTCCCCACCCTCCCACCCCCCAACTGAAACAACCCAAATGACAAGGCTTATTTGCTTTAAACATAGCCAAGATTCTGACGTGTCTTAACGAAGTGCTGCTCTCAAGTACGAGGCAGAAGTTACATCGGTTAGCCCTGTATCTCAAAGATTGTTTCAATACTGCCAGCATCTCCTCTCTTTTCCCCTTCACTCCTCTATGGAAGTGAAAATATGTGACTTTTTTGACACTCTACAACTTTACTACACTGGAAGAAGATTCCTCTCTCTTTCTTTTACTTTTTTTTTTTAAAAAGGAGCAGAATGATGGTTTTGGGCTTATTTTTTTTTTCTGACAAGTTAATATATATTTAGTGTCTGAAAAAACAATATCTGCAGTTGATTCTTGAACACATTCCTGGAGCATGCAGGGGTAAAAGCCAATTATGCATACGTTTTTAAGATCCATATGGGAAATCAAAGATTCAGGCCCAGAGCCCTAAGATGTTTCTGTAATTGGTAATTTTGCTTTGTCCTTATTATTTCTCCTTATTATTTGTCCTTAGTGCCGTGGCTACTCGTTCTGCTCCTTACAAGCACAGCTAAACGCCAAGATTTCAGGAGGAAAGGTGACCAAGTAAGTTTACCTTTAGCTGTTTGTTATTTTTAATTAATTGCCTTCCTGCTTTCTACCCTGTTAAAAAGTTGCCTCTGCAAAAGCAGCGCTGAGGATGGAGGGAAACAAGCCAAAAAAAAAAAGCAAAGGGAAAAAAAAACAAAGAGAAAGAGGCTAACAAAAAAGATTTAAATCATTATCTTTTAAAATGTAAGCATGAAGCTCCTCTTTGCACTCAGGGTTTCTTACTGCAGTGGATACACAATGGACATGTGACAAGACTGCTTGACCTTTTGAAAGAAAAAAAATACGTCTGCAGCATACTTGTCTAGCAAACAGCCACCAAAACAAACCTATTAAAGTATAAAAGAGCCCCAAGGAAACTCCTGAAGCTCCGTATACACGCTCAGTGCTTCTCGGAGGGGGAGAGAAAAGAAGTAGAGGAAAAGGGGACTAACAGGACCGTTTGTGAATTTACTCACGAAGCCCCCCACACTGTAATAGCACGTTCCTTGGTCCGATCTTGGACTGTTAACCTGCTGTACTTCAGGAAAATCAGGGACACAAAAGGTATTTTAGAAACATTTTTTTATAACTGAAACAACAGCGTAACAAGTTAATCATAATCGCAACACTTCCAGCTATTAAGATAATAGTTTTCCCGGGGGGGTAGATTTGTTGGTTTTGTTTTGTTTTGGAAGGCAAAAAAAAAAAAAGTAACATTTTAGAAAATGTTTAGCTACCTGCTAGCTAAAAATTGCAAAGCTACCACGAACCACATTTCTATGAGCACCGTGTCTAGGCTGGAAAGCACTCTAAGCACTTCGCAGCGAAACAAACGCAGATTAAAACGACAGCAAGCCACGCAAAAGTAAAGCAACCGAAAATCAGCAAGGGTTTAGCATTATGCACTAAAGGTCTTATGAAATTTATCTCTTTATATATATATATATATATATATAAGTTGTATGTTTTTAAACCTGTTTTTAAAAGGGCTAGTTCCAGCTGTCCTCGTCGGGTGAAAAAGCAAAGCGGTCCGCAGTTCAGGGGCCAGAAGCAGAGACACGGGCTGTACCCCTCCTGCTCCTGCCAAATCCAGGCTCCAAAAGCCCCATCCCTGCAGACCTCAGAGGGTGGGATGGCACACAAAGGGGGCTCTGAAAGGTATCTGGGACCATGCAACGCATCAAGGGCGGTTTGACTGATTCTGCTGTTGTAATCAAGTGCCCAATGGAATCGCTTATAGCGAATTTGGCAATAATGCCCTACGGAAACAGCACTTTGAACTTATATAGTACCTTTGATCCAGGGATCTAAAAGGAGGGGTCTTGTCAGTATGACTATTCCCATTTTTACTGAGAGCGAAACCCAGGCAGAGCGGATTTTCCCAAGGTTGTAGAGGAATGCAGCTGAGAAAGGGAGACGGACAAAGAAATTAACTCTTCCTCCCACACTCTTTATTTAACGCCCAAACCAAACTCCAGGAATACTTTCTCTGATTCTTATCCTCAGTTGGAGCCCAACTTCTGATGTCGAGAACGGCAAGGTCCTTTTGCTCATAGTGGCACCAAGCAACTCCCCTGGAAGGTGATGCCTCGTCAGGATTTGCTTTGCCAACTCTTGCTGATGGCTTACCCTTCTTCTGGCCCTGCTTTTTTTTGGGCAGCATTGTCAAAATGGGCAACCATACTAAGCGAAAACAGCGTGATGGGGAAAGCTGTGTTTCTTGAACCTCTCAACCTCTTCAGGGCTGTCCAGGTGGCATTTCCACCCGTGAGGGCTGGGGTGTTTTTTGAATGCAGCAAGCCCTACATTGTTGGGTTCGTTTTTTTTTGTCTCTCTGGATAGGAAGAAATCCCCTGTTTTAAAAAGCACTGATTCCAAAAAACAAAGAGAGGAGTTGACAGGGCAAGCAAGTAGCACTGTGGAAAAGGCTCCTTTATTTATTACTCAATAAATCAACAAGGGGGAGGGGGGGGAAATAATCTTAATAGTGTAACTTCCGGAGTGGAAACTCAAAAGCCTGTTTAAAAACAGTATTATTAGTGGAAAAAACAGGTATAAAGGTGACCCCTCTGTGAACCAGCCATCTCCCCCAGTGCTAGAAACACCGGAGCTGAGGCTGGTGAGGAACAACAGGCTGCACGAAGCCCCTCCAGCACAAAACCAAGAATTCAACCCCCAACATCTGCTACTGCCAAAGCGAGTTTATCCTAAGGGGGGGGGGGGGGAAGAGAAACCCATAAAACTCCATCTTTCACTAGCAATGGGCGTTTGGCATAAACGCATTAGTGTATAAGGTTCGTGTTTCACGTAGAGGAGTGCGTGTGTGTGAGGCTTTTTTGTTTGCTCGCCCCGGTGCGTTAAAGGCTTTGCCTGTGCAAGACGGTACACGCCGAAAAAAGTCCGTAAAACATTTTGCTGCGGAAAGCCTGTGAGCGCCGAGGCTGAGGCTGCCACGGTACGTGCCTTCACAGGGGCTCTGCTCGCCGCGGAAACAACCCTTGTGCGATTCGTGTTATTTTCCTGGTGTGTGTGTGTGTGGGTTTTTTTTAACGACACTCTGAAGAGGCGAGGGGGAAGAGGGCTGGGGGGGGGGGGGGGGGGGGGGGGGGGGGGGGGGGGGGGGGGGGGGGG
>WBNH01003453.1:0-18776 GCA_013401255.1 Urocolius indicus | reverse complement strand
ACCCCGGCCGCTGCTGCTCTCTGTCTCCCTCCGCCCTGGGAGCCGGGCACTATTTCTCCTCCCCCTGCCCTGTGCGCTGGGTGCCTGTGGAACGCTGCGCGCCGGGCCCGGCCGCGGCGGCAGGATACAGCCGAGCCCCGCCGCTCACTATAAGAACCTCCTTGTGAGCGGCGCCATTTTAAGCCTCTCGCTCGGTTCGGCGGTGTGGGAGCAGCAGCAGCAGCAGCGGCGGCACCGGCGGAGCTCGGAGGTTGTGGGGGGGGGGGCCGGGCCGGGCCGGCCAGGGGAGGATTCATACCAACGCCCCGTACGGTCGCTACCGGGGGGGCACCGCCGTAAGCAAAAGGGACCGAGNAGGAGGAGAAGAAGAAGAAGAAGGGGTCGTGTTTTGGGAGGTCGGGACAGCTGCGCGGTGGCGGGAGGGCGGCAGCTGCCGTTCCCGAGGTGTCTCTTGGGAGGCTCGTCCTGGGGCTGCCGCCTGGATCTGCGCTCCCGGCTGCCTTTGCAGCCGAGGCCCCCAAGTACTTTCGTGCCTTCTCCCCCTCTTCCCCCCCCCTCCTTCTTTTTTCCCCTCTTGTTTTATTTTTTTTTAATGGAACCGATGGTGCTGACTCGCCGGTGAGTTACAGACCACCGTTGGTGATAGGATTAGGAAAAGAGCAAAGGGACCGGTTTAGTTTTGTGTGTCCCCCGTCCCCCCCCCAAAAAAAAAATCTAATTAACTAATCACGGTCACTGTAGTCAGCGGGAGAGAACTAATCTGTTGCCTTGTGGGTTTTAGCTCTTCGGTTGCACACGCATTTGCTGGAGAAGGTTCTGCTCGGCACCGCAGTGAAGCTCCTCGGAGCTGGGAGCGATCTCATTTAGTTTGGTTTTTTTTAACACCCCCCCCTAATCTCCCTCCCCATTACCAGAGTGTTGTAGCGAATGATTTGGGACTTGGGGGGGGGGGCTCATGCTGAGAAGGGAAACACTGGCTCCTTTCCCTGGCCGACGGTTCCAGCCTCCCGACCTAACGCACTTTTGAGCTGTGTGAAGCAACTTGCAGTGGGATATAAGGTATTTGCTTGTACTTGATTTCCCGTGGAACAAGGAGCCACAGCTGTGGGTCTGGGGTTATTTTGCCTCTCTTTTGTGCACGATTAGCTGCTTCTCTTAAATCTGGTAAAAACCTTAAATTCTTCCTTAGCTAAAACTTGGTGTAAGGACTTTCAGGATGCTTCTTTTTTTTTTTTTGACTCTCTTCCCAAAAACCTCTAGTGAAGATTATGGCTTCTGGGAAGACAGGGCACGCTTTCAAGGTACTATTTGCAACTTGTGACTTTAAGAATAGTACCGTTGATCTTTGTAATCGGCTACTTCTTGAGCTCTTTTTCTCTTGGAGCTGCCATTGTTCTGACACTCTGTATATTCCAGACATCTGTGGTCCTCCCATCCCCCAAAGTATGCAAGTGGTGAATGGAAAGAGGCTGGGCTGGTATGCTGAGGTCGATGGACGGAAATCAAGGAGGGGTTTTAGTAAAACAGGATCTTTATGTGCTGAGACTATAGGAAAGGCAAAGATGACAAAACTTAACCCGAAAGAGTGTTGGGGTTTTTTTGTGATACTGAGTTCACACACACCAGGGAGCAACTTACCAATTAAGATTTTGCTTCTGAATGACAAAAAAGGGAACCATTACCAAGCTGTTTTAAACAGCAGAAAGGGCAAAACTTCCTGGTGTTGTTCGGGCTAGGTTATAATGGGATTTTCTGTAACTGGCAGTCCAGGAACCTAATGCTAACCTTGCACTTTTAATAAAAAGGTGCTGACAGCTGCAGGGACGTGGCTACCTTGTCGATTGCCTAACGGCTTGGGTCCTGTTGAAAAGGAGGCTGCTAAAGTGTTCAGACAAAGCTGGAAGACACTCTGAATTCAGGTGTTTGGTCTGAAGTCCTGTTGAGCATCTTGCTCTTCTGGGCTTGCTCTAGAGAAACGTCCTGTTTACTTGGCTGTTAGTTCAGATGTTTTCTGTTTGGATATGGACTGATATGCGTGGGAATGTTCACACTGGTCTGTGTGGGTGATCGTTTCAAAGAGTCTAAGGGAGAAACAAGTAAAAACATGTTGGTGGGAAGGACAATGCCATGCACAATAGCTTCTAAAAGCAAGGATCTAATGCAAATTAAAGCTTGATTGAAAAGGTCAGTTCTTCAAATGGCCTTAGTAAACTAAGCTTTTTCTTGCCTAGGCAATAAATAGGCAGGGTTTCTTGTTTGATAGTTTACTATGAAAGATGACAAGTAAGTCCCAGTGGCCTTCTAAACTAAGTTTGCAGTATTTTGAGGAGTAGAAAAGGAAGTAGCAGTAATGAGCAGGAAACATGGCTATTGTGAGCTTCAGTCGTATCAACTGGAGTCTGAATGTGCAGCCTGAAACTCGTAAGTAAAGATGTTTCTGCAGAATATCATCAAGTAGGCAGACTGGTGTGCAGATACAGCAGTAATCAAAATCACTCCTGTCCATTCATAGTTAAAGCTGGTAAGGCAGGAGTCGTGATGATCCTGTGGTTGCTTGTAGCCAAACTTGTTCTATGATTCTGATAGACTGCATACTGTGGCAGGAAAATCAGGACTGACCTTACTTATCTTGAATATCATACTTCACGAAGCCTGATAAGTGTGAGAAACTGTGCAGGCGGTTGGGGCTGGGCTTGTGTCCTCTCAGCAGACGTGTGAGCCGTGAGCCCCCTGCCCTGCTGGGTGACTCTGCGGTGACTTAGAAACGACACAGGGTTAACTGGGCGAAAGTCGGCAAACTCCTTGGCAGCAAGTGTTGCATGTGACTTTTGTTGTCTCTTTAAATAAAATGATTGTCCTGGTTGGACAGGCAGGGAAGTATTGCTGGCTGGGTTTTGGAGCACACCAATAGAGTTGGTTAGACTTGGCAATGTAAGGTAGCCTGACAGAGGTTATCTGACACTTGATTCCAAGTAAATCTTATTGAATAGTCTCTGATCAGGCTTTAGCCCAAGAGGGTAATATCTTAATAGGCTTGGGACTTGTGACTTGTGTTGTGTGGCCCGTGTTGCCTCCCATGAGGAGGAAGGAGCCAGAAAAGGGGTTTTCTTTTTGTGGTGGTAGGTAACCTCAAGTGCATGGGAGAGAAGTAATGGAAGTCTTACTCTGGCATTTCTGTCTGTACGGAGTGTCAAATTGACATGGTGAGCAGGAAAAATTATTGTATTGTATTACCTGTAGCTCAACCTACCCTCATTAATCTGTTAACTCTTGATTTGATGTGAAAGCCAGGGTGTCCTATGCTTTTGTTGCCTTGGGAAGAATAGGTGCAGATGTTGTTTTACAGCTTTCCTTACAGAAGAACCTTTTTGTTAAGGTTCCAAGTTGCTGTAGGAAACCTTGCACACTGGCTGGATTAGTGTTGAAGTACTTGCTCTATTACTTAGCACTAAATCAACACTGGAGCCTTGATTAAGGCGTAAATGAATTCCCTTAAAGATGGAAGGAGCTAATCAAGTGCTCTAGATTGCTGCTTTTGAAGAGGTGGTATGAGCTACCTGGATCTTACTGAGTTGGCAAATGCACAGTGTGTGCTGCAAGTATATTGCTGGAACGAGCATTTCTAGGCTGACTTGGGGTGCTAAATAGACTGGTATAAATTGGAGAAGTTTGCCAACTCTGCAGCAACTGTAGCAGGTAGTTCTGTATTGTCCTGGCAACAATTCAGGTGCCCTCCAGTGGCCAGAAGTCTCAACATCGTAAAGGTACTGATCAATGCTGTTGCCGTGTGTGTTTGCCTTCATTAACAATGCGTTGAAGAAACAACTTGCTGTCGTAGACTTCGTTAGCATGTTTGTTGCTTAAACGGTACTTTTTGGAGTGTTGCTATGTCTTTAAATACATGGTTATTCTGACAGACAAGCAAAGGCAGACACTTTCATATTGACAAGTATTTCATTAGTGTCAGTGCAATTATGACTAATCGCTTTTGTTTCTTA
The DNA here is from genome assembly GCA_013401255.1 of Urocolius indicus. NCBI lineage: Eukaryota > Metazoa > Chordata > Aves > Coliiformes > Coliidae > Urocolius > Urocolius indicus. The sequence continues at coordinate 14,778 of WBNH01003453.1, read as the reverse complement.
AACCATGGAGACTAATGTTCAACATCCATGTTCAGGGCTGGCTACATGGTTGCAGTCTTAAGAAGAAACTGGATTATGGTTAGATAATTGTTTGGAGGAGAGATGATTTGCAAACTGTTGGCTCTGTTAGAGTGGAAATCAATGGTTTTGAAGTTCTACACACAGGAGGGAAAGATACTTCTGTAATACAGTGACTGCCAACCTTCATCATACACAGACCACACAACCACTAGTGTCTTTTTGACACTAAAAACCAAGTGGACAGGAAGCATGAGACTGGCAGTTGTTTGTTGCTGAACTTGATCTGGTGTTAAATAAGGCATGTTACAATATTTGACTGAAGTTCTCATAGATTATCTCTACAGCCACGATGGCAGCTTGGTTTTACTGTGTGGCTAGGTAAGACTAAAGGATGATGTTTAATCCTGGCTACTGCCACCTTGACTGAAAACATCTTAGTGAAAGTAGGGGCACATAGACCAAAAGCTATAAAACTATGAGTTTATTAGGCACGAACTGCAGGCAAAGTGAACCTTAGAAACACTAGCTCATCCCTAACTGAGAAAGGCAGGAGTATATATAATGTAGATACATAGCTGTGTCCTCCAAATAAGAAAGAGATGGTAGCTTTCTAAGCTCTGATAATAAAACAACTCTTGAAGTTTTGCCCAGCTATGGAGATACTCAAATATAACAAATGCTGCATGAAACCCTAATTGGAAATGCTTGTTGGTGACTAAAAGACTTCAGAGTAAATCCATGGCTGAGCACAAGTGATTTAGTAACCGTTTTGAGGTTACTTGCATGAGTTGGTGGTGCTTAGTTGGTCAAAACTAGACATGAGACTCATTGAGTTGATAATCTTGTTGCAGACTTAATGCAAGTTCATAAACTGTCATACCAGTCCTTGAATACTGTGCTGCAAACTGCTGTCAAAAGATTGATATGCACATAATGTGGAGATGGTTAATACTCACTGGTGTTATCAAACTGGATTTGCAGCATCGGTAGTTGAAGCAGTTCCTCGCATATTAACATTTAGGATTATGATCTCTTTAGGACAGTGAAGAAGGATTTGTAGGTACGGGGAGCCCATCTTGCCTGCTAACAAAGTGATAGATTTTGCTAGTGTTGCAGTATACTTGCAAGTGAAAAAACTTTCAACATGACCTGGTGATTTCTCAGTCAGCTTGAGCACAGCTGCTGCTTACAGCTCTTGGAAACAACCACAGATTTCTATAGATAACAAACAAATACCCAGCGCAGATAGTGCAGCTCTTTGAGAAGCATACTGTTTAGTTTGAACATCTCGTTAGAAGTTGCTGGTATACTTGCCCGTGACCTTAAATATAAAGGGTTGTGTTGACAGGCCTTTTGCAACTCATAAATATTTCCTTTGGAAAAAGGCAAAACAATTGTGCTGTAGATCCAAACATTAACCTCTCTGAAGTGACAAGGTCCAGGGCAGTGAGATTTCGGCTACTGCAGTATGAGCATACTTTTAGGTAGCAAAGTGTGGGACTATGAAGAAGTGTGATCTTGAGATTGCATAGTATGCCCAGCTATGTGACTCTGGCTGCCTCAGGCTCTGGCCAGAGCAAACATAATTCTATAGGGCACCAGTGAGACTTGTAAAAAATTATGGTGCTGAGTAACTGCTGCCATTGACATATTTACATGTCCTATCGATACTGAAATTTCTCTAAGATGTCTGTTCTAAAGTATTGTGTGTCAAAGAGAACCTTTCTATGATACTGCCAGCTTCATTTTTGGGGAGGCTTCCTGGCAGGTTCTGAAGTTTGAGAATCCCTTGGAATAATGTCTTGGTGATGTTTGTTTCTTTCTAATAACTTACCTGATGATCTGAATTCTCCAGATTCTCATCACTTTGTCGATCAGTTATCATAAGTATTTGCTGTCTGACTCTCTGACCAATGGTAATTATTGCTTTATTGAAACTTTAAATGAGTTGTTTTGAAAAGGGTAGTTAAACCTTAGTACTTGTGAAAACCCTGACTGATTGCACAGGTTGTTAGTTCCTAAATGCTGTGTTCATTGCTCAAAGCCTGTGTCTCTGTGATACTCTCTCTGTCCCTGCAACTAAAAGATGCCATCTGGCAGTAAAAGCTCCCCACATTTCTGACGCATCTTGCCACTGTCCAAAAGCTCAGGTAACTAAAGTTAGCCTTCAGTGATAGATTAGAACTGCTGAGGTTCTGGGTAGCATTCTGTGCTTGGGTTAGCAACACAAAACGTGGATCCCATTACACTTAGATTGTGGTCTCAGCCACACTTGAAACTTGATGAGCTGTCACAGTTGATTGTTTGGGAAGTTGGTTAGAAAGTGTCATTCTTTACCAGCCTGCTGTCCATTTTGGGTGGAAGGGGAGGATGAAAGACTTGAGTTCTGTGGTATCAGAACCCTCTGTAGTGCTTAAGTCCTAAGGGCAGTGTGAAGTGTGGTACAGTGGAGCCTTGCTGCTGTGTTGTAAAGTTCTTGTGGCCCCTTCCCCTCCCCTGTGCCTTATGTGTGTAAGGCTGCAGAGCTTCAAAGATAAGCCTTGAGTTTTCTGACCTTGTAACTTGAGTGTTTCCTTTGCTAGGCATTTAAAAGAGGATTTATTCCTTAAAATATAGCTAACCTGGTATTTAAGTCAAGACTAGCAGATGCCTGCACTTCAGTTCCATTAAGCAGTTGTAATCAACTTAGAGAAGTCTAGCAAGAACAGAAATATTTGCATGCTGTTGGCTTTAGGTAATGAGCATGTGAATAGAGACTCTACTCTGTATTCTTAATTGGTCTTAAGATTGCTGAGATGACTGAGAATAGACAGATATAAAACTTCATCTGATGCCATCACAAAATAACCTCTTAATTTAAAAAAAAAACTTCTGAAAGCTAGTGTAGGGAGGCTCATCAGCCTCTGCTATGGAAAGGAATTTTTAGCTAATTTCTCAGGCAGAAGACAAAAGGCTGAAAAGCCAAAACAACTGTTGTAGTAGCAAACTGGGATGCCTGAAGGGAAAAAATAACCAAGTGGAAATGATGCAGCAAAAGAAGAGTGGCTGGAAGCAGAGGTGACTTGTGGTGAGCATTGGCAGATCTCCATCTGTGCTGTCAAATACCCATCTTACACTTAATTCCCAGGATTATCTGAGGGAGTTTGTTACCTCTTTCAGCATGTATTAAGGATATTTAAAGCTTGGAAGTTGCAACATGCTAACCTTTGAGGTCAATAAAGCAGGTCCTGTTCTGGTTTCATAACTTCCTAATGTTTGATGGCAGATGCAGCTCTTAGACTTTCAGGTCTTATTAAGAGATTTTTTTAAAGGACAACTTCAGATTGTCCTGTCTTACGGGTTCAGAGTTGAAATTGTGATGTGATTAGCTAAATCTAAAATGGAACATATAGCTGTTGGCAAGGCATCTCTATCTCTGCCTTTCTGCTGGCATCAGTAAAATGCATTGTCAGAAGTATTCTAGCTTGGATAAACTTGAGCTGGGTGGATTATATAGGATACTGAGTTAGTCACTGGAGCGAAGTGTTCTTGCTTCACAGTGGGAGAGAATGATGTTAAGCAAATGTCACTTGAGGAAATGACTGGAGCAGTTTTGTCATGAGTTATGAGTTTATGAATGAGTTTGTTCTATTGCAGCCTTGGATCAATAAGATGAATTTCAATGTGAGCATGTGCTGTGGCAAGTGAAGATTATTGGTAGCTCTTATTGCATTAGTTCTATTGGAAACTAGTTGAGGTTGCTACATGTTGGCACAACACTTAACTATAGTAATGCTGCTCTGTCTCTTGCCATGGTATTTCTTCTGAGATGGTAGAGAAAGCTACAGCTGAGTGTTTTTTATCATCTGACCTGAAAGCGTATAGAACTCTTTATAGCTGTGAAACTCCATGGTGTCTTTTTCCTTTTAGAATTGTCTGTATGGTTTGACTTGCTTGCTTTTGTCACATACAGTGTAAGTTACTTCCACTTACTTGGGACATCTTCAGATGGCCTACAACAAGATATTTTTATGTGGTATTAAATATCATCTTGCTGAAAGCAGAAGGAAGCCTGACATTAGTATGAAAAATAAGTTTTACAGTCTGATTCTTGGTATAGATAATAAGGTAAGCTTTAACTTTACTGCCTCAAAAAATAGTCAAGTTGAGATTTCTTGGTCTTATAGTTCAGGGTGTCAATCATCACATTATTGGAGACAGTTTTCAGTTTCATAGTAGTTTTTTTTTCCATTCAGGTAATTAAACTACTGGTGTGAGGAGAGATTGGAAAAATTGAATTTCTTAATCCAGAAGTCACTACTAGTGAGTGACTAATTTCACAGTAATCAAAGCCCTCTAATGCTTGAATATGGCTTCCAATTAATCAGCAGTCACTGAGCCAGCTATTCATTTCAGAGTGGACAAAATGTCTTGAGGATTGCAAATGCTGCTACTTCAGACAGAACATGGGAGTGCTGGTCACTGCTTCTTTTTGTGGATATGGATTGTATTTAAGGAAAACTTGTATTTAATGCTGTGTGGTTCCTTTGTACAAAAACATTTCTTTAAATGCAAGTCTTCAGAGTAAAACTCAAGCACGTTACCTGTTTCTGCTTTGAAATAAAATATCTTCTGTTTGTGGTGTATGAATTCTAAACCCCAGCTGCCATTACTACAGCAAATTATTAAAACCTCTGACAATGCACAACACTAAAACTGTGCTTACAGGAATTCTTACCTGCCTTACAGAAGCACGTGATACATGAAGGGCCTCCAGACTTTACCTGTAGTTGGTGGTTTAGCCCTGTTTAGCCAGTTGCCCACCAAGTTATTCTGTCACGCCCCCTTCTAAAATGGACAGGGGAGAGAGAGACAAAGGTGAGGAGAGGGAGATCACTCAGCAATTACTGTCACGGGCAAAACAAACTCATCTTGAGGAGAAATGGTCGGTTTTATTATCTATCAATCAAAATAGAGTAGGGAAATGAGGAGAAAAACCGAATCTTGAAACACTTTCCCCTATCCCTCCCTTATTCCCAGAAAGGAAGTGCTGATCCTGGTGTCTATGGAGATCAGGCTGCTGCTGCTGCTGCAGTTTAGCATCTGCCCAGAAACTTCTGACCCTTCTCAAATACATTAGTCACAGAGGCATTGCCTCCATCGCTTATTGGCTCAGCCTCGGTCGGGGCAGGTCCATCTCTGGCCCTGTCAGGTACAGGAGAAGCTTCTAGCAGCCCTTTGTTTAAAGAAGCCATTCCTGTAGCTCCCCTGCTACCAAAACCTGAAACCACAAACCCCAGTACACCTACAAAGGATCACAACAGAATCTCCCAACTGTGTTTTCATACAGGTGTCTTGTCTCATCCAGCACAAGCCAAGCAACCACATCTTTAACCATCAGGGCTGAATGACACATACTTCACAACAGAATCTCAACAGAAGCCAGCTAAAACTCCTCAAAGTGGTGTTTGACATATCTGGGAGGAGTTTATCCCAGTTGGGATATGGAATGAATAAAGCTGACAAAAGAATTCTTGTGGTAAAAATTCTTGAACTTGTTTAACTTCTGAAAACAGAAAAGCTTCCTCAGTTGAGGCCTACAAGGCAAATGATGGTCCTTCTCACTTCCCAGGTTATTGTTTAACCCCAAACTAGAATTGTGTCAGCTAGAAACTGAACGCAAATACCCTCAATTGATTAATTTCACAAGTACCATCCTTGTTTTCATCTGTGGTTAGGCAATCTATAAATCAGTACTCAAGAATTCACCTATAACTTACTCCTCCTTCACTCCTCAAGTTACAGCTTTTGTGCTTTCTTCAGCTTGCCTGAGGCTTCTGGCTTTCCTTCTAAAGGAAAGTTAGTAGGCAGGTGTAAAGTGATGGTAAGCTTTCCTCTTTAAAGGAAGAAAAAGGATTCTTTTGATTTAATCAGTTTAGTACTATTCCTAATTCATATTAAAGGGACCATCTCAGTTGGATCACGTCTTCATAAGACCAAAAGCAGCAGTGGAAGGTTCGCCTAGTGCAAGAGTGCTTAGAGCTGTAGAGTAGGTCAGCCCATAGATTGCAGGTCAGCCATTCATGCCCAAAGGAGCTTAGATGCCATAAAAGCTTCTTTGTTTCCACCACTGTCAGTATTGCCTTACTTAAATGATCCTCACCCCTACCTGCCCCCACAGGAAAAAAACCAGAGTAACAACTTTCAGGATGAGATGAAAGATTTATTTTTGTTTTAATTTATAAATCCTTAATTGACAGGATTTCCTTCATCCTCCACTTCAAAACTAAGGTTAATTAGGAAGCTTCTGCTACGTTAAGTTGTTACATTTATGTTCTTGGGTCACAGGAATGAGTGCTGTAGTTATCTGGTTGGTATTATTTGGGAACTTGTGTTTTGTCTGCTGACTATTTCAACATCGTTGGCAGGCAGCTACCAGTTATAAAACTAGACCTGAAGGATATTTCCAGTGATACTTTGGTAATGGTTCCAATAACTTTAGAGCACTTGGAGAAAGACCATTTTCCAGTTATGTGATCTTAACTGCTGTAGCTGTTGCATGATGGAAGTTTTGCTTGTTCTGTGTAAGAAAATGTGTTGTTCAGCACTGATGGTTAAAGATGTGGTTGCTTGGCTTGTGCTGGATGAGACAAGACACCTGTATGAAAACATAGTTGGGAGACGTGTTCCCTTTAAACAGGTCATGGTGACTGAATCTGTCAGTTTCAACTTCCCACAAGGTTTATTAACAAGTAACAAATAGTTGAGTATTAAGTCTTTTGCTGCTTCCAAACCAAAGATTTCTGGAGGAACTGAATTGACTTCCCGTCCTCTTTGTGAAGTTTATCACATCAGTCAGGTGTAATCTGAGGCAATCGTAATGAAGAGATTTTATTGAGGTAACAACTTCGAAAGAAGGTGGATTTTTTGTGTTAATGTAACACAAGCTGCAGCAAGGAGCAGGTTTGTAGGCTGACAGACTGGTTTGGTCACAGTGAGAATGTGAGACAAGCAAATGTATTGTCTTGATATACCAGGCAGGTAAATATCAGACTGATATTCACCCCTTTATATAGGCTTTTCTCACAGTTCTCATCCTCTGTAAGACAGAGGAGTAAACAATTCCCTGCATTTAACAGCTTTAGAAAGAATATTATCTAGTTCTTATTGAGGCTGTTCAGAGTGATTGTTCAGTTTAGAGGAATACTATAGGCTTGTTGATTTCCTTAGCATGTGCATGACTTCTCCAGAATCGGGAGTTAATACCTGTTTTATTCATCATCGAAACACTCCTCCTCATTCATTCCTTTGAAAAGCCAAGAAATTAGAAGTGTCTTCTGTAGTAACTTGAAATTATTCGCTCATAAGTCTGCTAAGCTTGCAGAACTGTTTTCTCAGTCTCCTAGAATTCGATTGCAAGGCTGGGACTGATGGTACACAAAGTTGTGCATTCCTCTTCATATGAGGAACTTAATGATATTTTTTAAAAGCCCATTCTCTATTTAAACCCAAAGCTGATTCTACTTGCTGGGCAAGTGGATGGTATCGTGGGGGAGGAGAAGGCTTTTAAAAAGTTACCGGTCCCGATACTCCTGGCAGTACATCCATATGAACTTGTGTATAACATGGCATTTATCAGATTTCAGACTTGAGTAGCAGACAGTCTTTAAAACCAGTGAGGCTTACGGGAGCTTGCTGTTGTGCTGAAGTTTGTTTGTGAAGTATGCTGAGGCCTCCTGCTCTTCCTGATGTATTGCTGACCTTGACAACATAATGTCAGTAGTCATGTGTTCTCAAATAAATTGGAATAGGAGCTTGATTTAAAGGAGCTGCTGTATGCTGCATGGTTGAACACCACAAGCTTAATTATCCTAGCAGGATTTTGGGTTGGTTTTTTTTTGTTCCAGTCTCCCACTGCCTCACCCCCACCCCACATGCATTGGTCTGGTTTCTGTCAGGTAAAGAACAGCACAGACATCTGTACCTAGTCTGGGGTTGTTGCCCCTTTTGTAAAAGTGGTGGTTAGCCTTGTCAGTGACACACAGGAAGACAAAGTCAGCAGCAGCTTGTCTGCACTCCGTTTTTACTCACTCATAAAAGGAGAAGAGAATGGAAACTGTGGGAGAATGGAAACCCTGAAAACCAGCGGAATGTACCCCTTTTCCCTGGCTGCCTTTGGTCTGCAGTTGTTTTGAACTCCTAAGGATTAAACCCAGTCTCCCATCTAAACTGACAAATTCTCTCTGGAATTGCTGCTGGAGGGTCACAGGTGTGTGAAAGGCAGACTGGGATGTTAGAAACTGTCAGCCTGATCTAAGGTCAGTGTTCCAATATCTGACTGATACTGTAGTTCTGAACACTTAATCAAGTGTTCTTTATTGCTGTTTTGTACACGTTTTTCAGCTGTATTTTGGAGTTGTATTGCAGTTCAGTGGTTAGTCTGGTTTGCTGGAAGCTAAACGTTGTTCCAAAACCCTGGATTGTATAGTTGAATCTGAGGTGGTAGTAAAAATCTCAAAGCACAGTCAGCCCTACTGGTATATTAACTTCAGACCAAGTTTGGGGATCATTTTTATTAGCAGACTCTTGATAGTATTGGATGGGAAAGGTTACAATAAAAATAGATCTTCTTTTGTGCTAAGCGTGTTGTGAATTGAGCACAGCAGCTAGATCTTGCCCAGTTTTCTATTGGTCATGTCACATGTGATTTAGTGAGAACTATGGGGAGAAAAGATAAAATTTAATGTAATAGTGCTATTCCACTTCTTTCTATTTGGAAGGTGTTAGTGGGGCTGACAAAATAATGCATAAGACCTGCAGGGAGCTATCAAGCTTTTGTTTTTCTTCTAGTGTAGGGACTCAGGGGAATTTTTTTTGTGTTCATGGTGAACTGACGTGATGACTTAGTTTTTCCTTCTCCTCACCACTGCTACTCCCAAACTCGCACGTTGGAAGGATCCAGTGTTCAGGGGACTGGAAAATATGGTTGGAATTTCGGTGTATCCTCCACACAGATGGTGAGGAGCAAACTCTGAGTTGGTTTTAGTCTCTTCCAGGCTGTGGAATAGCACCAGTAAAGGGACATAAGAGTCTCTAGCTGCATACTTGTACTCTAGCTTACAGGTATTTGCTGTATGTTGTGTTATGTCTTGAACTATCTCAGTGCTGCTTATCTGATAGAGATCTGCTCTCCATTTGAAAAGAGCCAGGGAAAGGTTGCTGACAAAAGTTGTGGGAGTGCAGAGTCAGGACAAACGGCACTGGCATTTGTACAGCAAAGTGATGAGACTGCCCAGGAGCTGCTGGAGTGTGCTGGCAGCTGGCTCAGACAGTGAAACATAAGCTTGCCTCATAGTTGCCTAACCTATTCAATGAGACTTTTAAAACTGCAGGCCTGTCTTCCATTTAATTCAGGATTTTCTAAAAGGCACTCCTGAAGGAAGCTCTTAGACTGGGAAATCTATCTTTACCACCAACACAGCGCCAAATGGACTTTGCTCGCCCGACACAGTCCTGCAAACCCGTCTTTTAAAGAGATTAGTGGCTTGCCTTTATTTCATTGTCTAGGAATGTTTGATCAGCACAGCGCTAACACCTAACTGGCTTGTTTAAAGCTGATTGCTGGAAGAGATGGTTTTGCTCTCTGCACTAGTTAGTTGCCACTAGAAATGCTGCTACTTGGCGAGCTCCCAGAGTAGGCTGTCACCAGCTCACTCTGTGCTGAAAAGGGTTGGACTCGGAGGGGGAAGGGGAGCAAATGAAACCAAAATACGACAGCTTTGAGTGACCTGTTGTGGAGCTTTAGCCTCAGATTTCTCTTTCTGAGTTACTGAAGAGACAGCTACAGATTTATGGTACAAATACTTCTGTACTGTGTGGTGATATCAAATGGAGGTGCAGACTGAAGATTTTGATAGGGCATTTGATCATATTTCAGCCTCCTGCCCCCAATTATCTTGGCTTTGTGTGGGGGGAAAAAAAGGTGACTTTGGTGACTTAACGTGTGTGAATAAAGGAGAGCAGCGTTTGTCGACGAGGCTGATTCAATTTTCAGTTTAACTTCAAGGAAGACTGTTTTGTGTAGGAAGAAGCCTTTCTTCTTGTGGTATAAGAAAGGAGTAAAGGAAGAGGTTCGTTTATAAGTCTTTAGGTAGTCTTGGGAGCACTGAAATAATAGCAGCTTGCCTTAAATGGCGTTTCAGCTGTGCCCACAAAAATAAATCCACGTTGTGACCCCGTATCAAACGGTTTTGCTGGTGTCTTAAAAGTGGTTGTCTGTGAGGGAAATGAGGGACACTGATACCTTGCCCCCGTGCCTTTCGACGTGGCCGAGCTGTGGAATGCAATGTCTGGAATTGATCCTGTGTATGGATAGAGAAGTGAAAAATGGCTCTACCGTGGTCAATCTTCAATTCTTTTTCTCTTGTGGCTGTAAGAGGAGATTATCTTGCACAGTCTGCCAGAAAAAAAGTCAGGGTGATAGATCTCACTCTTTGGCATCTCTGTCCGTGGGGGTTTGTTAATTAGCACTTGAATATTCTCACTGCAGTAACAAAATGGTAAGATGTGTGAAGTCCTAGTTTGCAATTCTAGTGCTTTAATGTGAAATCCTGTCTTACCAGCTCTGATTAGTGTTTAATAAGTTCTAACCTTCCTCTTTTTCAGGGTCTCTGAAAGGTAGCAGGAAAGAGTTCTGGGAGCACAACAAGGAACATGGCAACCCAAGGTATATAACACATTCCCATTTCTGTCGTTAGAACCCATGGCTCTAATAAAGAGCAGTTAAACTGCCTCTTTACTTCTCTTTATTAACCTTTAAGTCACTTGGATTTGAATAATATCTGCACTACTATGGTAATTAATGCTTTACACTGAAACTCAGACCTGCAAATATGTTTGTCCTTGTGAGCATTTTGGGTCTTTTAAGACAAAATCATAGTGTGTGGAAAGGGGACCCTTTAGACAGTCGGGTTTATAGATGTTTGCAGTGGTTCAGCATAAAGCCTCAGTTTTAAACTGCTGCCTGGCTCTGCTGGCTTGAAGTAGTTGTTTGTAATGGGTTGGTTTTGTTTGAATTCTGTGCCATTTCTTGAAGACTTAAAACATGCTGGAGTAATTGAACCACAGTTAATTGTGCACTGATGGTCTCTTACAGCTGATTTGATGGAGTTGGACATGGCAATGGAGCCGGACAGAAAAGCAGCAGTCAGCCATTGGCAGCAACAGTCGTATCTGGACTCTGGTATCCATTCCGGTGCCACAACCACCGCTCCCTCCTTGAGTGGCAAAGGAAACCCTGAAGAGGAAGATGTGGACACGACACAAGTGCTGTACGAGTGGGAGCAGGGATTCTCTCAGTCCTTTACCCAGGAGCAAGTTGCTGGTAAGGCAGTTTCTATTGCACTGGTTTGCTTAGACACGCAGCTTTCGGTACAGAAACCTCAATATTGAATTATTACCAAGTCTAGAAGAGGAGCTTTTGACTGTTGGTGTGAGGTAACTTGCCTTGTTTTTCAGATATCGATGGCCAGTACGCAATGACTCGAGCTCAGAGGGTGCGTGCAGCTATGTTTCCCGAAACGCTGGATGAAGGAATGCAAATCCCATCCACGCAGTTTGATGCTGCTCATCCAACCAACGTGCAGCGCCTGGCTGAGCCATCCCAGATGTTAAAACACGCCGTCGTTAATTTGATCAACTACCAAGATGATGCTGAACTTGCGACTCGTGCCATCCCAGAACTGACCAAACTGTTGAACGATGAGGACCAGGTAAGCATTCTCTTTGCCTCAGCGTTAGCTTGCTTGTAGGGCTTCTTCAACGACCTTGAAACTAAAAGCTCGCTTGGACTGTTTGTGCAGGTGGTGGTGAACAAGGCTGCGGTTATGGTTCACCAGTTATCCAAAAAGGAAGCGTCTCGCCACGCCATTATGAGATCTCCTCAGATGGTGTCTGCCATCGTACGTACCATGCAGAACACAAACGATGTGGAGACAGCCCGTTGTACCGCAGGCACGCTACACAACCTCTCACATCACCGGGAGGGCTTGTTGGCCATCTTCAAATCCGGAGGCATCCCTGCCTTGGTTAAAATGCTCGGGTACGTGCGTTGCTAAGACACCGCTCGTGTTTCTCGGTCGCTACTGATTGAGGCCGGCTACTCAACAAGGTTTTGTTTCCCTCTCTAGGTCCCCAGTGGACTCTGTGCTGTTCTATGCCATTACAACTCTTCACAATCTCCTGTTACATCAGGAAGGAGCTAAAATGGCTGTCCGTCTGGCTGGGGGGCTGCAGAAAATGGTTGCCTTGCTCAACAAGACAAACGTCAAATTCTTGGCCATCACAACGGACTGCCTGCAGATATTAGCCTATGGCAATCAAGAAAGCAAGGTAAGTGTCTCTGCTGCTGGAGCACTGAAAAAGTGCAGGCTGACCTCCAACAGTTCCCCTGTACTGACCTCTTCTCTGTTCTGAGGCTTGAACCCCATTGGGCTTCTACCAGTCAGTCCTGACTTTGCAAGAGGTGAGGGGTGCAGGAATTACTTTGCCATGCTTATAGTGAGACTACTTGAGGCTGCAGACCACACCGGCAGACGTGAACAGTACTGGAGAGATCTGTGCCTTGTGATGGCTGTAAGCCAGCAACACTTGCTACCTGCTGGTGTACACAGGAACTGACAGGTGTCACTTTGGCTGTCTTTCAGCTGATTATTCTGGCAAGCGGTGGACCCCAGGCTCTAGTGAACATCATGAGGACCTACACTTACGAGAAACTATTGTGGACCACAAGCAGGGTGCTGAAGGTGTTGTCAGTCTGCTCCAGCAACAAACCCGCTATTGTTGAGGCTGGTAAGTACCCTGTACCCGTGGAAACTTCCACACAAGAACAGAAACTGCCAGCACCAAGAACTGAACTTGGGCTAGTCCTTCAGTGCATAACCAATTTGGGAAGCCTTTAGTATACAGAAGTATAAAATAAGTATAAAAAGTGAGTCCACGCTGCTCTTAACTGGGTTAGTGGCTGAGCATTGTGTGAATAGTCCCTTTATGCATGTGTTTAAAAGGCCCAGTGTCACAAAGAGAATCATCTGTGTGATGAAGGGTTAGGGCTTGGCCATATTGTGATACTAATGCCACGAAAGACCCAGTAGCCTGCAAGAGATGCACTCGAGGAGGAGAAGGACCTGACTGTTCACAAGATGAGCATGTGAGTGATGGTATCAAATCTGTATCGTCTTCTAGGTGGGATGCAGGCTCTGGGACTCCACCTCACAGATCCAAGCCAGCGTCTTGTCCAGAACTGTCTCTGGACTCTGAGAAACCTGTCAGATGCTGCAACAAAGCAGGTAAGTGGAGGTTCTAAGGGATCAGGATCAAAAGCCAACATGGCAGAAGAAGACAGAGACTGAAGTTTTCTTCCCTTTCTTCGCAGGAGGGCATGGAAGGCCTTCTAGGAACTCTGGTTCAGCTCTTAGGATCAGATGATATTAACGTTGTGACTTGTGCTGCTGGCATCCTTTCTAACCTTACCTGCAACAACTACAAGAACAAGATGATGGTGTGCCAGGTTGGTGGCATCGAGGCTCTGGTGCGCACGGTTCTTCGGGCCGGAGACAGGGAGGACATCACAGAGCCCGCCATCTGCGCGCTGCGCCACCTCACCAGCAGGCACCAAGAGGCCGAGATGGCGCAGAACGCCGTCCGTCTGCACTACGGGCTGCCCGTGGTGGTGAAGCTGCTGCACCCGCCCTCGCACTGGCCTTTGATCAAGGTGAGGAACGCTCAGCAGCCCGCACGCTGCGGCTTTCCGAGGCTGGCAAAAAACGCTGTTGGCTCCAAGCCGCTGGGCAATGGAGTTTGTGCAATGGGGAAAGTCGCTCCGATTGAGCGAGTCGGTGTTGTCTCATAGAGATTTAAGCATTTGGGATCAGCTGATTAAAAGTGTTAATGAAGGAGCGCACACATCACTCCTTCCCTTTGTCTTTCCCCTGCAGGCGACGGTGGGTTTGATCCGCAACCTGGCGCTGTGTCCCGCCAACCACGCGCCGCTGCGCGAGCAGGGAGCCATCCCGCGCCTCGTGCAGCTGCTGGTGAGGGCGCACCAGGACACCCAGCGGCGCACCTCCATGGGGGGAACGCAGCAACAGTTCGTGGTGAGTCAACTTACCTCTGGAACCTGTCTCCCGGTGCCTTTGCCACTGCCTCGGCCATGGGGTGTTTGATCTGAGTAGCTGCTCGCTTCTGGTTTGCTCAAATTCGTCTTAAATCAACCAGAATGCCAAAACCTTGGTGCTTATGTTACTGAGAACCTCTTGGGTGTTGAATTCTGTAGTAGGTTACAGAAGTTCTAGTTTTGCTTGCTCTGGCAAGGCCAGTAGTTCTCTACTAGGAAGCCAGAACTGCCGCCTCCTCCTCAGCAGCGTGGTGTTAAGGATGCTCCTGCAGGTCAGTGGCTGGGCACTAGGCAGCTGCTTGCCCATGCCACAGCCCAGGGGATGAGGAGGAGAATCAGAGAGAAACAACACACAAAGCTCATGGGTTGCTACAAAAACAGTTTAGTAACTAAGTTGAAATGAAATTTGATAATAACACTAATAATACAGTAATGAAAAGAAACAGAGAGACATAAAACCCAAAGAAAACAGAAAACCAAACCCAAGTGCTGCCCAATGCAGTTGCTCACCACTCTCTGACTGATGCCTGAGCAGTGACCAGCCATTCCCCACTAACAACTCCCCCAGTTTCTGCACTGGCTATGATGTCCCATGGTATGGAATA
>WBNH01003452.1:0-63244 GCA_013401255.1 Urocolius indicus | reverse complement strand
CATCATCCCACTCTGTTCCCAAACATTTGATTACAAATTTTGCAACATGCACATAATAAACTGAAAAGAGTTTTCCATACACGTTTTATTGCCTTAATCTTCTACAACTCTTTCTATTTTTTCCATCCTGACAAGGAACAAAGTTTTCCTAAACAAAAGGAAAAAAAAAGGAATGAAATAAAAACCCTAACTGTTTTCTGTCTAGTTAANATGGTTCCCAGAATCACTGTTCTCCCTAAAATTGCTACCATCCTAACATATATAAAAATTAGGCATCTAAGTAATCTAAAAAGAAAAGTAACAAACTATGCATCATACAGCTCTTGGAAGATACCCAGACACTACTGTCAATACCCCAAAAAACATTACAAGTTTTAACTAAAAATTATCTCAAAAAACCTCAAGAACAAAAAATCTTTGAAGTTTAGGATTATGGGTAGGGCTTGTTTTGTTGTTTGGTTGGATTTTTTTCCCTGTTAATCAGTGGAGCTGTTTCTGGTGATATGAGAAACAGATTGCATAATAGGAGTTAAAACTTCTCCCTCTAGGATGCCCCTTTTCAAAATCGATGACATCAAAATATTCCATTCTAGATACCACATAGAAAAAAATACAAAAGCCATCATCCCACTCTGTTCCCAAACATTTGATTACAAATTTTGCAACATGCACATAATAAACTGAAAAGGGTTTTCCATACATGTTTTATTGCCTTAATCTTCTACAACTCTTTCTATTTTTTCCATCCTGACAAGGAACAAAGTTTTCCTAAACAAAAGGAAAAAAAAGGAATGAAATAAAAACCCTAACTGTTTTCTGTCTAGTTAAGAGAGTATAGAGAGATAATGAAAACAAGCAAGTAGAGACATACCAAGATTGCCTAGTTGACTATCAACGGCTAAAAACACTGTCTAAACCAAACACTGGAACAAGTTTTATCTTCAACTTGCTGTTAAGGAAATATTTAATCCCTCAAGAGCTTACTAAGAATTACAAGTAAACTCACTAATGATCTAACTGAGCTCTTCTTATTTGTTCTTAAGAATATTTTTTAAAAGAACCCCAAGAAACCATGCAGTTTCCTATCTGGTTGTAATGACTTGAAGTTATGCAAATAGGCTATATTTCAAGGAAATATTTAGTAATTAGGCTACATTGTAATAACTGCATTTAACTGACCAACACACTAGAAAGTAGGCAGAGATTAACCAGGGAGAGTATTCTGACATTATCAAAAGTCAATTCTGTCACCGTATTTCTCACAGTACAGGACTATTTCCAAGACCATTTAAAGTACCAGTGGTACCTTTGTAACTTCAGCAGTGACAAGAGCCCTTATGTTCCAGAGCACTGGCATAGAGCATTGCTACTGTCCAGCTTCTTTTCTCTTTTGACAGTTTCACTCAGTTCTTGGTTCCAAACCACAGTTCTAAAACAAAACAAGCTTAACCCACCCCTTCCGAACTGGTATACCTAAGCAATACTTCTTTCTAGGATTTTCCTAACAGTTCCTTACTTTGGGGCAATGTTGCCAAAGCTAAGTGTGTCCCACGCCTCTGAGACACATCTGTTTTCTTGAATGCACCATACACTTGGTAAGCATATGCCCAAATAAATCAATCCAAAATTTCTTGGAAACATCAAGCATACTGTGCAAGCACACACCATTTGTGTATTGCTCATGTACAAAAAAATCTCAGAAAAATTTAGGATGGGTGGAATCTGTAGAGGTCATCTGGTCTAAACTCTTATTCAAGGCAAGGTCAGCAATCAAAGCTGCTGTACTACAACTATTACAGTGCTCAGAGCCTTGGTCAATGCAGGTCTGCTTACCTCCAGTGATACAGAACCTGTCAAATATCTGAGCAACCTGATCCCATGCTTAACCATATTAATCATCATAAGATTGTTTTCCCAATATCCGGGCTGGAGCTTTCTTTATTGCAACTTACGACTTTTGCCTCGTGCTTTTGTTGTCCATCTCTAAAGGATCTACATTTCTTCTATACTACTCATCCCACCTCTGCAAAAACTGACGGGAAATTGCTTCTGAGACCATTGTTCATGATTTCTCTATATAACAGTAGCAAAATTATTCACTAAAAAAGATAAACACTGGAAGATATCCAGGCAGAAAAGAAGAAGATGATACATCAGGAAACAACAAAATGTGACTTCTGCACAAGCAAGAAGCAATAGCAGAAAACATGGATATTGCACTCAAGGCACCACAGACAGCAGATCCTGTGCTAAGGCCCTGAATAGTGCATACATTGATTCTGTAATCTCACTTCTCCTTCTTGTACCAGAATCTGAATTTCTGATATAATGTTTCTCTATGCAAAACAGTTTAACAAGATTTTTGAAACTAGGAAGAGTCACAGTATATTGGAATTATGGGTGCTAGTACAAGGTTTTTAGCTTACAGATTGCAGTCATCCTCCAGCCTTACAAATATTTGAAATTCAGAGTTAATTATGCTGAAATCTAAACTTAAGACTAAAAGCAAAAAGTACAATTAAGGTATTTAAACACAGTTAGTTATTTCTACACAAAACATTATGAATCTCCTGTTTCTGTTACAGTCAGATCAAACTCACCAGGGAACAAATGTCAAATGTGTCTGAGAGTATTAGTTATTGCACCGTCCACAGCAGAACAAGGCAACTAGTCTGTAGATGTCTTAGAGTTACTCATTCAATCTTACTTTACACTTGTGATTTTTTTTTCCTGAAGGGAAAAAAAATAGCTGTGAATTATGAATATTTTAGAAGTAATGTCCTGACTGTCAAACTATAGCCTTTACTGTATGCATGGGGAAAGTGGCTGTGGAGGACTTCTTTATTTCTTGCAGGAGGGGTTGCATTTGAGGAGCAGGGGTGGGCGTTGGTTTAGGAGAGCCAAATGCTTAGCCTAGTTATTCAGAAGTATGATTTACCCAGATTGCTAAGCATGGAATTGAAGGAAAGACTCCCTAATGACTTAGGTCTGAAGACCCAATCTTACACAAGACTTCTTTATCACTAGACATGATGGCAAACAATGTTAAATTCTTAGTTATTCTTGAAGAATTTAAGTTTAATTTTCCACCTCTGTGGGCTGGATAAACCAGCTGAATATAGTTTCTTTCAGTATTTCTGAACATCAGTTTGCCTAAAATTCTTCATGTGGACTCTTCTGTTAACAACAGAGCATGGTTTAGCTGATATTGTGTATATACATTTGAAATTTATCATCCTGACCAGAGAAACAGAGTATGTTCACAACTACAAATTACAGTTAGTCATACGTCTGCAGCACAGTTAGCTTATGTCAACTATGGTAAGAAACGTCTGCCAAGACTGCATATACCGATTCAAATTTTTTTTTCTGGTTCATCAATATGTAATTCCTTATCACCTACTTCACTTACTCTGCCAGAAAATACAGGAAGGAGGACAGTGAGTTCTTGACTGGTATAGAACAAGTGAGTTTTAACTCAGAGGTTGAATACAAAAGGGAAGCAGAAAAGCTTCTTATGGAGCATTTGAATCTTTCATCTGTGTTGAAAAAGATATTAAAAGAACATTGATTAGAATCTTATTATTCCCTTAAAATTACTTTTCACCCAAAAATGAACTTCCCACCCCTCCTAGTCCCTATCAGACTTCAGTAACTTATGTTACTTGTGGTTAGTCCATTCCACCACATTTCTATTGATTTTCTCCCTGACTTCAAAGGCCAAACATCCATGCATCTTGAACAAGGCTTTCTAGCATCCATGACTACAGAAGAGTAGATGTCAACTATTTCAACACTGGCAGAATCTACCCTTGAAAGAGGAAAAAGAAGAAAGCGTTTCCTCACACAGGCCAAGCCAGGTCACTGCCAGCACACAGAGCGGCAATTTTAGCAGGATACCAGAGATAAGCAAGTACTAAGAGGAGGATTGCAGCAATATGGAAAGCAGGAAAAGCTCTCATACAAAATGATATGTTTTTGTACTTTAAAATACAGCCTCAGATATTTATGTCTCATCAGCGGGATGGCACTGTGTCCACAAGACAGCCAGCTGGCAGTACTGGCTTGTGCTACCTTGCCAGAGAGAAAACAAGCAGCAGAGGCAGGAATACTTGCTTCTGAAAGGCACTCTGATTTCAGCAATGGAGCAAGTATAAACCCCCACAATTCATAACATCCTTACAGAAAGGAAGAAAGGCAAAAAACACAAGCATTAGCAAGGCACTACAGCCACTTCCCAGCTGAGAGATGCCGATCAGCTACCACCACTTCCACACCAACATCCACCCAAAAGTGACTACTTGGATACTAATAAGAGAAATGTTCAAGGGCTTGCTAAACTTTGGCTTGAAGAGAAAAGATAGAGGTTTAATTATTTAGTTCAGTGTATCATTTTGATAACAGTTTTTGTGGGTTTTTCCCCCCGTCTCCTGTTTTTCTTGTCAGTATCTGATATTTTTCACTGAAGAAAAAAAAAAAACAGAAAAGAAAACAAAGAAGAAACACTTCATTAGATCAAGTGATTCAATCTTTTTATGATTTTTGGCCAAAACTCTCTCCAATAAAGCTGCATTATACCTATTTTAAACACGGTTTAGAGGAAGGAATTGATGCCCATTAGCTAGGTTGCAAGCTGTCAGGATTCCAGTATTTTATCTCTTTGCATAAAATAACACATCTAATGTAGTTTTTTCTCATTTCAGAACTCTAAAATATTTGCTACTCCTACAAACAACTAAGGAAAGAGCTAGTAATGAGCTCCAATTTTCACTGCCTAACACTCTCTCCTTTTAGATAAAATGCATGCAGCATCCTATATAAGCTCTGAATCTTAACATTATTTGCAGCAAATCCTTAAGTTAAATTAAGGCCCTAGACTTCAGATTTATTTTCTTCTTCTTTGTTTAGATTCAGCAACTATATACATCTGAAAGTCTCTTGACTTCCTCCATAGAAACTGAAAACTTGTATGTGCATCAAGATGTTTGACCAGATACAGAGGCCCGAGCACAGTAAACAGCACGTTAGCCCATCTCTCCTTCTGTTGTAACAGACATTTGCAGGCAGTTCAAAGTATGTTCTCAAGAACTGGAATTCTTATTCTGAGGTTTAAAATGGAGTGACTATGGAATATGCTTTCATTAGTTAAGAGGTAAGGAACTGGACACTGAAGTTATTTTTAAATTACCCATTAAAATCGCAAAAAACAAGAATGCAAAAAAACTCTGAGAATTAAAGTTACCACCTTAACTTGCATCCATTTGATCTATACACACTAATGTCACACTGACTGACATCACAAAAACAATCACAAAATATTCTTCTAACATGACATTCATCTTAGTAAACAGCACACACTTAGGTGTATGTATGTATGTTTGCATAGACGTATGTATGTATGTTTGCCTTCCCTGCATGCTAGGTATCTATCTAGAAGAGAGATCCCATCCTGAGGTATCCCAGTGCCCCAATGACAAACTCAGCTGTTGACTGTGTGGACAATTCAGCTGTTTTATCAAAAACTCAATAAAGTTTTATAAAAGTGGCAGATATTTTAATTAAGTCAGGAAAACAGCAATCAACTGATACAACTCTAATTCCACAAATAGAGCACGTCAGGACAGAAGCAATGTGTTGTTGAGTCCCAGAAGCCGATTGTCCCAGCGTAGATGAGGTTAAGAATGATTGTTTATAACATTTGTTGCTGTACAAAATAGGTAGTTAAATAACTGATGGAGATTCAAACTAATAATTTCATTCTTTTGCATGATATGGTGATTTCATTTACACAGACAAAACTGAATCCCAAGAGAAAGTTTAAACAAATAAGCAGTTGTGGGAAAGAACTGAACCAAGCAGTTGAATCAAGTACTTTCTGATCTATCTTGTTAACCAAAACACTTCTATTAAATCTACTGTGCAAGACTGCTTCACAAATTTCTTTGCAGGAAATCAGGAGTGGAAATAAGATCATTAGCATTCTAATTAATGAAAGTATGACGGTTGGTAAGTTTAGTCAAGCATATGGACTATAAATGCTGCACATTAGTGTTGAAAGAAGCAGAACAACTAGTTAATGAACTCCCTACAGCCCAACAGTCCAAAGAGGACAAGAAATCAATCCAAGTGACAAATTCTGAAGCTCAGAGACTTGGTTTAGAGTTCCGATTGAAGATCCTAAGACAGCAGTAGATATTATTAACAAAGAGAAAAAAGGTCTTTTTTTCAGAATAGTGAGATTGTCCTTTCCAAATGTATATGGAACACAAGTTCCAAACAGAATTCATCAAACTAATTGCCTAATCTGCAATCACACATGATCAATGATGTTTGCAGCCCTAGAACTTTTAATTTGAAATATCAATCGATTCTAATCATCCATTATTCCAACATAATCATGGAGAAATTTCAGCTGGCAAGAACACCTAGAAGTCATTTAGTGCAACCCCAGGATCAGAACAAAGCTAACTTCAAAGAGAAATCTTTCAAGTTGTCTAGTCTAGAGAATTAACAGGGACATAGTTATCCAGGGTAATTTAGAAATAATTTTTAGTTATTCAGGATAATTTATAAATCCTTCATTTTTAAGTTCCATGCTGATGAATTGTTACAAGAAAGGTTTAAAGAAAAAAGCCACAATAAATGACTTCGAAGTTAACAAAAGAATTGAAATTGTGACTGTCTAGTCAGTAATCTTAGACTAGTATTTAAAAGTCTTCCTGCGATAATCAAACCAATCTAGTATTTGCCATCTAATGTATCCTGAGACACTGTCTTTCCACAGCCCTAATTTGTGAAACATGTTGTAATCGTGCTATGAGGCTGCTTGGTGATTTTGCAGTCTTTATTGTACAACATGGCAAACAAACATAGAATTACTCTTTTTTTTTTTTTTTTTTTTTGCAGCCTACCATAAACTGGTCCCCATTTCCTTCTTCCTCATTGAAAGATTGTGACAAATCAGATAATCTTATCTGATTCATTAAAACTGGAAAATACTTAAGAATTTTTTTCCTTCCTCTTTTTTTTTTTTTACACCTGCCCCCTCGAAAGAATATCATAGAATCATATAATTATAGAATCATAGAATGGTAGGGTTGGAAGGGATCATTAGAGATCAAGAAAAAAATAGATCCAAAATAGTTTAAAAATAGATCAAAAGAAAAAAACATTCTTAAAAAAAAAAAGTTGAACAATTTTAAAATCTTGTACTTAAAACATACAAAACCGTTAGATTTGGCAGTTCATGAGGTATTGAAAGTCATTATAAACTTCAAAAAATCCTCCCAAATCTAACACATACCTAACAATCTTAATAAAATTAGGAATTCCTTAACATTATTACCTCAAAAAATGCTAGAAAAAGTAACTCTCGCAGTTTCCTTGGGGCATCTAAGTTTATACCTTCTTTCTAAGGTTTCATATAGGTATTTAGGGCAGAAACATGTAACAACAAAAAGCAGCAAGAAAAGTACAGAAACAACACAGAATCTCAGTTTGAGTGAAAGAGGTAGAATAATCAGCTGTGCCTTAGAAAAAGCTAAAATTGAGAGAGAAAAACACACCTACAGAACCAATAGTGCATCCTACAAGTAGCAAACGTGAATGATATAAATATGGGTCACTTCTCCCTGTTTCATATGAGGCCACAGATCAGGATAAAATTTGTTATTTTTATTTTACAGTGACAGCGTTGTGGGTTTTGCTGTTTCTCTTTTCCTGGAGAAGAAAGGATTTGAAAGACACTGAGAAGAAAAAAAAACACAACTGTTTCACAGCTTTCGCACCTCAGCGTTTACATCAGCACATGTAATTCTCAGTTTTATTTACATTTGTAAAGGAAAGCCTCACTGAAATCAAAATTCAAAACCTGACATCCTCTTCCAAGACACTACACAAAGGGATCAGTCTTTCCTGCAGCTCCTACCCCTGGTTTTATGCCACTGGGCACCGCTGGTGGCCCAGCAGACTGGGAGTGGGTGCCTGGCACGGCACCGGGCCTGCAGCTGGGACCGCGCGGCGGGAGGGTCCGCAGCGGCGCAGGGGCAGCGCAGGGGCTGTGCGTGGGCCGCAGCAGGCGCTCTGCCCGGCCATGTGGCCGGTCAGGGTCAGGCCACTTTTGCCCCAGGCAGGCTTTTTCCTGTACCGTGGTCATCGGGTACACCCTCAGTCAGTTTGCAGGTGACAACAAATTGAGTGGGAGTGTTGATCTGCTGGGAGGCTAGGAAAGCTCTTCAGAGGGACCTGGAGTGATGGGCTGAAACCAAATGTATGAGGCTAAGCCAAGCTCAGTGCCAGATCCTGAACTGAGGTCAGAGGCACCTCAGGCAACTCTACAGGCTTGAGGCAGAGTAGATGAAATGCTGCCAGAAAAGGTCCTGGAGGTGTTGGTTGACAGCTGCCTGAACATGAGCCAGTAGTGTGCCCAGCTGGCCACGAAGGCCAATGGTATCCTAGCCTGTATCAGAACTAGGGTGGCCAGCAGGACCAGGGAGGTGACTGTCCCCCAGTACGTAGTACATCAGTAAGAACCATGCATGATTTGCAACAGTTGAATCAAAGAGTCTCAGTTACACCAAAAAAAAGTATTTTTTTTTCCTATCACTGTCATCCTTTTTTCATCTACAAGTGGTTTTTTGGTTTTTGATTTTTTTTTGCAGAAATATGCAGTGAGCTCTCAGAAAAGGCCTTTTTTTTTTCCCTTACACTGTCAACAGAGATTAGAAGTTAGCACATTACTGAACATTATGGTAATAGCAGAGGCTAGTGATAAGTCTTTTGTCAGGAGTTCTTTATGCTGATGATTTCTATGTCTTGAAAAAAAGACAATTCTCTCACTTAAATACATCCCACACAATCATGAATGTGTACATCAATAAGCAGAACTGCAAAATATTATTAGAATGATTGTATTTTAATAGCTTTTTCACTAGGTACAAATAGTAATATTCTTTTTTTTCCTTTTTAAATAATTGTAGGATATATACGTGCATTATATGCACACCTGCTAATTGTAATACTACAGGTATACAGCATCATGTGTTAGCAGATGGCCCTTTGATGCTGTGTTTTATTAGTTTGTTTTGTCCAAGAAATATTTGGCTACAGGAACTGTAGCATGTCATTGATTTTATTATATTGGTGAATTATCTCAGAGCTTGGTAATACAAACTGCTTAGGCAGTTATTAATTTAATTTATGTTTTGTTGTTGAGGAAATCTGTTTGTCATTCCCCCTGCTATCAGTCCTCTGCTATCACACTCTTCTCATCAATCCCAACTGATAGGTTTCCCATGAAACATTCTTGCCATCAACTCATTTTCCCTATTGCCTGATCTTTTGGTGCTAAGAGTGGATTTGGCATCCAGTTTACACTTCAGTCTGTGCCCTCCTTCATCTCTCCTCCTCTGGTCAGCCCTGGTGACAGACTCCCTACCAGCCATCAGGCTGTGGCACAGCTGCCAGCCTGGCTCTTCTTACACTTACGTCCCCCATCTACTCTCCATCTTACTGTGCAGCATGATGCTCATGTGCAAGCCAAATACAGGAGTGGAGCACTGGTATAAGATCATCTTTTGCTTCTCATGAAGGCACTTGGCACAGCAGCAGCTCTTCCTCGTCCTTCTTTCAACTGCCAAGACCATAAAGCACACTGCTCTGGTCTGAGCAAAGAAACACCATTATCCAAAAGCCGCAATGCAAACATTTTGCACAAAGCAAGCATGACACATTTACTTCTAAATGCAAGTTCTCCTAAATGCTTTCAATGAGGACTCCAAAATAATCATAGTAGCTTAAAAAAAAAAAAAGACAGAAATCTACTTTTCAGCCTTATGTAGGTCATCCAGTGTTGGAACTTAAAACTCTCAGATCCACAACACAGTTGATAGGAATGGCTGGAGGGGAAGCAGCATGTAGAGAAGCCCATATGGGCAACATATGCTCCTCCAGGAAACCACTAACTTTGTGACAGCATCAGAATTTTAAGGGTAAGAGATGTTTATACGTGATTCCAAGAACAGAGTGAGGTCTAAAGATGGCAGGCAGCATATCCAATTATAAAATATCCCATTAGAGTAATCTGTGGGAAGAGACAAGCATGATCCCCCACTAGAAGACCAAACAGCTAAATGTGCTAAAACACAGGCACACTAATACAGCCAAGGGCTCCTCACATGAATGCACTTTAGAGGCCACACAGACCAACGTTTTCTGTCTAGAAGCAATATACAGTAAAAGAAAAAAAAAAATTTAAACAATGTATGCTACATATAAAAATTTTGCCAATTAGCAATAATTTGTGTATTATCAAATACAGTGTTAAAGTTTACCTATGTCCTTTCCAAGAAGGGCAAAAAGCAATATCTAAATAGTCCTTAGCACAGTTAAGTGCTCAAAATCACCAGCTGAGAAAAGACCCAGTAAGCTTGGGAAAACTGACCACTTATGACAGGAAAATGATAATAGTCTTCCTCTCTTCAAAGGTCCTAAATCCTACTTGTGTCACATTTAAATATGCAAAGCCTAAAAGAGACAAAAAAATTAAAAAACACCACAAAAAAGGCAAGAAGGAAAATTCTTTTAGTATTGTCCTAATTTAGATAGGAGCTAATTACTAAAATAAAAATTAAAAAAAAAAAAAAAAAAGGAAAATGTTCTGGGAAAGAACTGTGAGCAGACAGAAAAATGTGTAAGTGGACAAACGCATCAGCCAAAATGGTTTGTCACCTCTAGGTAAGATTCACTGGTGACTATGAAATCCAAATGTGAATCATAAATTCTAAGCCTGCCACCATTTTTTATTTGATGTGCTGAAAGGTGTGGAGAAGACTCCACACTTCCTGTGTTAGATGATCACTTTAAGTTACAGAGCTAAATTCTGTTCAGAACTCAGTCTGTATCTTTCAACTGTAAAGTGGGCAACTAACAGCTGCATCCCACAAGATAATAATACACAAAATCTTTAACAGTTACAAAAGTGTCTAAAATCATAGAAACACAGCTACTGTCTTTGAATGAACAGGGTTGTTTTGAGCACAGTACAAAAAAATAACATATTATACTTTCTTCTGTGTTCTGCTTTGACTAGAAATTTAAAGATTTCCAAGCAAGCCTATGATTTTCTATGAGTAGAAATTAAAAATGGAAGTTAAAAATTGGGAGTGGAGTTGGGGGAAAAGAATCACAATATATTCTAAGGTAGCAATTTATTGGTTTTGTCATGTTTCTCAACTTCTTGGAATGAAAGACTCTAATCAAAGAGAGATCGATGTGAAGACAATTCCAACAACTTGTTTCTTCCTCTTGTGCAACATATATTTAGAGTACTTTTTCATTTACATATTTTCTTCCATTTAAT
The DNA here is from genome assembly GCA_013401255.1 of Urocolius indicus. Taxonomy (NCBI): domain Eukaryota; kingdom Metazoa; phylum Chordata; class Aves; order Coliiformes; family Coliidae; genus Urocolius; species Urocolius indicus. The sequence continues at coordinate 51,885 of WBNH01003452.1, read as the reverse complement.
ATTAGGAAACTAAATTCTACTAGCTGAGACTTCAATGTGTTAGTGTTCACATTGCCTTCAACCACTTTGTAGCACAAATGATTTAACAAATGTTTGATGAAAATATAAATCTAGGCTATTTAGACAAGAATAAAAGGCTCCCTACCAAATGCTTTCATTGCCCTCTAAAGACATACTACCCTATAAGTGCATATCACCACAATATATTAAGACATTTCAAGGTATCATCTTTCAAAAAACATTAACCCAACAAAACCAAACCCAATCAAACCCTTCCCAGACCCCTATACTATATCATACATGCTACTTCAAAGGCAAATAATCCTATTTTTACTACCAGTGCAATTTTCAGCAAACAAGGTCTCTAGGATTTGAGTCTATTTCTACTCACACTATTGGAAGTACCAGAAGCATTGATACATGCAACAGAAAAACTCGTGCTCTCCTGGCTTACAGAAGATTCCCCAAAGACAGAAGATAGAGTGTCGTTATCTTTTCTTCTCACACTTGCTCTATTTCTTTTGTCTACTCTTTCTCCTTCTCACATCTCTCCCAATACCACATACTTCATAGCAGTGCTCTAGTAGTACTTATTAGGAGTGTATTTTATAGATAGAATAGCATTTTAAGTATTCAGAGCTACACTCTCTGCCATTTTATTCATACATGTACAGATATGCTTATACTGTATGTGTCAAAACCAGTTATATCATTGTGTGACTTACAAGTGCATTGAAGGGAATGCAGTAGTCGTTTTCCCTCCTCCTTTGCTTATTCATACAGAATGCACTTGAGATGACCGTTTAGTTCTAGTCTAAGTGTTAACATAATGGAAAAGGGAGTAGAGGAAGGGGAAAAACAGAAACTTGCTAAATGTTATCTTGCTTAAACAATGCATTCTATATGCATATATATTCACAGTCACACAGACCACAGTGCTCTCTTTTAGAGACTAGAAAGTACAAAGGATAATTACCCCTTAAAACTCTTGGTGACAGCAGAGAAGATTTCTGGTTTGAACTTCAGGGTATGCAAGGAATGAATTATGGAAGAAGAGCGTATAGAAGCAACAGCACAACACAAACAATTTTTTCTCCTCTCCTATACCTTAGTAGTAAGCAATTATAAAGCCTTAAACCATTATCTTAAAGGAAAGTGGTAGCTAATTATGTCTTTATCAGCATTTCTTTATATTCTGCTTGCAAGAAAGACGAAAGTCATAGTTTGCATTTAAATGCAAATTACTGAAGATAAGTGAAATACTCAGAATTTTAAAGAAAATCTATTTCCTAAAGAGAGAGAATCACAAAAACAAAAGAACTTAAGTATTAAGAAGCAGAGGATAATTTACTTTGTTTTTAAACAAACAGATCTCACAATTCTGAATGATGTCCTAGTTCATTTCCTGACAACAACTTGTGATTTCAACTCATCAGTTAACTACACAGCAAACTGTCTGGCAATAAATCTGTGTGCTAGAGGACCACAGTCTTATAGCTCTAAGCCTTTCCAATGAGAATTTCCCTCCAGAGATTTGGAAGCATACGTTATGTCAAGATACAGACTTCTAAGTTTTAAAAGTTTTGGGAGACCTCTCAGGGACTCAGACAACCCACATCCTAGGACTCTTGTAGACTCTGTCTTTTCATTTGAGCTACAAAGTTAGGAGGAAAAATATAAAATCTTCAGGCCAGACTGGACAAGTGAAGGACCTAATTTAAATACACAAGTAGAAAGACCCTGATCTACTGAAGTAATGCAAAATAAGACAGTCGCTAACAGGAAAAAGAGATAGCTACAAGTGTTGAAATTGGTGACTTCAAATATGCTATTAACGTTTTTAGATCACAGGATTTTAAATAGTTATACAAGCATTATAGAAAAACAAACACAACAGAGCAATTGCATTTGAAAAAACATTGTAAAATAAACTAGGAGCATGAAAAAGTCACTATTTAATAACATACTGCTTTTTCTCAGTAAATATAGACCAAACTTCTATGACAAGAAGTCCAAATGACTTGGAAAACCCAAGTCTTCTCACATATCATGACTGCTGTTTAGAAAGCCAGCTACATACAAATTTAATACAATAGTGACAGTACATGCTCTAATGCTCCCTCTCTCTCTTTCAAATGCCCAATCTAAAATATACAGCCAATATCAAAGGCGGGATTCATCTAATCTGACTAGAGATATCCTCAAGTATATGTTTATGTCCATTGCTGAAGTGTCAGTTTTGGTCCCTTTCTGTCAGTGAAAACAAACAGGCTATAGCTCATCCTAATGCAGATATCTACAGAGAAGACAAACTGCAGCTGAGAAATGCCTGTTTATCCTCTGCTGCTGCTGGAACATGACCCGTAGTACATGCTCAGACAAATATCTCCATTTGGTAGGATGAATTCCATTCATTTTGGCATACTGGGTCCAATTCCCTCATCTCTGCCGTAACTACTAAAACTTAAAAGTGGAAAAATAAGATAATTCCATTATTTTAAAAGTAAATGTAATTAGTACATAAAAATCACCCTCCAGATCACAAACTGTCAGTAATGTATTAAAAGATATTTCAATTAAAGAAGACATTAAAAATGATCACATTGAAAGTATCAAATAAAATCTTACCCCAATCAAAAAAAAAATATTTTTCCTTTATACTTACGGAAAAGTCCAGCTGAAATCACTGCATCTTAAAAAGGAATCTGTTTTATCAGTAAGCAATAATGAGAATGTGATTCTGTGATTCAATTCCTGATTTGGAAAGACAAACATTATTTGATTTTTTTTTTTTAAAATTCATAAAAAAATTCAAATTGACATCAAGTTGCATCACTGCANTATCAGTAAGCAATAATGAGAATGTGATTCTGTGATTCAATTCCTGATTTGGAAAGACAAACATTATTTGATTTTTTTTTTTTTAAAATTCATCAACAAATTCAACTTGACATCAAGTTGCACTACTGTATATATTTGAATGCTGCTCGGATTTTAGCTGTAAACTGAGCTTATAGCGAAATTACCTGTGGTTCAGTATGGCTTCTCTTTCAAGAGTATCAGCTGCCTCAAAGTCAACTGGACTACTCACATATTGGTTTAATTTCATTCCTTGTCAACATTCCAGCTGGATTTTAATCAAAGGAATTCAATTCTTCCATTCTGCAGTAAAGTATAAGAATGCATGTAAATGTGAACAGAATCAAGATCACAGGCAAACCTTTCTGTATGCTTGAATACCAGATGACTGGACACACATAGCTGGCTTTCTCTGCTATTCTGAACAATTAAAAAGTGTCTTGAAATCTAGAAATAAACTGAGTTGCCAATGTACCACATGACAGACATAGGAGGTAGGACATCATGTTGCCTGCCCACCTGTAGAAGTAGGAGGTTAGGTCTCCAGGCGCTGCAAGGAGATCTGTCCTTCCCTAATTCCCACATGTCTCAAGCATCAAGCTCTCCCTTACCTGCTACAGCCCAAATAACCAGATTTCTCTAAACGAGCTTGAATTGTCTGTTAGTTCTCAATGCCAGCCCAAAACCAAGCCCCCCCTCAAGTGCACCAGGTGGGAGAGGAAAGAATAGAAAAAGCAAGAAGGTCCACTGTGCAACAAAATGTCAAAACCCTCAGCTTTTGCAAAGAGGTTAGATCCCCTGTTCTTCCTTCCCTGACACATTACAAGTGAGGGATGAAAGTCAATCTCATCTCCACTAGCAGAACAGGGTCACATTCAGAGACAGGGTGCTGCAACACAGTGCTCATTTCCGCTCCTGGAACCGATCAAAGCCACAATGGACAGAAACTTTTATATTCATGTTTGCTTTGTCTCCTTCAAGTAAGACATAAAACCTGAGACAGGGGAAAAAAAATAAGTAGCCTCCCAAGACACCTCCAACTAAAACAGCTCTCTTATGTTCCAGCCTCAAAATTACATCTAGCTTGGGTATGAATACTTGTGGCACAGATACTGCAAAATAAAAAACACCACCAATATCAATGGCATGAAAAGGGAGTGGTGCCTGCTTTGCACCTCTGAGGGTCTAGCCTCACACATACAGAGGCCAAGTTGGACTCACGTTCTGTCCTCCTTTTTATTATTAAGGACGAATCACAAAGAACAACAATAATCACCATGAAGCAATAACATTTAATACAAGGAGGTTTAAGTGACAATATTAATCAGAAGAGCCCCTAGCTTTTATTGGTAGAGAGAATAAAAATGAAATCTCTGTAAAGCTGTTTATCCCTCTTGCATTATTTATACCAATTGTTTTGTTTTATTTTTTTTTTAAAGAGTAGTATGACAAAGGACTATTCAGTATTTGATTGAACACTATACCTTCTCTGTCTGCCACGGCAGATAAAGAATATAATATTCAGCCAACCTAGACCAAAAAGAACTCCAAAGACTAAGTTAATTACATCTTTTCAAATAAGAAAACGGGAAGGAAGATGGATTTAATTGTTATCAGAAGAAAGTAATCAAGATTATTATTCTACCAGAAAATACTCCACACGCATAGAGAAGAACAAAATCCACAAATAAATAAGCAATCACTGTGTTGTGTATACAGACAGGTCATTTCTTAATAAACTTGGCTCTTCTGCATGATTAAACATACTTATATAGATGCTTTGCTATGGTAAATGAGAGTGACAATACTGTACTGAAAACCCCCTAAACTGGATCACATAGCAAAAAATTCAAACAAATTTTTAGGCTGAAACTTTGTATATATCAGCCTGCAGAGAACCCCACCTCTCAACTAAGCAATTCTGCAAGGTCCAGAGAGCCAGCCCAGGCAATGTCCACTGCTGCCAGAACAGGTACATTTCTTGGAAAAGCTGTAATACCTCTGAATGTCGAGAGAGGATTTTAGAGCATGACTGTCATGGGTTTGTGTGGAGTCACTTTTTGTTTGGTAATGGAGAGGGAGCTGCAGTGCTACCCTCAAAAACAGTTCCCGAAATTTCCCCCCCAGCTCTGAGTTTTGGACCCATCTCTATCCTGGCCAGGCCAGTCTGGCACCTCTGCCATCGTTACTTAAGAAAGGAAATCTGCAGCAGAAGGGGAGGTAGAGGAGTGGAACCAGATGGAGGCGACCATGCAGACCCCACAGTCAGAGAAGGCAGGAGGATGGAGGAACACCAGACTGGAGACCCCTCTTCAACCTGTGGCGAGAACGCAGGCTGTGCCCCTGCAATCCATGGAGGGCAATGGCAGGACTAAGAGCCACCAGCAGCTCCGGGTGAGTGTGCCCAGATGGGCAGGAGACTGTGTGAGGAGGTGGCCATGGCACAGGCCATGCTGGAGAGCCTGCGGGCTGCAGAGATCCACACAGGAGGCTACCCTGTATGTGAGGGACCCCATGCTGGAACAGGAAGGACCCTGAGGCAAGACAAGTGGCAAGAGCCATTGGGAAAGCACTGACTAAAACTCCCATTCCTTGCCCCTGGGTCGTGGCGGGGGTTGGGGGGGAAGAGGGAGGGGAGGAAGTAAAGGCACGGGGATCAGGGCTCTGAGTCCAGGAAGAGGGGAGGGGTGGGGGGAAGGTGGTCTTAAAAGGCTCATTGTGCTCTTCATCATGGGACCACTCTGTTGTTTCTGTTTGCAATGTTCCTGGTTGGTGGTGGATTAAATTAATTTCTGTTTTCTTCCCCAAATTGAGCAGTCTTGTCTGTTTTGCCTGGGACCATAAGTGGCAAGTGAGCCCTCCCTGTCCTTAGGGGGTTTCAAATGCCCTTGGTACTTGTGGCTGATCGTGGTCCTTTGTTCCTAGATGGGCCTAAACCACGGCACCACTGATGGAAAGAATGTTCCCTGTGCCCAGAAAATGTATTTTGACACCTGCATAGAAAGAACCTCTGTTTTTAGACAAGCTGTTGTACTGAGTGTCCATGGTGAGGTTCTGGTAGAAGGAAACAGCAGCAGAGAAGAGCTGTTCTGGACTGACCAGAGCCTCCCATTCCCCTTTCCCACTGTGACACTCGGGGCAGGGGGAAGAGGTAGATGCGCTGGAAATAAAGCAATGCTAATAAGCCTGGAAAAAAAGATGAGGTGGGATGGGAGTAGAAGGCATTTGAATTCTCATCTGTTTCTTACCATCAAACTCTATTCTGATTGACAATAAACGGATTCTCCCCAAGTCAAGTCTGTTTTACCTGCAATGGTAATCGGTAAGGAATCTCCTGGTCTTTATCTACACACAGCTGTTTCATTTTATTTTCTCCCCCTTTCTTCTTTAAAAAGGGGGAGTGAGAGAGCAGCTGGGTGGGTGTTTGGCAACCAGCCAAGATCGACCCAGTTCAAATATAAAACTCATTTCTGACTACAAAATCAAGTCTTTTGCAGTTGTGTACCTGAAAAATCTTTAGAAGACAGAGCCTCCCTTTGCATAAAAACCTCAAAGTACTGGCCTGTTCTCTGACACAGCTAACAAGCAAACACAAATGTACAGGAAAACTGCAAGCAGTAATGCTACCTTTGCCAGTCTTTTCCCCAGTTGTCTCAAATCAATGAGAGCACCCTCCTCAGCTAAGGGTATCCTTGACGCTATGCATCAAAGACAGTGTAACAGAGTGTGACCTGTTGAAAGGAAAGAGAGTGGGACGATGATGAAAGGTTAGGAGATGCCATCTGGGCAAACAGGAAACTACAGCTGGGGCAGGTTGCACAATGAGGCTGAGAACTTGGAAGTAGCAGAGGGAGGTTGAAAATGGACAATGCAAGGAGACAGGACTAGCAGCAAGAGCTCCATTACAGCGTGATTCTTACCAGGTGTGGTGGATTGATTGTGGCTGGACACCAGATGGCCACCAAAGCTGCTCTATCACTCCCTCTGCTCAACTGGACAGAGGGGATCAAACAGAATGAAAAGCTCCCAGGTCAAAGTAAGGACAAGAAGATCACTCAGGAATTACTGTCACGGGCAAAACAGACTCAACTGGGGAGAACTGGTTTAATTTATTAGCAATCAAAACAAAGATGGGTAATGAGAAGTAAACCTAAATCTTAAAACATCTGCCCCCACTCCTCCCTTCTTCTTAGGTTTCTTTATCCTCCGCCCACCAGCACAGGGGATGGGGAATTGAGGTTATGGTTCATTACAGATTATCTCTGCTGCAACCTCCTCTCAGGGAGAGGGCTCCCGTGTGGGGTTCCTCTCATGGAAGACAGTCCTCCACAAACTTCTCCAACATTGGTCTTTCCCATTGGCTGCAGATCTTCACGAACCGCTCCAGCATGAGTACCTTCCATGGAGTGCAGTCCCTCAGGAACCAACTGCTCCAGCATGGGTCTCTCACAGGCTCACAAGTCCTGACAGCAAATCTTGTGCAGCATGGGCTCTTGTCTCCATGGGTTTGCAGGTCCTGCCAGGAGCCTGTTGCAGTGTGGGCTTCCCACGGAGTCACAGCCCATTTCAGGCATCCACTTGCTCTGGTGTGGGGTCCTCCGTGGGCTGCAGGTGGATCTCTGCTTCCACGTGGCCTCCAAGGCTGCAGGGGCTGGGCCTCACCATGGGCTGCACCACAGGCTATGGGGAAATCTCTACTCCAGCACCTACAGCACCTCCTTCCCTTCCTTCAACATTGACCTGGGTGTCTGCAGAGTTGTTGCTCTTACATTCTCACTTCTTGTTTTTGCTGCAGTTCTGCTCACACCTGTGCCATAACTTTTTTATCCTTTTACTCTGTTAATCACAGAGGCGTTACCACTACCACTATCACATGGGCCTAGCCTTGGCCAGTAGCAGAACTGTAGTAGCAGCCCTTCCACTACCAAAACCTTACTATTCAAACCCAATGCAGTAAGAGAACAAAATTAGTCTGAAGTGTGAACAAGAATGGGGTCAACACCCCCCCGCCCCTCCCCAAGTCATTTTGGTGAAATAAGGAAAACTGCTGTCTGTATGATGCTCTGGCGCATATGCTTCAACATGAGCAGGAAAAGCAGCAAGGACTGGCAGAGAGGAAAGGCTGTCAAACATGGCTAAACCAAAGTCACATCCCAGCCTGTGCTCACTGGCTCCTTCCCAATCCTGTGGGTAGTGATGATGTTTTGCAGTGCTCTTACTGCTGTTACACCCCCTCTGATGGGGAGCAGCCAGGCAGCATAGCAGAGGGCTGCCCAGCAAGCACCCTGAAGGGCAAAGAAAGAAGGGCCGAAATCCACATCAGGAGTCCTTCCCAGCATAAAAATAAACCTATTACCATACTATCAAGATAAGGGATTATAATTTGCAAAGAATCAACTGCAGTTGCATTGAACCAGGACACAGGGAAATACCAAAGGTCTGAAGGAAATAAACTTGTTTATTATGAATGGAAACTTGCAGCAGGTTTGAAACGTCTCCCTTTGCCATCTGTATTTCCATATTAATTAATATGAAATCTTCCCAGTATATTACCACAGATACTAGACAAAAATCTTAAACTGCTTATCATAAATTGTGCAATTCTGTAAACACAATGGGATGTTACTGCATTGAATATTATTTTTAAGAAATCCTTGATAGCCTCTAATAATTCAAATAAATCTTATGATTAATACAACATCATGAATGCAGCCCAACCCGTAAATTATGTGAGATTTTTTTGATGATGCTCCAAATGCAAGAATTTTCTTCAGTTTTCTCTTGCTTCCATTTCTCCTCTAATGATTTCAGAGTCCATGAAAATGTATTGACAAAGGACATTTGGCAGGTGACCTTTGAGTTTTCAAGTAACTTGATTATTCATCACTCTGAGTGACATTATATACTAACCACTATTTACGTCTGGCCTTTGAGCGACTATGCTCACATAGGGATTTTTAAAACACATCATCTTTCTCATCCCCTAGATTTTTTTTCTTTTTTTTTAATTGGAGTCCTCTACAGGTAAAGAGCTACTTAGGGAAAAAAAAAAAAAAACAAAACAGTAAACAACCACACAGTAAATTAAGCGATTGCACAAAAAATGCTTTTCCGACAAACATTATCACTGTTTGTCACCATCCACATGAAAAGACTGCAATAACAAAAAGTTTCAGCTTCTTAATATCTTTTTTTAAAGGAGCTTACTGTGGTTTCAGAGTCATTTATTTTTCCATGTAGCCATTCAAAGGAAAAAGAGAGGTCAAGATGGTATGAAAAAGAGAAAAGTGCATAGAACAAAGAAATTCGCTGATTCTACTTGCAACAAGGTTTCTGGCCTTTCAACAGCTACCTGAGTAAGCTTCCTCTTTTGTCTCATGTCCCATACAACTCACCTGCTGCACCTAATTTCCCAGTCTCTCAGTTCCACACTATTCCAAGCAGAGTGAAGACTCCAAAAATTGTACACTAGGTTTCTGAAGGCCACAGTTCAGACCACCAGTCACCTCTTCCCTACTTCTAATACAGTTAGAAGGCTTTAGTCATAGGACTGTGCCCATGCCTGCCAGCAATGCCATCTTCTTACCTATAACCTTTCATAAAGCTTCTTATCTGCTTTTTCACTGGCATTGAGGTCTGATATAAGCCTGGACTCCAATAAATATTAATTTAGTTATTATGGTGCCAATCTCTGTGTTTAAGTCACATGTAAGCTTTCTACACCATTTGAAGTGCTGTAGACAACTGTATTATAAGTAGTAATTATTTGAAAGACTACATCTCTACAACACTTTATCTCTCTGAAACAGCATTTTCTTTGCCATCCCTCACCTCAGTGAACTCTTCAATAGCAAAGAGTTTGCACAGCAGACTACTGGGCAGTACGTCAAAAGCATCTCTACCCTTGAGAGAAAAGTAGCAACACTGATGGGAGAGCTCTTAGGAATTTTCAAGTGCTAGATCTTAGAGGGATGTTACACTTGAACACAAGATTTGCAGCTAACAAAAAGAGAAATCAATAGAAACACTACATTATGCCTATGGTGTGCTTGTTCCCACTTATAAAAGTCACCTCTAAGTAACTGCATCCCTGTGCTGAAGGTAGACTGTTGTCACAAGTACAAGTTCAAGTGAACAGGGCTATAATTCAGTTCCTCCATAGGTGAAGTCTGATTTAACATCCATAAGACACAGGAGGCAGCTCCAATCCCATAGCATGTAAACATGCTCTGGCAAGGTCACCACTTTAACTTCTTCAGTCTATATTCCAGCTAAATAGAAGCCAACAAAAGGCTCCAAGAAAAAAAAAAAAAACCACCAAAAAAAAACAAACTGAAAGATCTGTGAATAATGTTAGAGGTTTATTTTGTTTTTCAAACCAAAAGATGCATGAAGACCTATGAATATAGCTTAAGATTTCACAAATGTACACATTTAAGTTATTACTTTTTTTAATATATTTTATACCATGGCTCTGAAATAAGGTTGTCAAGCTGACCAACTTGCAACAACAGTGGTATGTAGTAAAGGGTGAAACACAATAATTTAAAAAAGAAAAACAAAAACCCAACCAATATATGAAGAAACAAAAAAACTGTGTAATTGAAATTACAAAAGATATCTGACGGCTGCTGCATTTAGATTCTGCATTGGAAGATGCTCTTCTAGGAACACAGGAATAAATCAGTCAAGAACTCAATACAAAAAAAATTTCCAAAGCTTTTTAGACCAGAAATTCAGCGGCGCAGTGAATGCCTATTACAGTGTCCCATGAGTGGTACAGGTGAATGCAGTTTCCAGAGAAGAGGGAAAAAGGGATTGCAAATTCCACAGCAGCACAAAGAGAAGAGACCAGAATCTGTCATGGAAGAAATCATCTACAGCAAAATAACATGGCTTTTATGAAGTATCGACTTCACATTGAAGTATAAAGAATATTGAAGTTATATTCCATCATCTTTTATGTCTTTCAGATTATGCTCCTGTCCTCTAAAGGTAGCACATTATTTAACTTTGTATTTTAGTTTTGATCTTTTTTTTTTTATTATTTCATGTGCTATATTCATTAAATAATCCTCTCTTACAGATGTCTTTCTCCTAATATATCAAAATTCCCTGGCTTTAAAAGGTAGCCATCTGAAAACAGAGCAAAACAAAAATCACTAGAAACAAATAGGGTTTTAATGACAATTCTGCTCTAATGATACTGAAATACAGAAATCCTGTATCGTGATCTTTCTCGATATTAGAATTCATTACAATCTGCACATCTGTTTGCTTGAACGGAACACTGATTCCCCAAGGTATCATCTCTGATGTATAAGAAGTCAAAGCTTGCAGGGAAGCAAAGCATTCTTATAAAGGCATTAAGTCTTGCTTTGAAACAGAACTTGAAACTTGCAAGTTTAATTTTCAAAAGCCTACATCCCAAGAAAGTTTGCTTTTAAAAACTGTGAAAAGGAGGTAGAACTTCTCTTCTTATTTTAAAGACAAACATAGGACAACTCATTGTGAAGCAATAGGAGCCATGGCATAAGATTATTATGAAAGGTTTCAGAGGCAGCAAGCTACCTTGAAAGGATTTTCTCTCAAGAGAATGACTGAAAATAAGATTAATACTCTCGAGAAAGCAGAAAGCAAACAAATCATATAAGAAACGAGATTCTGTTTTTCAAAAGAATCAATTACCATAGGTAGAAAAAGCAGTATTGTCTCCTAAAATTTGACTTTATAAAATTAAGAACTGGACAGACTAATACCTACTGCCAAAGCCAAAACAGCCGCACTGTGGTAGCCACTTCCCTATAGACAAGATTTTATGGAGAAGTATCTTTTCTAGTACCACTCACTTCAGCATGAGGAAAAAAAGGAAGGGAAATTCACCATGAGAGATTACTTTTTTCCTTCAGAATCGTGTTTCTAAAGCCCTAAAACCAGGAACAAGCAGGCAACCCAACACTGAACAAGCAAACAATTTTATTTTTTTTTAAATGACATCACACCAAAAACCCCCAAGCCAAACCAATAAGCTAGTTGCTATAGAATAAGGTCCCTTCTAGGGGGGGAAATAATTAGCAAACAAGTCTTTATTAAAAAATATGGGTGAATTTTGCTAAATAAGGTTTAATATGATATCACATTAAAAACATACCTGCTCTTTTCTTCAAGTACAACAGAGCAAGTTGTGAGATGTGGATAAGAGGTACGGGGAAAAAAATCCAAACTAATTGGGACAGAGTGTTATCAATGTTAAACAAGTTACCAACAAACATAATAATACATCTTAATCAAATAAACATATTTTCTAATTCTATTTCATCTACTACAGAAAAAGGGGGCTGTTCAACACTCGTCTTTATTAGTGAAGTGTACTGGAGTAAGATTGTCTTGACTTCAGATGGCACGGTATGCCTTCAAACTTAAGGCCTAACTGTGTGTCAAGACCCTGGAGCATCCCAACCCATCAACAAGAAGCGTTTGTCTACAGCAGTGCATTATAGCCACACTGATGTATGCATGGAAACAAATATTCAAGTCGATAGAGACTCCCTTCACAGGTAAGCTCTTAAACCCTGTTAGATCAAAAACTTTTAAGTTCCATCATCTGGCCAAAATGAAATGGAGTAGCTTCAACCTGGTGCTTGTCTCAGTAAATATGGAGAAATCATTTTGGGAAGTGATGTTTGTTTTCTTAAGTGAAAGCTGAGGTTTCTCAAGGCTTCCCCCCGCTTCTCCCTCCACACCCCCCACCACTTACATGCCAGCAAAATAATATATGAGTCCTAATCACTTTGAATTTCATGATCTCTGGTCTTGAAGGAAGAGATTCCACAAAAAACACAATATAATAAAAATGCAGCACAACACTCAAATTCAACTTTAGATATAGCTTATACTGTAAGTAGTCTGGAAACACTTCAGGATGTAGGATATATTTGCTTTTGACAGAGTCACATAGATACTGCTTACCACAACTTGGGCTGCAGACATCACACACCAACTCAGCACCTCCCACAAGCCAGAGACCTACACAGCTGTGTCCCACCCACCTTGCCTGCAGCTGGAAAATTCAGCATGTGAACTTCATTTCTACATTTATGGAAGTTTTATTTTCTTTTATCCCTCCTATAAGAGTGGTCAAATCCCTGAGTAGATGTCCAGACAAGTCTTCATCTTTGGAGGTGTTCAAATTCCCTTGGATGCTCAGTGGAGATCTTATCAATGCAGTTCACATGGCCAAGCGAGCAAGACACATCACTCTGCAGCAAACACCTTAGAAATGGCCCAAATGAGTGGATGACCTCATGAATGACCTAAAACACACTAGCCTCCGCTGACCAGTGCACTGCTACCTAAATGGGAGTCCAGAGAATTTACAAATCTTACTGATCCTGTCTCCTTCCAAAGCTCTTCTTGCATGAGTAAACCAATCTCTCCAGTTAAACAAAAATACTAAGACTAGCTAACATATTTCTGAATGACTAGTTACATCTATGATGATATTTGCCACTTCACCATTTCATCACTTGAGGAGTAATAAACCCCCAAGTGAGAGAAATAATCCTACTGTATAGGTGATTTTGTAATTTGCAATAATTAGGTACCTTCCCTGCCAATTTTCCATTCTTTTATTTGTTAAATATGTGAAGAGTAGTTGCAGTGCATGGTACCATAAGGAACTCAGGTTCATTCACAACACTGAGGACACATATTGAACAGTCACTAAAAAGGCTGACGTGAAACTTTACACTTTTCTGTTTCCATCTTGATGAAGTATAACAGATTACAAGATAGTCTTAAAATGGAGCATTTTATTACCCCAAAATACCAGATGTTTCTGGCATCATAATAAAGCGGCAGCATACTCACAATACTGACAATAATCTACAACTTGTAAAAAACTCACACTAAAGGGGATTATTACAAGGACCAATGCCTCCCTTACTTTACAAAAAATATCCTGTGTAAGCTAAAAAATTGGAGATTCATATAACAGTGTTTCATGAATTATTCAATCATAAGCAGTACCAAACAACAGAATAGTAAGGAAAAGAAACCAAAATTCTGTAAACATCACCTTATTTTTGGACAAGGGATTTTTTTCCCCAGTTGCTCCTATGAACAACTGCTACAAACTAATAAAAAAAAAAGTATTAGAAGTGATTGATGACTATGTTGCTGTATACAATGAAGTCCCAGAGTCACATGTTAAAGTATAAATTCACTCTCCAAGAGCCATCTGGTTTAAAGCCAAGTATTTTTCTCCTCCACCCAGAAATCTTGTATAAACATAAGAATAGTACATTACTGTTCTTCCAAGGTGAACACACCTAGCAAAAATCAACAATTCTCTGTAAGGCGGGCTCATGAACACATTTTATGAGGATAAATTTGCAGCCTGCCCATTTCTGACAGCAGTCAGAAAGAATACTTATTTCTGGACAAGAGGCTGAAAGGAACACCAAAAAAAGGTAAGACACCGATATGTTAGAAGCTAGTCATGAAGTGCTATTGGAACACATCTAATTTTCAGTGCAGTAGTTCCCATTCATAGTAATTTGGCCTCACTCAGAGAACACTAAAATCTTTTCATTACTTCCAGGTTATCCTACTGCTCTTACATCACAAACCAATTAGCTGTACATTAGCTCAACAGACATTTTAAAGTAAAATAATGACAGATTTGCCTCAGATAACTAATATCTGATACCAGTGTTCAAATTATCCAAGTGTTTCAAACGCTTGTCCCCTCTCTAACACTAAATTTCATCTTTATAGTCATAAACAGGAGGCTCCCATCCACCAACACATTTGTAACTCCTCTTAATTTGATCAAATTACTATCTTCAAAGCAGAAGAGAAAGAACAAAATGGACAGTTTGAGGTGTTTTTTCCATTCATGTCTGACCTTCATAGGCACTGTTGTCAAAACAGGTAAAATCAATTAAATTAATTTTTGGAAAAAAACATTAATTACTAGGAAACACTATACTACTCAAATTGAAAGTATACAGATTTCTGAACAACTATGCAAAAATATCTGTCTGGCAATTTTCCTTCACTAATCATCCTGCAGTTTTCTCCCAAGTTAAAACATTCAAGCAAGAGTGTCCACTGCTACCAGTAATGGAAAATCTAGAAAATCCAGATTGGCTACCCCAGAGCAAATTATTTGCCCTTTCATCTGTCTGTCCTTATGCCACGTATTGACTCCTCTACTAACACACAGCCTGCTCCTCATTCAGTCATCCCTAATGGGAGATCTGCAGTCTCGAGCTGCTTACCTGGAGCTTTCCCGCAAGTCTCCCAGTGGAGTGGGACAGAAAAGCCATAACCTTTTGTTTCAACAGGGCTTTTTACCTGCAATCAGTCTAGCAGTTTCACCAACTTTCTAGCAAAGGATATCTGAACCTCTAGACAAAAGGGAAGCACCTCCAACCTCTCTTCTTTCCTGATGATATTACTCCTCTCTTGCAATGACAATTAAAATGCATTCTAGACATCTTAGTGAGTAGAGACAACTAGCGTACCAACATCTTGGAGGCATGTGCCTCCAAACTTTCTGATTCTGATTACCACTGGCGACCATGCAGAAACTCACATACCAGGCATTTTCCACTTTTTGTTTTCCTCTACATCTAATCTTAGTTCACAGGTACCTTTTAGAGGATCTCACAGTAATGCTTAAAAGTCAAGATTTGCTCATTTCCTTCAACCATAGAATCATAGAATCTTTTCAGCTGGAGAAGATCTTCAAGATCAAGTCCACCCTTTGTCTCAGCCCTATCAACCACTAGACCCATTCCCTAAGTGCAGCATCCACTTATCTTCCAAATGCCTCCAGGGACGGTGACTCCAACACCTCCCTGGGCAGCCCGTTCCAATGTCTGACAACCCTTTCAGTAAAGAAATTCCTCCTAATATCCAGCCTGAACTTCGCCTGGTGCAACTTGAGGCCATATATACTATATATATGTGGGTAATACAGCACACTAAATTAGAAAAGAGAAAGAAAGAGACTCTATAGAGATTTCTAAGTTTAAAGTTCAGATCTTACCAAAAGGCATCCCTATGGGGGAGGAAAAGAGGTTCAGCCCCTCAGCTGATCCCAGCAGTCTGAGTCAGTGATGGATTGCTCCCTGATTTATTCACGATGGTATCATCCCTAGTGGTTCCCTTTTGTTAGGCCCTTTTTATAATACTTTTTAGCTTCAAGGTGGGGCTTGAGTGACTCTAGTCATAAATACTTTTATTAAAATTAATGTAAAACTCTCTTGCTTTGCTTTTAAAGGTATAGGCTAAGGAAAATTCAAAGAGCATGCCCAGTGAGGTGTGGTCTCACATTGAAGGCTCACAGCCTTTGGGATGAAGGTGTGTTTTGGTATGTCATGGTTTGACATGACAGGCTTTTCTGGTAAGGGGGAAGGGGCTGTAAAGATGGCGCCTGTAAGAAGTTGTTTGCAACTCTCCCCAGCTCTGAGTCAGACCCACATCTGGGGCTGAGCCAATTAGACGCCTCCACGATCACTTTTTAAGAAGAAGCCGGAAGAGGAGGTTGCTTTTCCTCCATCTTTTTCCTGCTTCTTCTTTCTTCTGTCCCTTCTTCTTCTTCTGGCTGGTGGTGGTGCAAGGAGTAGGAACAATGAGAGAAACAGCCATGCGGACTCCAAGGCCAGTGATGAAAGAGAGGAGGAGGTGTACCAGAGCAGAGACTCCCCTGCATTCTGTGGAGAGAATTGGAGAAGCTGAGATATTCACCAAGGACTGTGTCCCGAGAGAGGGACCCCGTATCGGTAGAAGAAACTGCAATTGTGATGAAGAATGCATGCCAGAGATATTTACCAAGGACTCTGTCCCGAGAGAGGGAACCCATATCGGCAGAAGCCGCAGCTGCTGGGAGCAACCCATGCCAGAGAAGTTTGCTAAGGACTTTGTGCCGGGGGAGGAACCCCGTGTTGGAGCAGGGGAAGAATGCCAGGAGTCATCCTCTTCTGAGAAGACAGAAGCGGCAGAGCCCATCTGTGAGAGACTGACCACATTCCCCATTCCCTGCCCCCCTGAGCCGCTGAGGGGGGAGGAGGTAGAGATATCGGGAGCAGTGAGCTGGGCCCGGGAAGAAAGGAGGGATGGGGGAGGGAGATCTTAAAGTGCTGGTTGTAATTTTCTCATCATCCTACTCCCCTTTTGCTTTTATTCCGTTCTGTTCCTTGTAGAATAAACTTTCCTACTTTCCTCTCTAAGTCGAGTACTGGAGTTTGTTTTGCCCGGAACCGTAATTGGCAGTAAGCCTTCCCTGTCCTTGTTTTAATCCACAACAACCTTGCTTATCTTTTTACTCTCATTTCGCTGGGCCCTCCACCATCCTAATGAGGGTGGGGGGGAATGGGAGCACTGAGCAAGGGACTGTCGTGGTGCTGCTGTGCTAGGTGGGCCAAACCACGACATGGTATTATAATGACATTATAATGAGCAAAGTTCACTCAGAGGATGGCATTTTGTCAAAACATGACAGGCGGTTGACTCAGAGTGTCAGGCCTGCAGTTTGTCCGTCCCTTAGTATCATGCAGTACCCTCCTCCTTGCAGCATCCCACAGAACCTGGCTACACAATCTCCACTCTGTCCCCGCACCAGGGATCCTTGGCATACCAGCTGCACTCTTCTCTGGGACCTTTTGCAATGTTTCATCTTTCCTTAGAGTCTGAACAATGCTATATCTTTGATACAAGTTTAATATTTAAATTATTTCCAGTAATCATTCCATACAACACTGCTCCTGATACAATCCATGACATTTCAGAGGTCAAAATATTTCTACCCCATTTTAGACTAATCCAGTTTATCCTAGTACTCAGCCTGTGACAAAGACTAGCACCATGTTCTCTAGAGGAAGACACAATATTGTTGTGATAGACGGGAGGCAATGTGCTTTAAATAAAAATTTCATCCTCTAATAAACACAGGCAAGCTTAGACTTTCAGCCATAAAGTTCAAGTGCCTTAAAAAATGTTGACAGTAATTCAAAATGGGTATAATCTAGGTTTGAACATTAAAGTTTTTTAAAGGCAGGAAGAAGTTTAGAAAAAAAGATCAATTCCTTCCTCACTCAGAGAAACAAGCAAAGATCGTCCCAGAAACCCACTGCAGGGCAAGCAGAGGGCTTCTGTCCCAAGTAATAATGTCTCAAACCCAGATCCAATGTGGAGAACAAACTACATGAATAACAAGCCTTCAAAATATATCAACCAAAGGAAAAAAAAGCTTGGAAAGTGTCTGACACACTAAATCCACTGGAAAAAAAAAATGAAAACACCATTAGATAAGAGTGATATGAGATAGTTTTCCCCACTTGTAGGATTTGTTTAGTTTTGCTTTTTTTTGTTTTCAAGACAAGTTTTCCAAAGTTTTAGTCACTAACTCTGTAGTATTGTCTACTGCCAGATTTGCTATTCCTCAACGACAGCAAGCACAGCTGTCCAAATTATAATGAAAATTATAACATTTAGATTACACCATCTCAATTATCTAATTAAAAATCGGGTATGAGGATGGGAGTTGCACTGCTGCAAAGTGTATCATGAAACATTGGCAGCTGGAGCTGTATCTCATAATCTCACTGAGATTCAAGACAGCTGCTGTAAAGAACAGGAAAAAAAAGGGACACAATTTTTTTGCCAGAAGTGCTCCTCTCTTGCATCAGTAGGTCTTTAAATTACCACTTCCCAGGGAGAACCAAACCAGGAAAATAAAGGGGCGTGGGGAGATCTCTGAATCTAGAAATGAACCCTGAAATGCAGACCCAACAGCTGACTAGAAACAATGAAAAAGTTTTGAGCATCAGAACAGTCCATACTCTTACTTTGCTATTTTAACACCATGACTGGCTCCATAGCCATACCACATTATATTCCTCTGGACAACTTAGAGGAGCTAAAATTTGACATTTACGCACTGACGAAGACAGGAATCCAGAGCATGGGGGGCATAACACTATTTAGCAATTCTTCAGATCTGTGCAGATTAGGAAAGAGTGTACAACATTGTATTTTTAATTCTGCACCACTTATGATTTACTTACTTGATTTCTGTTTCAACAAAATGGCCAAGAAAATTTACTCACTCTGCCCGATACTGGCAAACCTATTCAAGAATGAGATATTTAAATTGTTAGAAGTTTACCAGCCTTTTCCTTTTTTAATTCCCACTGCCTTATCATTGCAGAGTGGCATGACTTTTTCCTCAAAGTGTACCACTTACAAAGCTTAAGGAACAATCTCAGAAATGTTTATTTCAAAGTGTTGCATAATGTCATTATTAGCATTTTATTTCAAATCATGACTCACAGATATTCATTCTGAAAAGCTATAAAATAAAAGCACTAGGAAGCATGCAGTGAGAGACCGGGGCAATAATGAAAACGAGAATGGAAATCAATAAAGAGAAAAAGAACTTGAGCAATGGGACCTGGACCATATCACAGACCATAATTCACTGGTGACTAACTTAGACTGAATGCTAACAACTGAATGCTGGCAGGAACGCATTTGATCAAAACCCACCTGACACAGCGCAGAGCTCAAAAGGCAAATCAAGTAGGTCTCTCTGAAGCTACTGTAATTAGAGCTTAGTGACATGACCATTTTTTGTTCTCTTCTCAAAGAGAAGAAAAAAAAAAAAAGAAGAAAATAGTCTTAAAGCTATTACTCTCTGTAAATGCTTAGTTACAACTTCACAATGTATTCACAGAGCATCTACTTCTGCAAAACCCCACTGAAATGAAAAGAGCTCATGTGGTTATGTTCCCTAAAGGCCAGGATCTGAGCAGGCACCTGAATGGGAAGAGGTTAAGTGACTCCAGGACAGCACACGAATTTGATGACATGGAGGCAGATGAGATAACATCAGATGTTTTTAAAAAAAAACAATGAAAGGAAGTGGCTGAAAGCCTCCCAGCCTGTTGAAAGACAAGCCTAACAAAAACAACCCACAGAATGAAAGCTATAAAATTTAGACACACTACAGATCTGCATTTATAGAGCAGTCTCTCCAGCTGATGGAGAGAACTCAAGGAGTGAGACTGGCATGTCAACTTGGCACCACAAAACAGGAATACAAAGGTACAGGCAGTGAGAGCAAAATCTCAAATTGGTAGATTAATATGCTTCATTGCCCAGCGAGCATGTCCCAATCCTCTCCAGTCAATGGCTAAGAGAAAGTAAGAAACTACTCTCCCTCTTGAGTATGTCGGTGAGTGAGTGTCTTTCCTTCCGTCATATTTAAACATCAGGGAAAGGCCCAGCCTTCTCCTCCCAACAGTTTAGGACTCGTTTTAATCCAATGAGAACTCACTGATTGGCCACAGTTTATGTTCAGGATTTATTTTCTGTCCTCGAGTCTTTCATTTATATTCACAATAAAGAAGAAACCCTACTTTACCTTGAAATAAACTCACTACTAAATTCTTTGCAGGTGTTTTTACAGTAAGATCAGGAGACTGTTGAACCGTAGCTTTCTGCTTATGAATGGAGCAGTAACTGTAGGAAGAATACACAGTGTTCTCTAGCTGTCTTTTTAAACCTCTGATGAGTGAAGTCAACCCATCAGTGTCTGAAGTACACCAAAAGCTTACTCAAACTAGTAGGAGCTGAAAATCTGCATTTTATTCCTCCCCAAAACACTGCATAATCTAGAGGTTGCCTTCTTTACTGGATCAGCAGGAGGGCCTGAGCAACAGATCTTTAGATGCTCAGTTAAGGCCTTTCTTGTTTAAGTTGGGAGTGAATTCTTATCTTTTATCCTGCAAAAGCTGCCTAAGAAAATTTCAGTACACACTGTGCTGGTAATTTACGTGTCTAACCAAAAGCAACAGAACAGTATGCCTGATATCCATCTCTCCCACTGTCACAGGAAAAAAAGTCACAGTGATCATGAACATGTTACAGAAACAGAGCTGACACTGTTGCACATCTTTTACATAGTGAATTTGAGAGGGTGTTTGCTATTCTGGAGATGCAATTTCCTTCCCAAACTTCAGATAAAAGTCAACTTTCAATATTTCTATTATTTGCAAAGTGACAGTAGAGGACCAATACTTAGCTATCCGTCATGTTTTGCATGGAGGGCATAACAATGAAGGACTGAAGCATACAGAAATCAGAACTTTCTGAGGGAGAGACTGAGCTAACTCCTTCCTCCAGCTCTCAGTTCTGAACTGTTTTACTGAGACTACCGAGTTAATTTGACAAAATGCCTCTTTGCTTTTCTAAAGCTTTTCTTCCCTCTTATGCAAACAATCAGACAACAATCCTGAACCAAAAGAAAAGGCACACATGCTGTGATGTAAATTCCCATATAGTAGAGGAGTGTGAGAAGTGGAAGAGAACTGTGGTGAGAGGTTTGCTTAACTTTGTGCAAGTAAACCTCACAGGAACAAGAACCAGAGTTTACAAGTGATCCACTCAGTCCCTAGCTCAAGTGTGAGCACTGTTCCCAAGCACAGGAATAATAACTGACCTTCAGAATAATTCACAGCATGTTCTTTGTACTAGCTTTTCCAAAAATTGTAATTATTTAGAAGTGCCGAGTAGGAGTAAGGCACACAGGCCAAGGCTCCTTGCAACTTTCCAATGTTGGGAGATGCCTGAAATATAGCAAACTACAGGCAGGATAAAAGATGAGGTAGACCCAGAAGTCACACATTGTTGTGCTATATGCAACCACAAAGTTGTGGTGTCAAAGAAAGTCAGGAAGGAAGTACAAATGTATGTCTTTGGTTGCACAGAAAACCAATGTATACACATTTCCGCGGGTATGAAAACAAAAACACTGGCTTGACTAAGATGGATAATATTTTAGAGGGGAACATTAACTCCAAATGTTGCAACGTAATGGCACCATTACACATGTTACCTGCTACAAGCATTCAAGTCATATGCAATAGTATAGTAAAAATTCACATGTCTAGACACACTTTGTAGAGAAATCAGCATGTCCTGACAATTTAACCTCCTATGGTCAATGAAAAGCTTGACCCAACAGGTGTTTGTTAACTCTGCTCTGCAGCGTGCCAAATGTGGCCAGGGCAGAATGCCAGAAGCAGCCTTTTTAGAAGCTTTATTGGACGACCTGGAACTCAGGACTTTTGATAGCAGTTGGGCTAAAAAAGAATTAAAAGGGAGGGACACAGCAGTGCTGCAACTGAATGCATATGGATTATGCCACTGAATGGTCTTTGTTCTTTATCACTGCAGCACTTAATTATTTTGAGAGTTTGCTGATATGCATAGTTATTGAACATGAATCCAGTCTCAGCAGTTTGTGTTTTGTCAGAAAGATCTTTTTAGCTGGAAACTGAGATGTGATAATTTATTCTCTATATCATGGAATTAAGAGGAATTAGTGAATTCAGTCATATAGACTGAAGAGTTGAGAGAACTGAATGAGGCAACGTGGTAATTCATTAGAAGATGAGTCCAAAAGTTGTCCAGCATCACCCAAAGAGATCTCTTTCCCAAAGGAAGGGAGTAGATCTATATATTCAGAGAAGCATAGACTCCTCAGGAGAATACAAAAATCAGGTTTGAATTAGGGTAACAGGGCAACATCTCACCCAGAATGGGAAGGAACAGTTATTCAAAGTCCTCATTTTTCTCTAATTATTTAAAAGATTACAAAATCAAGTCATCTCTTTGCTTTTTATTCTTGTTTTCTGGCTAAAAGAATGCTGTAGATCTTATCTAGACATGAGTTAAGCAGCTGACATACTACAAAGGGGAAAAAAAATCCATTAAAACATGAAGGTAAGCGTTAAAGGAGAAAGAGCAGGCCTCCAGGAAGGTGGCTGCAGAGTTCTGGAGGGCTGTGCCTGAAAATTATGATACAGAGAACAGGAACATGACATTGTAGCCTTCAGATTTTGAAGACTGATATTGAAATTCAAGGCTGGGATGCACTAGCACAGAGTGGAGAAGAAAACCATACTGGAAAGCAGCCAGCGTGGGAGCTGCAGTAACAGAAACAAGGTGAAATTCAGCATCTTACACTTTAGGCCAGGACCCGTAAGACCTTCTGCAAGCTTTTCCTTCTCCTTGGCTCCTCAAAGCTGAGGGCTCAGATGTGTTGCCTCTGTGAACCCCAGGCACTATGCTAATGTGAAAATCAATATGAGAAGGAGGGTATATTAATTTCTGTTGCACAACATACAGGGAAAGGCTGACAGACTAATCAGAGGAGAAGAGAGACTACTGCCTGAGGTATGGTTCAGGGCTTGGATTGTTTCCTATAGCAGAATGAAACACCATCTTCCATTTAATCCTTCAGGAAGGAAAAGCTGTTATTTTAACTGAAGGGCTGAGCTGACAGAACAGCAAGTGAATATAAAACAAATTGCAAATGCATTCAGTTGGGAAACAGAAGTCTCACAACTATTAAGAGTAATGGAAAACAGTGGGGATACCTTCAAACCGAAGTTTTACCTGCTTATAAAAGAGACAACAGCTCTCTTTTTTGGAAATGAGACTGCCTCAATCCAGGAGGTCCCTTCCCACTGGGCGTGAAACTAGGATACATGTTAACTTGTTTGTCTTGAAGACATTCATCACCTTTGCAATAATTTTGCAAGACAGGCTTTCCATCCAACATCAAAGCAATAACTTCATTCAGCCATGATATATGCCAGGGTGCTTACTAGGCATACCTGAGGCATGGTAGCTTTGTTAGCCTAGCTTACTACATGTCCTGTCAAAAGGAAAGTGTTTAATTACACACCTATCACTAAAAGCACAAATAAGGTAGCAGAGATGTTGGTAGTACTGGTACTATTCCCTGGTAACTATTTTGTGATTCAGAAAGAACCTTCTGAACTTGCAGGCGGATAAACACTTCAACACAAGAACAATTGAGAGGAAACCTACAGTTATCTTGTTTGTGCCACTTTTCAGAAAAATGCCTTATTTTGATTTCCTAAGTCGCATGATCACAATTTGTAAACATGCACTCAAAACTGCTTAGAAGCTACTGCATCAGAATCAGTGTCCTTAACTCTGCCTATCTCAAAGCATCCATATGTTTATGACACCTGTAAAAAAAAAAAATCTCCCGCATTAAATAGCATCACCTCTTTAAAACTGTATTAGCTTAGTCCATTTTTATATTTCTCACTCTTCTGCCCTGACTGTGCAAATCTATTTACTTGCTATTAAAAACCAAAAAACCCAATCAAAATTTCAATGTTTTATTTGATTTAAAACTAGTGAGCTTAAAATTAGCAAGCAGCTTACAAGCATTTTGACAGTTTCATAATTTTGATAATACCTTATTTATTATTACTTATTCATATAGATGGCTGTAGGCTGCAGAGTCACACCTGCCTTAAACACACCTATGCACATACTGTCCAAGGATTGGTTCATTCCATTGACAAAACAATTTGGTTTCTCACTCTGAATCCTTCACCCTTTTTGAACCAAAAGATCAGAGGCTACCTATCTTCTTCTGATGCTATTATGCAATTCTGTCCAGTTTCCAGCCTCTCCAGCATTACAGATTGAAATGGATTTGCATCGCTGACCATCTGTATTGCACAGAGCTTCAGTATCTCACACCTCTTTACTCAGTCTACATATCACTCCAGCTATTATAATCAGTATATATCACCCCATTTATCCTATTAGCACGGAGGCAGCGTGATTCTGGTCAATGATATGAAGAAGCTGTTCCACTCTTAACCACGTCACTATTAAAAATAAAATGGGTCAACTCCTTTTTTTTCCCCCAAAGAGTGGCTTATGACAGCTTTGTGCTAGTTGCTCTGCAGCCTCACTAAAGTCAGAATGAGAAAAAGGCAAGAGTTATCTGCACAGTAGTGCAGAGCAGGGGAGTAAAATTTTTTCTTTAACCACACAATCAGGACAGCTGTTTTCCTGTTGGAACTAATTATTTTTCCACTGTAGGGAAAAAATACAAACTGAATCAAATTAGGAAAATAAATCATCCTTTACACCGAGAACACATATGCTATGTTCCAATCCAGAGCAAGTTTCTGCAGCCAAGGCATAGATGCATCCTCAAATACAAATCAGATATATAAGTGTTATAAAGGGCAGAAACAGGAAAGTAGAAATTCAGTGTACAAATTTCAACAGGGCATGCTCTGAGCTAGCCCTAAAGGATCAGATCAATTCTGAAAGCTCAATATTAGCAAAAAATAACACCTCCACCATTAATAGAAGCCATAGGAAGAGCTTTGCTTTCTTATCACGAGGTTTAGCAGTTTCATTTTACATGAACGGGCTACCAAACTGAGCCAAGGCAGAAATATAAACCTGTAGAGTTTGGGGTGTTGGGTTTGTTGGTTTGGTTTGTGGACATGAGGAGTGGGTGTTGGCCATTTTTAAAGCAATTAAACAGCAATTTACAATTTTTACAACAACAAACAGAAAAAGACATCTCTGAAAAAATAGCAGCATTAAGTGATTTGTATTCAGTATTTTATGCTCAATGTGTAACCTCTTTAAAACAGATTAGATTGTAACAAGTTATGGAATATTCATTCTACTCCCCTCCTGTCAACATCTATAGCTTTTTTTCCTGCCTCTCTCACGCGTACATATACACTCTCTCTCCCTCGTTTTATACAGAACTATATTCATGTGTACTTTTCTCGTGCCTATGAAGTGGATATAGGGAAACTGGTAGAACCACAGTGTGTAGGGAGGTGGGGATGCAACCCCAGCACCAGGACCAGACCCCCTCCCTGCCTCAGTCACACAGCCCAGCCACGATCCCACTCCAAACACACAAATTTATTTGTTTCCTCTTTTCCAGTATATGAATACAATCAGAGTGACAACACACAACCTTATGGGACCAGAGAGAGACTAATCAATTTATCCATGTTCCAAACAAGTAAAAGACACTACGGTGGATACAGAATTTCACTTCTGGGTCTGCTCCCTCTGCGTGCATGAATCCCATGTAAAGGGAGGCTCACTACAACGATCACAGATCAATCAGCAAGAATTAAATGTAGTGCCTATTTGGAGGGACATCGCACAACACTGGGTTGCTCTCAAAGCCTGATTTCTTAAAGGCACCCCCTGCCCCTCTTGGCCGCCTCCACGTGTTACTGCTGGGCTTTGAGGCACCTCCAGCCTCCCACCTTGATCTCCAGCACAAGTTTAAAAGCAGCGTAAGAAATTTCACTTAGGGTTTGATGTTTCCCAGCAACTATAGTTTTGTTTTTTTTTTTTTTTTTTATTCCTCATCTAAGTTTCTAGAAACATATCAAAGTAATTGAGGGGCAGGGCTATTTAAACATTTCACGTTTGGTGTCTGGATAAAACCTAACCTCCAATTAGCCCCGTTAAAGAACTGATCAGGATTTTAAAAAATCTCATTAATCAGATGAGATTTGATTTTTTTTTCCAAGGAAGAAAAATCTTCAACTTTCCATTTTTATTCTGTCATGTGTAATTTTCAGATTGGTGTTTTTTCAAGAACATTGAAAAGAGAAAGTATAGTGCGTTTAGTGGCTAACAGTTGGGAGCTAACAGTTGCCACACATACACATGCTACCAATCAGCACAGAGAGGATGCTATCCAAAGGCCCTCTAGTTGCAGCAGACTATTGCAAAGCCAACTATTACAACAAAATACAGTACGTCAGCATTTTTCATAAGCAGGTTCTATCAAAGTCATACATTCTTTAAAAATACTGAAGAGAGCATTTGATATTAAAATGGAAACGCTATTCCTATTCTACCTGTCATTGTGCCCCCATTAATCCCTACTTCAGCACTAGAAAGTATAAGCACAGCGACCTTGTACAAATCAATTCAGGTCTATCTGAGGGATTAGATTCAGTGGATGGCTTAGGGTGTCACAATATTTTCCAAGGGCACTTTATTTGCTGACTGAAGATACTCTTGAAATGATTTCTCAGTCATTAATTATGCATTCCATTTCTTATAGTCAGTTCTTTTAATTATTATCCCAGGCAGTTTTGCTGAGAATCCCACACTTCTAGTAATTAGGGGCAGTTTGTTACCCCTAATTAACTTCAGGCATAGCAAGATGCTATTACTTTGTTACTTCAGCCTTTTTTATGTTTGCATTGCTTATTCTGTCCTGCTTTACTGGCTCAGGAGGAAAACTGCCCTCTTCTGCTATTTATCTCACCTAGGTTCAATCTCTCTTGACTCTGTGTTAGTTGTATTTTAAACGTCTCTCACTCTCTGAAGTCATGCCTACAATGGCAAGCAGTGTGACAACATAAAAGTGCATCTGTACAGTGAAATAGTTCACATAAAGGATCTAACACCACCCTAAATGTGTTTCAGGAGGCTTTATGTCAGCATGGTTGTACAGACTTATTGTGTCTCATATAGGATCTTCTGGCTTAGCTTTGCCCAGACGCAGTCATATTTATACAGCCCAAATCAGAACTCTGCAAGTGGGACAAGAAAACTGACTTCAAAGCATGCTCCTGATCCAAGCTAAAATGGTGATGCAGATGATGGTATTGTCACTTTACCTTTGGGGTAACACCTTTGGGGTGTTACCTTTGGGGATGGTCTTACTTTTTAAGTGTCTCAGTTATCTCAGCAGATCATACTTCTGCAGCTACTAGACAGCAGACACGATAACTGCACGTTATCCCAACACGATCAGGCATGGATTAGCAAAATACAGTAGTCAGGTTTAGAAACAGGTATTTTTATAATAAGGGAAGAACTCTGATGGCCTGTACAGTCCCCTTCCCCTGTGTGCTGCTCTACATAATTAAGTGCACTTGCAACATATACAGCTTGTAATATAGCAAGAAAGTCATGTATGGAGGTTTAAACTAGTTTACTGATTTTATCACATCTCTGCGACCTCTTGAAGCCCATTCCAGACTGGATTCTCATTAACAACTAGTTAGCAAATTAATATGTTAATGATCTATTAGAATTTAAATACCCAGAACACATAAAATAGCTAGCAGTCGAGTAAAAATCTGGATAATTTTGTTGCCATATTAAATAAATAATATTTCTCATTCGTATATGATTCTTTTAACCTACAGACAACAAGCTGTATTAAAGTAGCAGAAAGATCGGTGTAATTTAGTTTCTCCAATGCAACTTTGAGGAATAGCCAAGTAAAGGCCACCAATAATACCCAACGCTGATCACAGTGTAGCACTGTCCTTCCTTGCGATTTAGAAAGTAAAGAGGTCTAAAAATTCCCCATCCCAGTCTGTGGGAAATGCAGGCAAAGGGGGGACAAATGAGTCTTCACTTTGCTGTAACAGCAGTCCCATAAGGTACTAACCATCCTACAGACAGGATGTGAGAGTTGTGCACAAAAACCTTCTGATAGCAACGGGTGATTGATCTGCAGATTAAGCAGATCACCTTTAGATTATGTAGTTAAGAATGACATTCTTAATTTGTCTTGTTTTCATCAACACATGGGCAAAATATATCTGTATATCCACAGACTGTCATAATTCTCAGATTGCCTTTATAGAATGTTTATTTTTTAAAAATAGAAGGCTTGTATACTCAAAACATTTTTGAACATTTATTATCACAGAAAAAAAGCTTGGAAGCATTAAGTAAGGGTACCTAAAAATTTGGATGGCACAGAAAGACAACTTTAAAAGTTGGCCTTAAAGATCTCAAATGAAGAATCTACAGTAATTGAATTTGAGAGCCAAGGAGCTTGAAAAGAATCCAAAATCATGCAAATGAGAATGGTAGAATTTGTATCACAGAATACATAAGGTAAAATTCTTCTAACTGCTTCAAAACCACATACTAGCACACTTGGTTGTGAAAACAGTATTGCATTTGGTGTTAAGTAACCATAAGCTACAGTTAAGTGTTTACTCAGGCAAACAGTCCCAACTCTGCAATTTGAAGATTACTTGGAAAAAAAAAATAATTCTAATGGAGTTTGTTAACTTCCATCTCCAAATATTACTTCTATCTGCTGCTATTCAGTCCCCACTGGTAAGAAACGGAAAAATCCTCTGCCTTTTAAAGATACCGTAGGAAGGAAAAGAGTGTCAGAGGAGAACTGATTGCTAAGATGATTTAATATCAGATCTATACCAAATGACAACTTCTTCATTTTTATTTGTTTTCTTTGCTTATTCTCCATCCATAAGAAGATCAAAATAAAGAAATAAGAAAACCCTGGTCAATATTAATATTTTAACACTAATGCATATTTGATGCGTTAAACAGTTGGAAAACATACGTAGAACACTTTTGAATAAAAAACATCTCAGAATATATAACTCAGAAAAATAAGAAGGAACGTATGAGCAATAGGCACAAACTGGGGACGATGCCCAGCAAAAGCCAGCAAGATAAATATTCAGCGTAGACTGCCTGGAGGTAGATTTTTTTTTTTTTAAAAGCAAGCTCATGAATTCACCATAAGAAGAACTTAAACACATAAATAACAACTTCAAGCTTCTGCAGGAAAAAAAAATCTAAGACCATGGAAACACTGTTTTCCCCAATGTACTATGTTCTACTACTCTGATTTCCATAGACTCCAACTTCTGAGCAACAAGTTTCTCATTAGCTCTTTGCCCTTGCTATTCTGTGTCACACTGACATGGACATTGAGACTACTCTTTTTTTTTTTTCCAGCTTATTCCTTATCTCTTTTCCTAGCCCAGATTCTTCATTGCAAACTCTTTTCCTCAAGATATTCCTCCTTCATTTCTGTCTCATACTCAAAAGCATAACTCTGATGACCACTGCACTTCTCTGCCAGAAAGTCATTTCTCTTAACTTTGTCATTGTTCTTGCTGAATAGCTTCTCTACTCCAAAATTAAGTCAGTTTCACATGCTTTCTCAATATCTTCAACTCAGTTTGTGAAACTCTCCATCATCGATTTCCATGTCTCCCCTAATCTTTGTAGATGTACATCATAGCCTTGGAGATATCAGTTATACACTGTCTGAGCTTTGTCCTTTCCTCCACTTCCCTGTCTGTGGCTCAAACTAGTCTACTCAAAGTACTCGCCTAAGGATTTTTTCATCTGTCTATACTATCACTCAGAGTATCCCTCCAGCACTTTTCATTAAACAGAAGCTGCTAGCCTCTATTTCTAAAACCCCACAGCCAAGACAATTGAACATAAATGAATAATTAATACATGAGTGAAGAATGGAAACAGAGTTGGAGAAAAATTCTTGTACCATCCCCTTCTCTTCTAGTTTTTCACCAGGTCATGTAGCTAAAGCAGTACTCACTGTAGCTCTGTTCTTTCTTCACAATGCTGTTAATTAATGCTTTTCCCCTTCCTGACAGGAAAAACACTCAAGAACATTCTTAAACTTATACATACAAGTAATCATGCTTGAAGAGAAGCATATGCTTTATCTTCTCACTGCAAAATAAACAAGAACCAGAAATAAATTATTTTGGGAAAGTACCATCAACTTCTAGAGAATTTTAAAGAAAAAATGAAAAGCCTTCAATGCTTATGGCTGTGAAAATAACCTTAAAAATGCAAACCTAAGCTGATGCAGCCTGGTACCCGCATGCAAACACTCTGCCTCTCCTGCTGCTCAGAGTTTCCCACACACAGCAACAAAGTGAAAACTGCCTTTTCACAGCTGCTATTCTGAAACCTGGGGGAATCAGCTTCAACACACAAGAACTGGGATGCTTTCAATTCGGTGCTAGCACTTCTAGGCAGAAACAGGCATTGGAGATATGCACTAGGCAAACAGAACAGGAGCTCAGCAGATGCTGTTCCTCTCCCTGCCTCTCCCCCTGAATGGCAATAGCTAGAAACCAATAAGTTTGAGTACCAGACCTGTGCATGCCTCAGTCATCTGCAAGCATCAAGAGGAGTAAGTTGGAAAGAAATATAGGAGGCATCTTTGCAGATACTGCCAAAAAAAAACTACATGAAAAGAGTCTTAAAGTTTAAAAAGTTTTAAAACCTCAGAGTTTGGCACACAGTTCAGAAGGAATATACTATAATATACTAACTGGGGCTCAGTACAACTAAATATAGGACCAGAGTGAAAGCACAAAGACTAGCACCCCAACACATATCCTTCAATCACTAGAGGAGAGCCAAGCACTTTTCCTAGAAGATGCATCATCCCATCTTCTCCCATGCAGATCTCTTGGGTTGATAAATGGGAAGCAAGTTTTCCCACTGGGCTGTTAGCTTCCCAGTTCTAGAGAACATTCAAATAAAATGGAAGCAAGGGATTTGTTAAGCTAGCAAAGCAGGAGACATCTACACACAAAAAAGAAAGGATAATAGGAAAGCAGAACACAAATACAGAGGTACATTAAAAGCAAAACAACATACACTGAAATGCTGAAAGCAACTCCAGGATGACATTTACCAATATTAAAATGAAATGGTACAAAGCCAGAAAAAGAAAACACAAGACTAATAAGCAGCAGGTAAGTGGAGAGGTGATTGGTTAGCATTGTCTCCAAATATGAACTGGTGACAACAGGTTTGCATGGAGAAGAAAGAGAATGAAATGGTAAATTTGCTTTTATAGAAATACATATAGAATAGAAATAGAAATATATCATTCCGTGAATGATGACTGGCAATCAACAGCTATTTTCTGCTCTGGCAATATTCTACAGTAAAAGACAGTACATGATAATGAACATTTTTATATATTGCCCCTCTCTATATACAGGGAAAGGAATATGGTTTGGAGGGGAAAATAATATTTTCAGCAGTTTTGGTCTTCCATGACAGCAATGAGTATGTTTCTCAAATGATGTCAGAGAGGTTTATAACGACAAGATGAGCAGATTTGCCATTTCTTCTTCTCTGTCACCAATTACCAACATTTCAGATATACAAAATTTAACGTGAGGATCAGAACTGCTTGCAAGGCAGTCCAGCAAGCCAATTCTCCTATACTATTGTTGCAGAGATGGCAACAGTCAACTGAACCTCCAAACTCCCTTCCTGTCAGTTCTGCTGAAGAAACAACTAATAAATAATCTCCCTCAAGCACTTTACAAGGAGTATTTGCCAAAAGAGTTAAAACACTTGTCAGCTATGTGGGTGACAGCAGGAAACAAAGAACCTGAGGTTCTGAGGTCACTCACTTGGGAAAAAAAAATATAATCATTAAAAAATAATCAAATTGCAAAGGCAAGAATTTTCCAGCACAGTAAACAATGTTTGTGGGCTGTCTCTATATGTCCACTTACTTCCACAGCTGTTTACCAAGGCCTCCTTTTCCCAGTTTTCGGACCAGACACACTGATCAATGCTGAACTGGCAGGGGCGCAGAAGAATTTAAGATCAAACCAAAATCATGATGTATTGTCATTTCTGCAGTGGCATCAGCAACTAGAAGACTCTGTTTCTTTCATCACCCTTCAGTATTGCTTCAGCCGTGGCTGACTCAATTGCCCACCATAAGCAACTTTCCTACTGCAGGCAAGAACAACTTCTTTCCTGAAGAACAAGTTCTAATTGGTTTAAAAACCCTTTTTGTGAATAATCTTGCCTCAACATGTTCTGAGCTGTGTAGGTCATCATCTTAATGGATGTTGACAGAATTTCCCAAAATACTCTATACTCACTGGACTGGAAACAAAATACACAGGGCTTGTGTTATCCAGGTGTTTGTGATGGGACAAACAAAGAGATAAATAAGCTTGATCTAATACGACTTCCTGAAACATTTCACACCAAAAAAATCCAAAATTTGTAAAGGAAACATTGAAGATAAAAACAGAAGATGTCTTCCTAGAAAGTTCTTCAGATGAATTTTAACCAGATGGACAAGTTTTATGGCTGAGCTCTTCCTCTGAAATGCATCTAGAATTTCTGGCAACAATGACATTATATGTGCTGTCGTTGCTACCTTAGCACTGGGGAAAGCAGCATCTTATGAAAGAGACTCAGCATCCAAGACAATGATTCTCTCCTAAAACATGCTCAGCCAATAAATAAGTAGATACATATCACTAGCTGAAAAGCAAGGAAAAGGGGCTTGGGGCAGGAGAAATAAAAGACATTGAGAATAAAACTGTGACTCAGGAATGAAGTCTGTCCCTACAACCAACATTTTCCTGATAAAGTTATTTAGTGGACACATATTATTCCAAACCTCTCCTTAACAGGTAAAGTCCAAGAAATGAGAAAGAAGAAACACCTGGAGTTCAGATAAAAATAAATTATGGATTATTACCACTTCTGCTTTTGAGAATTAACTAGAAGTCAATGGTTTTCATCTTCCTGTGATTAGACAGGTGGACAGAAGAGAAGAAAGGAAAACAGGTTGTCATTTATTCAGGAAGTAAACTCATTTAGCTGTGGCTTCCAGACAGCCAGCTCAATTACTTCTGCTACTTGTCATCTACAAAAGAAAGACTTGAATTACTAGCTTTGATGTACTGTAAGCCTTTCATGCACTACTGTCATGGTTTTGAGAGGAGCCACTTTTACTTGGTAATAGGGGGAGGGGGCTGCAGTGTAGGCCTGGTAAAGAGTTCTCAGACTTTCTCCCGGCTCTGAGGTTCAGACCCACCTCCAGCCCAGCTGGGCCAATCTGGTGCTTCTGCCATCACTATTTAAGGACAGGAATTTGAAATGCTTGGAGGGAGGTGGAAGGGAAGGGCAAGATGGAGACAACCATCCGGACCCCACAGCCAGGAAAAGACAGAAAGAGCAATGCTGGACCAGAGACCTCCTTGTAGCCTGCAATGAGAAGCAGAGACCCCGTTACAGAGCGAGTGAGAGCTGAAGACTCTGGGTCAGAGGGAGCAAGCAGTTTAGACCCCAACCCAGAGAAGACTGGGATTACACTGGCCTGTCAAAGTGGCCTGTGCTGGGCTGCCCAGTGTGTGGGAGACCCTGAGCTGGAGCAAAGGAGGGCTGATGAAGAACACTTCTCCTCAGGAATGTGACAAGCGGCAAGAGACATCAGGAAAGGACTGACTGCACCTCCATTCCCTGCCCCTGTCACTAATTATAGGGGTAGGAGATAATGACACTGGGTTCAAGGCTCTGAGTCTGGGAAGAGAGAGGGGGTGAGGGAAAGATGATCTTAAAGAGCTGGTCGCACTTCCATCATTCACCTTACTCTGTATTATTTTTGTGTTGGATATTTCTGTTT
Source organism: Urocolius indicus (assembly GCA_013401255.1). Classification (NCBI taxonomy): domain Eukaryota; kingdom Metazoa; phylum Chordata; class Aves; order Coliiformes; family Coliidae; genus Urocolius; species Urocolius indicus. Next base: position 17,900 of record WBNH01003452.1, on the reverse strand, counting down.
GTTATGTTTTAGTTGGAGGTGGATTCAATTACACTTTGTTTTCTTCCCCAAGTTGAGTAGCCTTGTCTGTTTTGTCCAGGACCATAAGCAGCATTTAGGCCCTCCTTGTCCTTTGGGAGTTGCAAAGTCTGTGGTACTTAAGGCTAATTGTGGTCTTTTGTCCCTGGATGGGCCTAAGCAACAACAACTACAAAACCTTCTACCCTGGTCTTGGGTTTCTGTGTGACCACTCAATCATTAGAGTAAATGTTAAAATGCTGAGGAAGACAAACACTGGAAGAACACCTTCTCTCTTAGTCAATCACAGGATTTCACTGTACATTCCTTCCTCAGGTTAATTCTGATTCATCTCTCAGATACGGAATCTACTTTTGGCACACACTCCCTGAGTAAAACTGAGTATGTACATACAAGTCTACAACTGATTAGTATAAAGTCACAATTACCTGGAGCAGCAACTAATCACTGACTCATTCACATACATAGCTTTTCCTTGATGGAAGAGGCCACACATTTACCATCTAAATCCCATTCCATGGATAAATTAAATCTGCTGTTTTGAGATTTGGTTTGGCTGGAAGAAGAATGGGATTAGTTAATTATCTTTTCTTGGACTATAAAGGAAGAGCTGTGGAGGAGAAGCATAAAAAGAAAGATGCTGAAACGTGTTCCAGAGGACTCACTAAAAAAATGGAACTACAGAAAAGTGACAAAGTCTCTTTAAACCAGGGACAGGCAAAGGTTCCTTGAGAAAACCATGACATGTATTGCACTGATGCATTGATATTTCTCTAAAACTCTGGAAAATATATGACCAAATGTCCTTAAATATCTGTCAAAAATATGTTACTAAGTACACATTAATACTACTCTGTAGAACTGACTCCTTCTTCGTCAGGATCTGCTATGCACCTTGAAAAATCATGGCATGCTTCAGTTTCACATCTCCAATAATAATCTATTCTTCCTTCTTCATCACAAATCTACCAGCAACTAGAGTAAGACAGGACGTAACAGGAGTTCACCAACTAACTCTAAACAGTTAAAAAATAATATTTCTACCACATATCCAACAGATTAAAAAAAATAAATGCAGACATATTATAAAAATATGAGTTTCAGCAAAGTCTTGGCTAAATTACATTGCATTTGGCATTAAAACCAAGTTAGCACAGTTGATGGACTCTGGTGAATTATGATGGGGTTTTTTTCTTAAAGTTTTAAGTCTTTTTTCATTAATTAACCTTATCTATCACAATAGAGCTGAGCTAATTTTACTTAGTGAGAAGAAAGGATGAGAAAGGACAACAGAAGAGTGAAACATTGCCTGCATTTTAAAATTCTCTATGTTAATTAGTATAACTCAGTCCATTAAGTATGATGGCTTCAAGATACAATATAGTACATTTTAATCTGCTACTGAAGCAAGAACATAAGAAGCCAGTCAAATTGTACACCATTTCCTTACTGATATTACAATGCAATTGAGAATATTTGATATGTGAATTCTACCTCATTCCCTTACTGGATAATACGTCCCACATTAAAAAAGAAGCAAACTGCATTCTGCAATATTTGCTCAGCAATACAGCAAATTAACTGGCAGAAAGAACATACTACTTCTCCTCTTAAGCAGGACGGATACTATTCTTAGGTTATCAGGAAGACTGCTGGTGCAAAAACATTACAAAGGGTGCACAACCGGGGGCAGGCAGACTGAGCTGGGAGCTGGAACCACAGAACATCACGGGGCCTGTTTCTAAACCGTATCTTCAATCCTTTATTGATGATGGACAGGGCATGCAGTAGTGAACAGCTCCAGTCAAACAACACAGGTATGGAATCTCAGTCCAGCTTGCAACAGCCAAACAGACACATAAAGTAAGTCAGATGTGAAGCAGAAGGGCAAAAGATGGACAGTCTGCATCTGTACCACATCCTGACAGTGAGAAAATCCACTCAGAAAATATGGCAGTTTTACCCTTCTGGAATGAGAGTCCAGCTATCACACATTCAAAAGTGCAACAGTGTTAAGCAACACTGCAACGGTGTCAAACAGGTGGTTGGCTGGACTTTCATTCCTAAGGCTGACAAAGGGCTACCATGCAGCACAGAGAGACAAAACTGAGGCATCAAAGAGGATCCCTTTGTACGGCTCAGTGATCCTGACCTTCAAGGCATGTTTTCTGGACTCAAGACCAGTCCTGCTAGCCTATATTCAGAAGTTCATTTGGTAATATATTAAATTGCCAAATAAAAGAAAGGGTGTTTATGTGCATTTCATTATTACCAGAAGGAAGTGCAACTCCTAGAAATAATTATTGGTCTTATGTTTTATTTAAAAACACTACTTTCTGAACAGCAAAAGACAAATTATCCCTGTTTTGCAGCTAAATTCCTAAACCTGGAAAAATATCTTTCTACATATTAAAGTGATTTAAACCAAAAGTCAGAGTTCACTTAAAAGCAGTAATTAGCAGGAGTAATATTTGCTGCATATCAGTAATCTCTTATTAATATCTTATTAATACATCTTATTAATAAAAATAATTAATACTGTAGTTATTTTTAGAACATGGTTCTTATACTTAGTGACCGAGATCAGTGAGAACTTCTAACACTCACTATTTTCTTCACTTGTGGGCCACAAGTGATAACTTTTAAACTGATTAGGAACACTGCATCAAGAGGAGGGTGACACAGCACAAGAACAGGACGCGGTCTCACAGCCCATGTGTGGGGCCTCATCTCTGGAGGCTTCTGAGCCTCCTGCCTGAACCCAGACTGATATTCTGACAATGTCTGGTCAGCTTTGTCTTTGTCCAGTTGGAAGTCATGCTTAGGTGACCTCCAGATGTCCCTTCAAAATATCATTTCTGTGATGACTCTGTTTTGGACTAGTGAGTCCTTATTGTGGTGATGAAAATTCTCACTTTGTCAGATTTTCTTTGGCTTGCTGCTTACAAGATGTCTTTATACAGGCTTTGCAGTTTAAGTACCTAACACTTAATAAAAACAAAATGTTCCTCCAGAAATAATCTTATTATTACCAATACGTTAACTTGTCAGAGAATTCACTAAGCACAAATTACCTATGTCAGGCATAATTCAGACATCCCAAAATGTTTAGTATTGGATTTTACAAACCATTAGAGATATGGAAGTACCAAGATCATAAAAAGCCAAGTGGAACTGATTTTTTTTTAATGTCCTATAGCTATCCCTCTGGAAAGTGATATGTGACAGTTTTGGTTTCTTTTCTGTTTTAATTTGGGTTGGTTTGTTTGTTTTACAGATCTGAAAGTAAGGAAAAAAAACACAAAAACAACAACAACAACAAAAACCAAGACATTTTTTTCAGACCAAACATTTCAAGAACCGAGCTTTTAAGCAGTTATCTGCAAACAGAGCATCTTGTTTCAAAACTCATTCTACCAATAGTTCCAAAGTAACAGAGAATAAACACCATTACAGCATAAATACCTACCACACATCTGATAATTTTCAAGAGCATGTCTCTGCTGTACAAGATGCAGAGGATCATTCTGCTCTGCCTTCACTAGAAGGCCACGCTCATCGCAAACACGCACGTTAATTTTTTCTCTGTACGGAGAGACCATACTTAGTAACTGATGAAACAAAATAGTTTTCTGTTACACCCTTGTATTATGGCTGAATTGGAGCGAGTTGGCTACAGGCGGTCAGAATACGACTTGCAGGAGGCACTACTGGGAGGTTTAACTCAGTCCATCACGCAGCGCTGAGAGCAGAAACGTCTCCTCCACTGCAGAGAAGCCCCTGCGCCCGCACGCCCCGCTCCCGATTCCTTCGCACGGCGACTTTTAGTGCAGCTCCGCAAACTTGGCGAGACTTTACCCCCGCTGGCTGGCGGCCGTGTGGGCACACGGGCTGCTCCGGAGCAGCCGCGCCGAAGCGCAGCCTTGCGACGCGCCGCTCCAACACCGCCCGCGCCGCCGGGGCCGCCCGCGGCTCCCCCCACCCGCCTCAACCTGTTGCGGGCCGGAGCGCGGCGGCAGCAGCGACGGGATGGGACGGGACGGGACGGGGCGGGATGGCCAAGCGGGGCGAGGCGGGTGCGGGAGGGGGGCAGAGGGGCTCACCTTCTGCTGCCGGCGGGCCATGTCGGTGGGCTGCTTGGCGTTGAAGGGGTGCGCGATGCACCTCGCGATGAACACGTAGAGCTGCAGCCGGAGCCGCTTCTCCCGCTCCTCTCGCTGCAGGCGCTCCTGCTCCTCCCGGCCCTCGCTCAGCACCGAGGGGCTGGGGCTGGGGCTGGCTGCCCGCGCCGCGCCGGCCTCCCTGCCCCGCGGGTCCCGGGCCGTCGGCGGCAGCGAGCGCGGCGAGCCGCCGCCCGCCGCCACCAGCACGTCCCGCCGCTCCTCTTCCAGCAGCTCATCGGACTCCTCCTCGCTGGAGGAAGGGTCCAGCATCGCGCTCGCCGGGCTCGCCCCGCGGACGGGCGCGGAGCGAGGCGGGGAGCGGCGCGCACCTTTCCGGACACGTCGAGTTTACACACGGACTGTTTCCGACCGGCGGGCGGCCGCCGGGCGGGAGCGGAGGGGCGGGGAGGGGAGGCGGGGTTTGGGAAGGGGGTCGAGCCTGGGTTGCCGTGGGAATTGCTCCGAGCGGCTCCCGGCGGAGGCGGGGCCAGGGCCGGGCTAACACCTCCGCCCGCCCCGGCGGAGGGCAGTGGTCCGCAGGTGGCCGGGACGGGACGGGACGGGACGGGACGGGACGGCACCCGCCAGTGCCGCGCCACCCCGCGCCGAGCAGTGTCTGCCCCGGCACGGCACGGCTGGGCTCGGCCTGGCAGGGTTCGACTCCTGTGCCCTAATACAAGGACGGGGCAGCTGCTGCCCGGGAAAGCCCCGGCCCGCGATGGGCCGCTCGGCCCCCCCCGGCCCTGGCAGCAGTGTCCCGACGGCGCGTCCCGCTCCTCGCTCGGCTGCGGCACACGGCAAGACGCCGTGCTGGGAGCGCAGAGCGGGGGCTCGGCCGACCCCGAGCTCACTGGCTTCCACTGCCGTGTAGTGTGGGGGGAAACTTGAGGCATGTCGAATGTCCCCAGAAAAAAAAAGAAGCGTTTCTTAGATGAGGAGTGAGCTGATACTGAAGCATGCGTTGCTCTCACAGTATACTTCTGTTTGGAGCCTGCTGACAAAAATTGGGAGGTCAGATGTCTCTGAAATTGTTCTTCCACGCTGTCTGTGGATCCATCTAGGTTCAAATTCACAGTGGTTATATTCACAGTTAAGGCTGTTGAAAAGCCTACATTTATCACTCCCTTAAATAAGAAAAGGCCTTCAGCATGTGAAAGTTAAATTTCTGAGTCAGGATAGGGTGCCATGGAAAGCTAGTGCTGGGGAGGGAGGGCACATCAGATTTAATGTGGACCAACGAGTCCTTCTGCTCCCTACATGTCCAGGCATAGTGGTGCTGGTACCAGAGAGGATGTGGGAACTACTGAACTGAGAAGGATCAGAGGCCAGGAGGACAAATGCTGGAGGGATGGACTAGCTCACAGAACGGCAGCATGCCTGTATGTTGCTTTAAAACAGTGGCAGGGGAGGCTCTGCCCACAGAGCTCTAGGCCTCTGCTCATTAGCAGATGCAAGTGTTCAAAGCCCTGGATAGAAACTCAACAAACTCAGAAGGTCTTCCCAGTTCTCCCTGTATGTGCTGGGATGGGTTTCAAATGGTGATAGGCTGCAGACCATTGCCAGTATTTTGAAGTGTCCAGTCCTCCAGCAGATTTAGGAAAGGATCTGCAAAGCTGGCAGTTTACCTCCTGAGTGATCAGCTTTCAGCAGTGAGGTTACTCCTGCTGTGGGCAGCAGCTATTACTAGATGGCAGCATTAAGCATTTAGGAGTCTGGATTCTGCCTCTGCATCTCTACCAGGGGAATGTGATGGAGCACTGAGGGAGAGCCTTGCTGACAAACACACTGGCTGTCTTTGAAGTTTGTGTACTAAGTGCAGCAGTCACTAAAAAAATAGGTGGGTAATTTATATAGTTGGGTCCTTAACTTTGACTGATAATAATAGGCAAAAGTTGTGAAATGAAAAAAGGCAGTCAGGGAAAAGTATGAATGTCAACCTATTGAACATCTCTGATCACATCTGCTTAGTGCAGGAACTGCTGAGGCAAATTTTTTTAGGGTACTGCCATCACCGCTCACATGTCAGAGCTCGTGTTTCTAGTGTATCGTTGCTAGTCCTGTTGTAGGTAAGAGGTAGTTCCATAAAAAAAAATATGCAGCTGATTACTGTAAACTACTTTTTCACTGAGGAATACAATGTGCACTCAGATTTGCAAGTGGCTTTTGCAATAGCTTGTACTCATTGTAATGGCAAATAAAAACAAAGCAGCACTATAGAACGCTTGCCACCAAAGATGTGGAAAGCAGCAACTGAGATATGAACTCTCTGAAACTTCAAACAGTTGGGTCTCAAACTTTTTTAAACATAATGACTCAGTCCAGTAGCATCATCTCACAACTACTGTGGCATTTAAGGCCAGGATGATCTTGTTGTCATACATAAGATAACATGACTCTTCTTTACAGAAAGTATTACGTTTGCTCCCCACACTGCCTGCATCTTTTTGGATGGAAAATATCTCTTATTTCCTTCATGTTTCATATCAGAATTACAGAGTTGTTGAGACTGGTAGTGACCTTCTGAGATCATCTACTCCAACTTCCAGAGCAGAGTCACCTCAAGTGGGTTGCCCAGGGCTGAGTCCAATCAGGTTTTGCATATCTGTAAGGATGGAGAGTCCACAACCTCTCTGAGCAACCTGTGACAGTGTTTGGCCACTCTCACACTAAAAAAAGCTTTTCTTATATTTAAACAGAATTAATTTCCTGTATTTCCTTTGGTGCACATTGCATCTTGTCCTTCTGTGGGTGCCCGTCCTTCCCAGAGAGGAGTCTGGCTCTGTGTTCTTTACTCTCCTCCATCAGTGCTGATGAGATTTCCCTGAGCCTTCTCTTCTCCAGGGTGAATAATCCCAGCTGTCTCAGCCTCTCTACATAGCTCACATACTCCAAGCCATTAATTACGATGTAGCCTCACCAGTGCTGAGAGGAAGGATCACACTCTTGACCTGCTGGTAGCACTCCTCCTAATACAGTCTAGGAGATGATCAGCCTTGATTTCTGCAAGAGTGCATTGCTAACTCATGTCCAGTTTGGTATCCACCAGGACCTAAACCTTTCTGCAAAGCTGCTTTCCTGTCAGACATTGTCCAGCTTGTACTGGTGCATGGGGGTTTTCATCCTCAGGTGCCAGACTTTGCAGTTGCCTTCGTTGAACATCTTTGAGATTCCTGTTTGGGATTTTCACCAGCCTGTCAAGGTCCTTCTGAACAGTCACACGGCTGGGTGGTACATCAGGCACTCCTCCCAGGTTCATTCTATCTGCAAACCATCAGAGGATGCACTCTGTCCCATCATCCAGATCAGTAATTGAGATGTTAATTGATATTGGTCCCAGTCAACCCCTGGGTGCACCACTATTGACTGACTGGCCTCCAAGTGATCTTTGCACCAGTAGTCACAACCCTCTGAGTCAGATAGTTCAGTCAGTTTTTACTACAAAACCCACTTATCTAGCCTGCACTTGATCAATTTGTCCGTGAGGATGGTGTGGGAGACAGTGTTGAAAGGCTGAACAAAAGTCAAGATAAACAATATTCACTACTCTTCTCTCATCCACAAGCAAATCATTTGGTCATAAACACCTGTCAGGTTGGTCAGAAATTATTTATCTTCCATGGATACATTTTGGCTACTTCCAATCACTTGCTTGAATCACTTTTGAATATGGTTGGAAATAGTTTCCAGGATTATTTCCTCCATCACCTTCAGAGGGATCAAGGTGAGGCTGACTGGCTTGTAGTTCTTTTTTATTGCCTTTACTGAAGATAAGGGTCCTATTTACTTTCTTCCATTGTTTAAACTGTCTTCCCTAGAGCTGCATGCAGAGGACTTCTATCAAGGCAGCAGAAGATCTGTACTTTGCTGTATATGAGATTTTGGTTCTCACCTCTTATTGACTCTTGGTCTTGTGGGTTTTTTTTGTTGTTGTTGTTTTTTGTTTTTTATTTCTTTTTTATTTGGCGCATTTAAATGTAGGGCATCTTATATTTTAAACATTTCTGCAAATCACGAAAGTCACCCTTCCTGAATCCCCTTCCATCTATTTTACCAGTAATGCTACCATCAAACATTGGTGGTATCAGTCCTGTAAGACTCAGTCAGAGCTTGTCCCTGGATTCCTCAGGCGCTTGTGTTCAAATGCTGCTCAACCAATTATGAACATAAATATAAATGCAGAATGTTTATATTCAAATACCTACAGGGTTAAGGACTCCAACAACAACAATGAAAAATCATTCATTGTCTCTCATTAACATAATCTAACCAAACTCGTTCTATTTGTGTTTTCTCTTTACTTTGTCCAAACTCAGCACAGGTTTATTTAGAGTTGCACTCATTAAAGTTCATTTTTTTTCTCCCTACATGTTATGTTTTGCCTGATATAGTTTGTAGAACATATTTATTTTTTAAAAAACACTGTGAAGAACTAGACTGTTCTTTTTTGAACACAGAAATTAAATGAAGATTTTGTCAATAAGGATTTCTATTTCAAGGAGACAAAAGAAGCTGTAAAAATAGTGGTGAAAAAATCTGTTTTGAACTGATCTAAATTTTAGTTCGAGATGCAAATAAAAAATGTAGCTGTTTTCAAATCCTTCAATTGGGAAGATATGTGACTGAAAATAATGTATATAAGAATCTATGCTCAGTAAAGTTTCCCTATTATATATCAGAGCATTACAATTAACTTATAAACTGTCTTTCAATCGTAAAATTCATTATTATTTTGAGACTCAGTAGCTCACAGCACTGAGTTTTAGCTTCATGCAGTGCATTGATGGCTTAGACATTTCTTGCACTATTTTTCAGTAATGCTTTGGATTTCCAAATCCTGTGATTAAGCAAGAATCTCACCTTATGTTACATGTAAGCAGGTCATAGCCAAAGCCAGACGGTGGTGGTGTTCCTGGGGTGCTTTATAATAGTTTTATCATGGGAATACACTACCCCAGGCAGCACTGAGTGGTGGGTGAACTACTGTCTCTTTCTTTGCCTTACCCACTGTGACCACTTCTACTTGTATACCAAAAACTTGTGGAGAAAACCTTGAAAACATGAAAGAATACTGCCACGAAAGTATAGACCTTAAGAGTAAAGTAAAAGAAAGAACCACATTTTTGTGATCATTTTTTTAACTAATAGGATGGTAAACATGAGCAGATATTGGTTTTGTGGCCTGGTTTACAGTTTCCAAAGGTGTCTGACTTGACACTATTGTCCATTGATTTGCATGACTTTTTGCCCAGGCAAGAATACATAATGGAGATGCTGTAGAGACATAAGGAATAGGTAATGTGGATTTACAATCCACCTGGAAGTATGTAAGTTTGAAAGTGCAAAAGAGCCTGCATTCTTCTTTGTGATGAGCAGTGCCCAATAGATCTTCATAAGGACAAGTTTATCAGGGTTTATGTGCTACCAGAGTGTAGTGCTCAGCTCCACAGTATGAAAAGATTGTGCATTACTAATATATTTCCCAGTTCTCCAGCTTTTCCATGTGGCAGTTTATTTTATTCCTTTGTGAAGAGTTTGCAGTAGGTGGCTGAAAATTCTGGAGGTTTCATTTCTGGAATGTAAACTAATTCATTTCAGGAATGCATTTATCCCAGATGCATGTCAGGTGGTACCTCTCTGTTAATTTCAGGAGTTCTGTGCAGATCCAAGTATTTGGATAGGAGTTTGTCAGAAGAAATCACTGACATTGAGGTGTTTGCCGCATCTAAAATGTGTCTGGCAGTAAGTGTTGTAATGGATACAGGTTTTTAGCTTTCATTGGCAAAATAACCAAAGCTTCCATGGAATACCAGGCTTGCCATCTATTTACTTCATAGTCAGTCTCACTATAGCACTGTATAGGTACTGGAACTCTCTGTGTAAATATTCACAGCTTCTTGCTGATGCTGGAAAAGAGGAGATTTTTTTTTTTTTTTTTTTTTGAAACAAGTGGCAGAGAACTTAGATGGTTTTTAGGTGGAGATAACATTACCTCATGATTTTGGTGCATTCTAGTAGCCATCATCGTGCTGTACTCTGCTGCAGAGTCTGTCTTGTCCACTACAAAGTTTTTCACTTTCAGACAATGATGGAAAAAATTAAATCAAACGACTTTGCTCCATTGATCTATACCAGAACTGCAGAGCTTAGGAAAACATTCTTCTGAAACAATTCCATCTGATTTGACTCCCTAAGAGTAATCATTAAACAAAATGACCTTTATTTCCTGATTGTTCCTTTTGGCATGCCAGAGCTGGGTGCCAGTATTCATGAGCTACATAGGTCTCAGACAAGGGTGTCTACGGATTAATAACTAGTTTTTCTAGTTCTTAAGAGGAATTCTCATTCCTTCCTCAGACGAGTCCCCAGGGGCAGCTGACCAGGGCAAGTGATGTTAATAGCTGTTCCATACAAAGGAAAAAAACTCTGCAATGTCCAGTTTTGAAGCTCAGATTTAGTTCACACACATATATATGTAAATGAACAGAAATATACAAGAAAACGCTAATCATATGTCCTGCTCTGACATTTTGGGGGCAGTACATTTCTCACAAGCTGTACAGAGTCAATGTAACGAGCAGATTATTGCTAATAGGCTGGATTAGAATTTATGTCACATCCTCATTTAGTACTAAAAGCCATTAAAAAAAATTGATATTTTCTAATTAATTTGATTGAGGATAGCCTTGTGTTGTTCTCCACACCTTAAGCTCAAGTAGTTAGGGCGATCTTATTTTTCAGTGTGGGATTGAAAAAGTGACATTAGTATCTCCTTTAAAATTCTACAGAAATAACCAAATCCATTTTTCTTAAAGGAATGTTTCTACGCAGAAGAAATTTCTTTACCCGCCCAACCCGTCTTTATTGGCGAAGGATGTTAGCACCATGTACACCACAGGATCTGTTGCCCTGTTTGCTTTTTTTTGGCAAATCTTAAAATCTTAAAATTAGCCTTGTTACAGGTTAATGAACTTTTGAATTAGAAACATCAAGAAATGTACAGAGCCTTAAAGCAGCTGTTATTTAGCCATAATACATTAATACTTTTGTGTGATTGTTCTCGTTAACACCACGGTAGCACTATTATTAGTAGGGATTGTTGCTGCCTTCTAAAATACATGGTTTCTCATCACAAAACTTGTTGATATGAGTGGAGTTTTGTGATTAGTATAGTGGAACATGGTATCTCTTTTGGGATGATACTGATGCTGCATGCATGTGTGACATCACCAGACATTGGTAGCAAGTTCCAGTGAATCCTGTCACATCTCCAGAGGAATGTGCTTACTTAAGCACTGTTCAAGTCTACAAGTAATAATAGAAAGTAGTCTTGGAAAGGATCTTAAGAAGTTATTGGGATTGTACTTCTGCTCCAAAATAAGATCTGCTACACCTAACTTGTTTGTGACTGACACTTGTCTAACTGTATTAGTGCCTTCTAGTATTTCACCTCCCTAGGCAAATGGCTCTACCATCTAACTCTCTTTCAATTCAGAAGGCTTGTCTTAATGTTACCCTAAGCTTCTCCTTCTGGAAACGTGTGTCATGCATGGAAACATACAGCCTAGCCTCTATTATTGCTGCTTGAAAGATCCCAAACACTGTCCCTTCTTGCTCTGCACTGTATTTTCTCTATTCCTGAGCATGCAGGAGGATAAAAGCACTTTGCTTCCACTCCCTTTCCTTTGGGAGTTGTGTTAGAGGGAAAGACGCTGAGGGGAACCTCTCAGGATACAAGAGGGGCTTATCTGAAAATAATGAAGTCCATTTTTTTATGCTGAAAAGAAAGGGCACTTGCAAAGCAGGCCTGACCTGCTTCTCCACTTGATACCAGGGTGTGGAGAAGGAAGCACAGGGTGGGTTTTCAGGGAGGCAAGTGGAGGTCAGGCATGCATTGGTCCAGGCCCTGCCTCTCAGGAGCCACTGCTGGGTGTACTTCTGCTGAGGGCTCATGGCGCTTTTTGAAACGGAGCAGAGGAGACCAAGTGGCTTATTCTTCTGTTCCCTTCAGCATTGCTTTGGAATTTGTTCCCAGTCCTATAGAGAGGAGGACAGGAACCAGAGGCAACGGTGACTGGGAGATACTGGGGGGAAGAGCCTCTTGCAGGCAATTGAGCTCAGAAACTCTAAAAACTACTCCATGGCCCTGAGCAATTTAAACCTATTAGTTTCATTTGTCTGCAGCAAACATGGAAAACAGTTCATTCCTTTCCTATCTGTAATAGATTTTTGTATAAAAAGGAATTATCTTCCTGCTGCTCAGCTTTCTGTGGGCTACATGATCCCTCAGTCTTTCTGCAAAGGCAATGGATGCAAATCCTAATAATTGCCTTTTCTTCCCACTTGAAGGACAATTTTTCCTCAAGTGTCACTTTCAAAGGTAAGCCAGACTTACTGCATCATGCTGAACAGACAGAATACTTTAAGGACTCAAATATAACTGTCCTTTTAAAACTTCCAATGGCAGAGCTGCCTTTTTTCCCTAACACTGTGGGCTGAGCAGCCACTGATGCCATTCTGCTTATGTTAGAAATGTGGCCTTGCTCTCCAGTCAAGGCCGGCATTTTTTGCAGTGCTATTGACAATGAGAACACCTCTGTGATCATGAGAGGAGTAGGAGTGAGGTGGGGAGAGTAGTAAGAGGGGCTTAGCCTTTCCAATCCATCTTACTCAGACCACACAAGCCTGCAGTTTTGCATACCAGTCACTTAAAAATTTTTTTAGGTCATTATTATCCTGTTTCATGTGTGAGCTCAGATTCCTGGCTGTGTGACTAAGTGATTAATTAACTGAGATGCATTTTCTGTGGACTCGTACCAGGAACCCTGCCTGTAACTGAGCAGCGCAGTGGATGGCTGCTTGCATAGTTCAGGGAGATGCTTTCTTGTTTGTTCTAAACTCTGGACTTCAGTCTCAGTCTAGTCACCAACAATGACTTTATCTTCCTTTAAGGTGCATGATGGAGTTCAGGTAGATTGACAATGTCCTTTTCATATCTTCCATTCCATTTGTTATGGAAATGAACTGTCATTTAACATGGTCATATTCTGCACTGCGCTGACTGATGACTGGAGAATCAATCTTCTGGAAAACAAAACAGATTTGACTTCAAGTATTGGTGCCCTAACATCTAAAGAAACAGACAGAGTCGACGTTTGTTTTGTCAAATTCTGAATAATGAAATAAATGGTAGAGAGTCATTAACTCATATCCTAAATGATTCGTGTAAAGGAAATACTCCTTGATGGCAAAACAAGATTAGCTTTTTGATCAAACTGTTTCGCTGGGATGATGAGAGTGAGAGAACCTCGTGGTTATGACTAGGTCTTCTCCCTGCATGCAAGGAAACCAGCTTGGTTCAAACCCTTATGGAGTGATATATGGTAATTTTCCGTTTTGTGATGAAGGGAGCGTTTGAACACATTTGCAGACCTTTAACAACATATGGTCAAAACAAAAAGAATCCCCGTTGTTATGGTTGAAATCTGCATTTTAAGTTCTGGGACAGTCAAAATCTGTTCAGATGCCTATGCATGAGCTTGAATTGTTATACTTTCTTCTCGAAGAATTCCTTGCGAACAGCTTATGTACTTCATTCCACAGAAAAATGTTGCAGAGAATACAGATAGAGGCAGATGTAGTAAGCATACCCAAAGGCTGCGCTTTGGGAAGGGCGGAAAGCTTGTCGCTGTGATTATGCCTCTTTGAAAAACCTTCTAATCTTACTCAGTTGTCCATGTTTTGAATGCAAATCCTGATAAGTTAGGACTCTGCATCAAAGTCCACTGATGACAGAATTATCCTCTTTTTTTTCCTCTTCAGTGAGCTTTTCTCCATTTGTTTTCCAAAGACTCCTAAACTTTGTCCTGCATTTGAACTTGAATGGAGTTGCTAGTTGGATGTGTTGGATATTTTTAAAACAGGAATAAGAGAAGTCTAGTTACCATCTAGATTTATCACTTAGAAGACCTTCTTATGGCCTTTCTGAAGGGGGGGATATTTTTAGACCTATTAAGTTGGAAATATTTTTTAATCACTCATTTTCCTTTATGTTTTCTTATGCAACCTGATCTAGGTGGACCTGCTTCTGCAGAGGGGGTTGGATTGGATGATCTCTAAAGGTCCCTTCCAACCCCACCATTCTGTGATTCTATGATTTTTTAAATTACTATCCTGTTGCTAAACTTGAATCAAATGTTTCTTTAGCTTTTATTTTGAACCAGCCCAGTAATTTAAACCATGTAAGTGGAAGTGACATTGGACTCTTTTCTCTGCATCACTATGTGAAAATTTTCTGCTTTCTCATGCTCTCAGCCTTTGGTCTGACACAATGCTTTGGGTTAGCTGTAGGTCTGATTTCAATGTGGTTGTTTTAGAATAGTTTCAATGCTGATTTAATACAGTTTGTTTCATTCCTCAAAGGTGATCTGATGAAACCTTTTTCCAAGAATATTTTTTGTTACAACACAAAACTGAATTATTCATGCAATTTGTCACAATCTTAATAGCATCTTGATATGTTATCTTTAACTTTGTCAGTTGCAGTTAGTATATTGACTGAGAAATCAGCTTTCATAATTCCCTACCCCTCCCGAAAACACTTGCCTTTCTGCTTGTGGAGGGAGGTTGAAGTGACTGTGCTCTAATGGCTTGTCAAAAAAAAGGCAGGTAAAGACTGCAACTTTTTCCAGATCTAATGATTTTAAAGGCGTTATTATGATTTGGGATCTTGGATTCCCAAGAACGTACTGCATTTGGCAGCATGTGTTTTTTTACAGTGTCACATTGACTCTTCAGCATTTTTTCATCTTTCCACTGTCATTACTGGAACAGTGTGTGTAATGTCCTGGTGAGTCTGTCAGGGAAGTTGTCATAAATTCACACTTCTTATCATTCAAGACAGGTAAGATTTTGATTTAAATCTTGAATGGAGGTTTGACATGTTTTTTCTGGAATTACCAACTTTCTGTCTGAGAGTATGTTGAAAGGAGGGCTGGGAACATTTACCAGATAATAATTCTTGCATGTGCTTCTAAAGTAAGGACATAGGAATGAGTAAAGTTATTTTCCTTTTTTTGCATCTTTTCATATATATGAAACAGATATTTTAAGGAAAGTGGGCATTTACCACATTCATTTTTCAATTAATTCAGCTATGTTATTTTAATTCTACTTTGTCATGAAAACTAATTTGAAGAGAGTAGAGTACTAGATTAAAACATGTGCTTCAATACAAGTTCATTGAAATATATTTGACTTCACAATAGATAATGCAAGCAGAAGGTGACACACTTTCTTCATATTGAATGTGTTTAAATATTGGTATTAAACTAATTCCAAAGGCAAACAACAAACATAATTTCTTTTTGCTGTCCTGTATCTGGCAATCAGTGCTTTGGATTACAGCCTTTAGGAGTGGTTGCTAAATCATGGGGTGAGATTAGTGTTAAATGGAAAGTTAGTAAAATACAATGGCAAAAATTATGCCAATTTGACCTGCCATAGATCTTACAACTGAGTTTTTGGCACCACCTGCCTGATTACCTGGTGAAGGTGTGATCTCGCTCTTCCAATGTGAAGCCTCAGCACTGTTATTCATTGTCAAGATGCTGCACTGGCTGTCCATTGGTTTCCAATGGACTTTAAGGCATTTATTGTAAATCACAAAGCTGTAAGCAGCCTGGAATAGGTCAGTGTGGGAGAAGCCAGCAACATACATCTTAAAAACCTAAGAAAAAAAAAACTTTTCTCCTTCTATACCCTTCAGTGGTGACATTACAGGAAGGCTACAAGGATACTACCTAATAAGATTTTTGGAATTTGTGCTTCCTAGAGAAACAAAATCTTGGACAAAAGTTATTCAATAATCAGTTAATGTTTCCAAGCTCCTAGGATTTCACTGTGTGCGCTGAATTGTTACTGGATTGCTGGGGTGCCTAGAATTTTAGATTGTGTTTTAGATGTAATTTTGGATGTATTTATAATAAACTATAATTGATAACAACAATGCAATTTGAAATATTTGTGTATGACATCCATCCTACAAACACTTTTTCCGCCATTCACCCTAATCAAGCAAGTACCTACAAGACTCTGAATGTTGAGTTTAACGAAACTAAACCCTAGACTTGTGGTTAAACACATGCTTAAGTGAGTTCTCAAGGAAGCATCTTCTTTTTAAGGGGTAACATGTCCTTTTGCTATATAGATAAGTAGACAGAGTCAGAGTCTGTGTACAGCATCACTGTTGATGAGTTAAAGCATTCAATGGTCTCCCAAGATTTATATAATACTTTAATAAACAATGCATTAAAGTCAGATAATGCTTTCTTTACTAGGTGAGAAATGGCAAAAATGATTTAGTTTCATTTTTTGTAATGCTGATGGAAGGAAAAATGGTGTGGTCTGGCTCTTACACAAAAGATTCCTTATGAAATTTATGACTAAAAATGCATGAAATGAGAATGACTATTTATACCTCCTTTAATTACAGGATCCCTTAAATAGTGGGGAGTTAAACTGAAAGGACTGACAGTCCTTGCTATCTGACTGGGGTTTTTTTCCCCTCGATCTTCAGGACTCATCGAAATGGGAATGAACTTAAACAGTTACAGAAAGAAAACAGAAGAAGATAGTCAGTGAAAACTGAATAAGATAGTCAGTATTATTTAAAATTGCAGAGAAAAATCTTGAAAATATGACTCTACTTCATCTTAACATCCCAGAAACCTAGACAAAGACAATGTGATTTTATTGTATTTTTAAATGTTGTGATTAATAAATTAATCTCAAGTGTTTTGAGATCTCTTACATGAAATTTTAGTACTTATGGGGAGCTGTGATACTAGAATACTGGGAGTACTCATCATCCAGACCATAGACTTGTCATTTAAATGGAAAATTCGCCAAAGTGAGTGTGTCAGAACAATGTTCTTTCCCATTCTGAGAGCTCATTCTGACTTTTCACATATAGCGAGTGCGGTGATGGTTAGTGCTGCCTTTCTGTGTTTTGTCAGCAAAGAAATATTTTTGCCAGCAGAGAAACATTTGCACTCATTAATCTATACAGAACTATCCATAAGATGGTGCTGTATCTTAAATCTGACCAGAGTAATTTGCATTGAAAAATTGCAATTGTATGTTGCAATTGTAGCTCAGAGCTCTTGTTATAAGCGGAGTGTTGGTAACAATTTCTTTGGCAGGAATACTGCAAATGTTGGTTTCCAGTCACTCCAATACGTTAATTTACATGTATTAAGATGTTAGTCACAGCATCTTTGTTCAAGCCTGAAAAAAGCAAAAACAGGCTGAAAGGCAGTTTCAGATGCTCTCAGGATATGAACTGCTAGTAGCTTGCTTTCACAACTGAGTTTCATTCCATCCATTTTTGCTAAAGGCAAGTGATGGTCCAAGGACTCCTCCAGACATGACTCTAATGGAAAAAAAAAGAGACAAAATGGTGCACTGGGGGTTCTATTTAAAAGGGTAAGATGAGTGATAATGGCTAAATCTGGCCAGCAAATGAAAAGACTGTGGGAGAAATGAATCTGAGACATAACCTCCCACACAGGCAGTGAGAGCAGAAATTTCTTGTGCAGCCAATACACAGTATTGCAGGATTTTGGTGAGAAGAATGGTGTCTAATGGAGAACTGGTTGGAGAGCAACCAATTACAGCATTGTCCTGCTGGAGTCTGAGCAGTGTATTATAGCTCTGCAATCA
>WBNH01003451.1:411032-427672 GCA_013401255.1 Urocolius indicus | reverse complement strand
GAGCAGTGTATTATAGCTCTGCAATCACCTTCCTCACATGTGATGGTTGGAGTAATGCAGAGCCAGTGCTGAGTTGCCAGTGGTATGTACCATGGCTCCCAGCCCAAGCCAGCCAAATTGCTGACAGTGGGAAGAAAAAGAGACTGCTAGAGAGAGAAAAGGCTGTCACATCTGCTGAGGTCCCCACAATTCCACGTGTATTGCAACTAGAAGGCTTCAATCCTCCAAAGACCTTGTCACACTGGGAATTTTGCCTGCATGAATCATTTAAGTTTGCCTGTACATTTTTCTCCCTAATCACTTCTCTGAAGAAGTGAGACAACAAGAGCCACTGATCAGCTGGTAAATCTCTGGTTCTCAACATAGTTTATTTCAGTTATGCATTTACTTTTGGAGTATATAGTCTGAGGCAGTTTTTCTCCTTGAAAACAAGATTCAAGGAAGATGGAATATGCAAAATGGCGAATGCAGAAGGAAAGGAAGATGGGTACAGTACAGCATCATGCCATAGTCAGCAAGGAAAAAAGGAAATGGTGAATGAATTGTGCGTTGTCAAGGGAGAGCTTATGATCTCAACAGTGCCCTTGAGTTGATCCAGGCTAGACCAGGAGATGGAGTATGCCAGTAAGACACTCATAACATCTTTCCTCTGTTTTTGAGGGATTGGAATCATATTCTCTGCAGATATCATCTTCCTTTTCATTTCTGCATAAACCTGTGGCCCTGTTGGTTCCACCCTGGCAAATTCCAGCTGTCTAATTAATTTAATTCACTGATAAATGTTATGTAAAAAACCCTGAGTGCTTCTACTCCTAACTCAGTTCTAGATTGAAAAAAAATCACTACTTTTGGTGAAAGACACAGCACAAACATAATTTCATTTTCCTCCTTGCTATTTAGCTGTTAAGCAAAAACTGAAATATCATGCTTAATAGCATATGATCATATGATAACACCTTTCTGCATGCAGATT
Organism: Urocolius indicus; assembly: GCA_013401255.1. Taxonomy (NCBI): domain Eukaryota; kingdom Metazoa; phylum Chordata; class Aves; order Coliiformes; family Coliidae; genus Urocolius; species Urocolius indicus. Next base: position 426,699 of record WBNH01003451.1, on the reverse strand, counting down.
GCTTCTAGAACCGGTTTAGATGATCAAGGAGCAATAGAGGGAAGCATAAGCTACTTTAATGCAGCTAATATAAATTGGATGCTAAAAATATATATATGTAAAGCAAATATAAAATATGCCAGATTATTCATCAGATGCTATAGGACTAGTTTCAAGAGGCTACACACTAATGTAAAGCTAGAACTTCTACTGTGCATTATGAAACATACTATCAGTATATTTTGGTTTACTTTAATCATGTGAATTCTTGTTAAGCACATTTAAGGAATCTTTTTTCCTTCTCATAGCGCTGTCTTTCTAGTAGCACTCTGATTGTTTTCCAGTTTAACGATGCAAGACTTGATGACAGACACAGCTAACTTTGCTGATGTGCTGTGTTATTATAATGCCACCTGATACCTTGTTCCTTTGATACATTAGGTAGTGTACTACATCAACAAAGCTCACATCATGTCTACAAAGATGGAATGTTTCAGTGACAAGCATGAATTCAAGGTAAAAGCTATATATACATTGCTATAAAAGTAGTTTCAAAATGCCCTTTGGCTTTGTCTTTTTCATTTCATGAAACTTTTTAGATAATTCAGGCCAGAGCATACAAATGGAAGTAACTTCTTAATTCTGTGATATACCATAAAAGTCACAGATGCTTGCAATTAACCATCTTTCAAACAAAGACATCAGAGTGTCACATGAGGAATAGGTTCCCTGAGCAAAGGTCTCCTCTGGAGATATGTAAACTAACAAGTCCCTTGCATCAGCAACAGCAGAAGCAAATCACTTCTCTTAGCTTGGATTCTGTGACAGAACATAAAAGGAAGGTAATGAATCAAGCAATTGGGTGCATACCATTAAGAATGTGTATTATCCTCTGTTCCAGATGTAGACATCTCAGTCTGGAGTACAGCCTGCCATCTATTCAACATGCTCCCACAGCATCTCCCAGTTCCCCAGATACCCAATGGGCTACAGCTGGGCGTTTCTCATGGTGTTTCCATGAGGTTCCATCACTTACAGCACTCCTGTCCTAGACTGCAGTGTTGTGTCTCTGCTTGGCCCTGCCTTGAAGAGAGGCCACATCTGCATATGGGATGGGGATGGAGCAGGACTCATTCCTGTACTCTTATCGCTATGGCTTGTCTCTCTCTGAGCCCTGAGAGGCAAAAAGGGCAAGTGTCCAAGAGAGGTGGGATAGCCTCATAATGGAGGTGCACACAGCATACTACAGCTACACAACATGCCTTTCACACACCATCACCTCCTCTCACCAGAGAGGTTTGTTGTTCATGTTACTCATCATGTCCCAGCCTGTTGCTCAAACTCCTCCAGTTATGCCCTTTCTTCTGTAGGGGCTGATGTTTTCATGCTGGTGGAGGTCACCTGTTGCTGTCTGTTTAACATTCTTAGCAGGTTGTTTGTAGGCTGCAGAGACTTGCTGTAGCTGCTTAACAATGAATGATGTAGGACTCCCATCCACTTTGGAAGTGGATTGGAGGCCGAAGTTCGGGCATCCTTCACAGCATCTTTTCCATGCACATATATCATCTCTCTGTCACAATCTTTCTGGGAAAGGTCATTTTAGAGGCACATTTGCTCCCTCTACAAGTTTAACTCTGAATTGCAGAATAGCTGACTGTGGCCCTTCTCCTTTTTTTCACCTTTACCTACCATCACACCCAATTGCAGTGCTTTCCCTGAAAGATCATTGGTGGTCTCCTATGTAACAGTTGAGGTTCAGTTTCCTGAAAATGCATTTCCAGAGGCACTCCTTCCAGATGGACAGATGGTCACTGGAATCTCCAAGGGGCACTCTGGCAGGGAGCTCCTGAGTTCTGTGACAGGTGGAGCAGCCCTGAGACTTCTTTCCATTCCCTCACACTTTTGTTCCTGAGTGTTCTTCGTGTGTTTGTCAGTTACTCCTGAGGCTAAATAGTGAGTATGATGAGGAAATTTAGCTTTCAGATGGTAGCTGAATGACAGCTACAAATATGGATGCAGCTTTGAGCTAAACCCATTCCATTCTGTGTTAAGACCATCTCGTAGAGGTGGCTGGTGATCTGCTAGTCTGTGGAATTACTTCCTAGTGCAAATCACTAGCAGAGCAAAAGAATCTCCGTCTCCCAAAATATATTGGCTTTTATGTCTGTTGTCTTGTGCGATCTTTAGGCCATGTAGAGGAGGACAGTGTTATAAAGAGTGATCCCATCTCAAAGACACTATATCCTACAGTTATACTTTCATATTGCAAATGTTTTCCTGATGGTCCAAAACGGGCATCTTGGTTTGTGACAAGCTGTGGGTTGGTGATGTGGTGGTGAATTATTCTGTCTCTGTGTGGACAGAAGACACTCTTGGAGTGGTGCAGACTATCACGAATTTACAAAGAGCAACCATCCACCATCTAGGCTATCCAATAGTGTGACAAAGTGGAGGAAATGCAAAGGCTGAATCTGTTGTGAAAAACATGCTTAAGATTAGAACTATTACAATGGTGATTTTCAAAGCATGTATGGACCTCCTAAGGAAGTGAGGGAACTAAGGCAGCCTGTTTCTGTGTCATGTTGTCTGCAATGAATAACAGTCCTCTGCTGAGATGAAGGTTGCATCCTAGTCCTGAGTCAAAATCTGCCAGCACAAGACTTATATAAAGCACTTGATGGGCAGACTTTGCAAATGCAAAGCATTTCAAAATGTCTGTAGCAGATTCAGTGTAGCAGAGGTTTGGTCAGGTGCAGTGTGGGCCTGGGAGGCTGCAGCAGGAGTATACTGAGACAAAGTCTGCAACAGGCCAAGGGTCATCTCGGAGGAGCAACGCCTGATTTGTGCTATGGTCAAAATGCCCTTGCTCTATCTCTTCTGCCTCTTTCAGTGTCGTAGCCTGTAAGTTTTAGAGCATGGCTAGTGCTGAGAAGCTCGGAGGTATGTAGTGTACAGAAAGTGCTGACCGTAATGCAGAGCTGGAAGAGGAACTGGAAGCTGCTCTTTGTGTTTTTTCAATGCATTCCACCTGACACCCCAGCTGAGAACTAGTTTGCATGGACTCTAGATTTACAGGGAAAAAACAAAGTGAAAATCAGATTTGCTGAATTGCTGCTTAGAGCACACTTAATCAGAACTTACTGTGTTCATTTGTCAGCTAATTCATTAGGGTTCACATCATGCTCTTCAAGTGCTTGGCCGTGTTCTGTAATGGTATCTTTTTCCTCTGCTGAACAGCAATTTTGCAATCGCTGCATCAATTATTACAATGTAAAATATTTTATATACTATTACATGAAAAGTAAACTTATCTGGTGCTAGGAGTTGCATCAGAGTGTAATAAATGCACTTGATGCTCATTGGGCTTTGAAGAGAGAGGCACTCGAAAGCAGATTGTCTAGAATGAAATTACCATCTGGAAATTTTGTCTGAAGCCTGATTTCAGTTGAGGTTTAAGGGGACACTTAAAAAACCCACAAAAACATATTCAAAGGAAATATATCTCTGTGGGTAATTTCAACACGTTCTGATAAAGTTGGTGGAAAATGCTATCTCCCCTGTATCCCTTGCAAATCAACAGGATCTAAATAGGTTTATAAAATGCCCCACAGTATATCAGATAGCTTTATTTGCATGTAAAAACCATTGATCTACGTTATTTGAAGATTTTTAGTTCTGATAGCAAAAGATATGCTTTGTGTACTTTCAGGGGTTTGATTTTTTTTTCTTGAAAAGCCTCATGCAAATTATGTTCTACAGAAAAACAGCCATAATCCTCCCTAGAAGCTATAAGCTTGGAGAAATTTGGTTTAGAAATAAGAAAGGCTGAAAGATTCAAGCAATTATGTGATGCACTATTACTGAGGAGCCAAGGTCTATCACAAACGTGTGGTTTTTCATTATGAGACTTTAATAGAAAAATGTGAGTCACAGCCAAATGCTCCCAGTTTTTTGGCAGCAGTTCTTCAAATGACCCAACTGGCCAAAAATGCACGTGGTTCATACTCTTCTTCATCTGTTCTCCAAGGAGAGAAATGTGTGAAATGCAGTCCTTTGCTTTGATGGGATGATTGAAGTTTATGTATTTATTTATTTATATAGCATTATATAATCTGCTGTTTACTTTAAAAGAAGGTAATTTTGAAGCTATTTTCTTTCCAGTTAAAACAACAAGGTGAAGTTTGCAGCTGACCTTACTGCCTATGGGAATTCATATCACACTTTCATATGCCCAAAAAATCTCAGTTCTCTGAAATAATTTAGGAATAAAATTACTTTGTCCCTGAGGTATAAACCATGATATTTATCCTCGATTTTCCAGATGGTTTGTGCCCTTACTACGGAGCTTTGTTCAGAAAAATATGGCTCCTGTAATCCTGAAAAAATTCTCCTCTGTGGGAAGTTAGTGCTGTATGTGTGCACAGTGGTGGTGTTCCACCATTACCCAGGTTGTTGGAGGGATGGGAAAGTGCACTTTGTGCCGCTGACCTGACTGCTTTGTACTGGGGCTGGTAGTGATAGCCTGGAAGAGACTCCATGAAGGTGTGCATAAGGGAGGCTAGCTGCTGCTCACCGGGATGGAGTGTCATCTCCTAGGCAACTGAAGCTGGTCAGAGGTGCTGGCTGTGAGAGTTTAGTGACACCAAGAAGTGAGAGAGCATGCCTTAGCAACACTTGGCTGTAATGAGTATGTACCTCCAACCACAGATAGCTGCACAGAAATTCTTCAAAGTGATTTCTTCTACTTGCTAACATTGTCCTGCCTCACCTGGACTCAGAGCCAGCCTGCTGATCCTTATGTGGGAGAGAATTTGCCTGAGGACCAGGCAATTTACTGACACTGATGTGACCAAATGTTTTGAAGGATAGCTAGACCTGTGTGTCATCTGCATAGCATGTCTGTGTCATCGGCTCATCTACTGCTAGCGTGTATGTACTGACTGGATTCCCAGTGTTATTTTCAATAGCACCGATAGGCCTCATTAGGGATAGGAGACAGGTCACTGGAGAATGTATAAGACAGATTAAATAGCAAGGTACTTACAGGGCTGACTTAAAAAAAATCTTTAATATGGATTTCTTGGTGCTGGTATTATCATCAAGGAAGTAGAGACGACTGGTCTGAAGTATATACAGTACAGACACCATCAGAACTGGTTGCACCATAATATAGATGCTCTAGAAAGAGAGAAAACATAACAAATATATTAAAAAAGAGATTTTTCATTCAGTATTTTGCATACCTGTATCAATTCTTCTCTGAAAACAGTACCATTGTCTCCTGTCTCTCTTTTCTCTATCTAATTATTCTCATCATCTACCTATTTACTGTAATGTAGCATCTTTTGGGGAGATAGGGAAACTTGAGCCAGATACATTGTCCTGTCAATTCAGAAAACTATGTTATTATATTTTGTTATTACTTTCCCATCTGCTGCTTTTAAATTCTAGCAATTTATTTGCTTCTTAACAGCTCTCACAGACAGGTCAGAGATTTGTATTGCACCGTCCACAGTGATTCCTAAATCCATTGCCTCAATGGTTATAGATAATTTAGAACCAAGTACCATGCCTGCATGGTTCAAGCTGCACCTTCTGTTGCTCATTAACCTCACATTTACCAACTTTTAAAGAAAATCTTATTTCTTTTACTGTTAATTAGATTGCGTGAACATAAGAATGGAGGAAATGTATCTACTTGTATTATTTTAAGAAAGAAGACATTGAAAACTCAATTTTAAGGGAATCTCCTATCAAATCAGAATGAAATCTTGCTACTTGCTGTGTAAAACTCAATTACTTTTGTTCACCAGCCTTTAGAATGTCATTGATTGCCAAAAAATAAAAGAAAAAGGGAATTTTCAGGTTAACTTCAAGGGATTATTTGTATAGCTCTTCTAATATAACAGGAAGGGCTGATAAAGAATGACACATTCTATATGCAATGTCTGACTTAAGTATTTCTAAGATTATATATGTAATTGGGGTCATACTCCCCTATGACTGTCTCTATTTCCCCAAGATCAACCTGCTTTCAAATTCCTGTTGTTTTTTTCCTGATGAACATTCTAAATTCTGCTCTCCCTTACCATTAAAATTCCTGCCCAAGGCAACTTGGTCGCTCACCCTAGTACTCTCTCTCAATTGACATCAGCATGACCAAAAGAGTATTCCAAAATTCCTCTCCATCCCCAGGCTCTCTAGTCAAGTAATTCCTAAATTACTGTCTCTCCTCTTATAACATGTAATTGAATGTTCCCTTTGATGACCTACATAAATTTTGTCCCAAGAGAGCAGAGACTATCTCTTGTGTTCTCACTTGTCTTTTTTGCCCTTTCTGCTCCCAACACTCTTTCAAAATCTGCATCTGCACAGACCTAAGCAAAGCAGAATCTGACCTGCAGAGACATTGCCAGCAAACGTGTCTGGAAGAAATTAAAAGGATCATGGTGCGATTTCCAGTTAAGAGGTTGCCTGACCAGGGGCAGCCATTTGAAAAATCGTCTGCTTCATTGTAAAGGAACATTTGATGTAGAAGCTCCTTAGATGCTGTCATTTCGCAAAATTATTTTCACCAGGAGAAACTGGTGAATAAAGAGATGTATAAATGATGTATAAAGAGGTAGTTAGCTGTGTTTGCTTTCCATGCTGAATTTTTAACTGTTTGATCAATGGATGGCATTCTTCTAGACTGCATTAGACTTTCTTCGTTTCCTAGAAATAAAAAGGCAGCTATATCATGGGAGAATTATGTTTTTATTATTTCAGTAGATTTGGGATTTAATGTAATGTTATTAAAAATAAATGGTAAAAATTCCATGTTGCCAGGGATAAGCACTCACTTGTCAGCTTTTCAGAAGTGTTACCCATGGATTTTTTTTATAAAGCTAGCCTAATTTTTAATGTAAGAGTGGTAGGAAATGGTGACTATTTTTATTCTTTAGTCTCTTTATGTTTGTAAATGTAAAAATCTCCTAGTTTGACCCGTATGATATTCTTGATGTATCATCTGTCAGATTCTCAACTAGTAGAAATTAGTTTAGGTTGTTAAGTTTAACGGGTCTGCATTTTTTCACCCTAGTTGTATGATATACCTGGAGCAAGAATATGAATGTAGAAAAAAAGGAAAAAAAAATCATAATTATTAGTACTATTCTGATATATCTGTTGAAAATATGAGCTAAACACTAGCTGTAAGTTATAGAGGGAAATCTCGAGACTTCAGTCACTGTTCTGGAGCTTGTGAAACATCTCTTGGAGTATGTGTGACCAGTCAAACCCCTTCATCTGACCTCAGTACAATTGTGGAAAATAAAGAGTATTTTGATCAGATGAATGGTTGATGCATTGCAAATACCTTTATAAAGGATAAGAAACAAACTCTTGTAGGTGCATCCAAGGGCAGCATCAAAAGAAGCATAGCCAGTAGGTCAAGGAAAATTATTCTGCTCCTCTACTCCTCTCTCCTGAGACCCCACCTTGCATCCAGCTCTGGGATTCCCAGTATAAGACAGATATGGACCTACTGGAACTTGTTGGAGCAAGTCCAGAGAAGGGCCATGAAGATGATCAGAGGGGTGGAACACCTCTCCTATGAAGACAGGCTGAGAGGCCTGGGATAGTTCATCCTGGAGAAGGCTCTGGGGAGACCCTATAGCAGCCTTCCAGAACCTAAAGGGGCCTGCAACAGAGTCATAGAGGGACTTTTTACAAGGGCCTGTAGTGATAGGACAAAGGGAAATGGCTTTAAGCTAAAAGAGGGCTGATATAGATTATATGTATAGAAGTTCTTCGATGTGAGGGTGAAAGGGTCTGGAACAGGTTGCCCAGAAAGGCTGTGAGTGCTCTATCCCTGGAAATGTTAGAGGTCAGGATGGATGGGGCTTGGAGCAACCTGGACTAATGGAAGGTGTTCCTGCCCATGTCAGGGGCTTTGGAACTAGACAAGCTTTAAGGTCCCTTCCACAGAATTACAGAATATTAAGGGTTGGAAGAGACCTCAAAAGATTACCCAGTACAACTGTCCTGCCAGAGGAGGACCACCTGGTCAGATAGGAACTCATCCAGGTGGGTTTTGAATGTCCTCAAAGAAGGAGACTCAACAATCCATTTGGGCAGCCTGTTCCAGTGCTCCATCACCCTCTGTCACCCCTTGTCCTATCACTGGATATCACTGAGAAGTGCCTGGCTCCATCCTCCTGACACTTGCTCTTTACCTATTTGTAAACATTAATGAGGTTACCTCTCAGTCTCCTCTTCTCCAAGCTGAAGAGCCCCAGCTCCCTCAGCCTTTCATCATAAGGGAGATGCTCCACTCCATCATCTTGGTGGCCCTGCACTGAACTTTCTCCAGTAGCTCCCTGTCCTTCTTGAACTCTGGGGCCCAGAACTGGACACAATATTCCAGATGTGGTCTCACAAGAGCAGAGTAGATGGGGAAGAGAACCTCTCTCAACCTACTGCCCACAGCCCTTCTCATATACCCCAGGATGCCACTGGCCTTCTTGGCCACAAAGGCACATTGCTGGCTCATGGTCATCCTGCTGCCCACCAGACTCCCTTTCCCCTACACTGGTCTCTAAGTGTTCATTCCCCAACCTGTACTGGTACATGGGGTTATTCTTTCCAAGATGCAAGACTCTACACTTGCCCTTGTTGAGTTTTATTAGATTTCTCCCTATCCAACTCTCCAGCCTGTCCAGGTGTCGTTGGATGGCAGCACAGCCTTCTGGTGTGTCAGCCACTCCCCCCAGTTTAGTATCGTCAGAAAACTTGCTGACAGTGCCCTCTGTTCCCTCATCAAGATCATTAATGAATAGATTGAACAGTACCAGTCCCAGCACAGACCCCTGGGGGACTCCACTAGATACAGGCCTCCAACTGGACCCTGCCCATTTACCACAACTCTCTGCCTTCTTCCCTTCAACCATTTAACAACTCACCTCACTACTTGATCATCCAGCCCACACTGTCTCAGTTTTTATGCGAGGATGCTGTGGGAGACAATGTCAAATGCTTTACTGAAATCAAGATAAACCACATTCACTACACTGCCACCATCTATCCACCTGGTTACATCTTCATAAAAGGCTATCATGTTGGTCAAACATGACTTCCCTTTGGTAAAACCATGTTGACTGCTCCTAATGATGCTCTTGTCCTTTAAATGCCTGGAGACAGCACCCAGGATAAGTCATTCCCTCACCTTTCCAGGGATGGAGGTGAGACTGACCAGTTTGCAATTACCTGGCTCCTCCTTTTTATCCTTTTTGAAGACTGGAGTGACATTTGCTGTCCTCCAGTCCTCAGGCACCTCTCCTGTTCCCCATGACTTACTGAAGATGATGGAGAGTGGTTTAGCAATGACTTCCACCAGCTCCCTCAGCACCCGCGGGTACATCCCATTGGGACCCATGCACATCTAGATTGCTCAACTGATCCTTACTTAACCCAGTCCTCATCAACCAAACAAAATTCCTCTTTTAACCTGACTTCCTCTGGAGTCTGGGGGTCCTGAGGATAGTCTCCAGCAGCATAGACAGAGGCAAAGAAAACATTCAATAACTCTGCCTTCTCTGTATCCTCTGTCACCAGTGCACCTGTCTCATTCAACAGTGGGCCTACGTTGCCTCTGATGCTAGTTTCATCTGCAATGTATTAGAAGAATCCCTTTGTGTTGTCCTTGACCTCCCTTGCAAGGTACAACTCCAACAAGACTTTAGCTTTCTTAGTTGCATCCCTACATCCTCTGACGAGTCTTATATTCATCCCAAGTGGCCATCCCTTCCTTCCATGATCTATAGACTCTCCTCTCAATTCCAGAGACAATTTTTCTGAAGTTAGTTTACCAACTTGCAGCTTATGAAAACAGGATGCAGTAACTCATTTGTCTCAAGAAAAGGAGACAAATTCCTGTGACAGAAAATAAATCCTGCAGGGAAGGCTCAGGTAGCCTTATCATGTGAGGACTGATGCAGTCTAGCAATCTAGTGCTTTCCCTTGGAAGAAGGGAACAATATAAGCCTTACAGTGTCACTGACATACAATTCAAAGAGGCTTTTTGAAGTCATAAACAGTCAATAAATCACTCAGCTCATTATTCTCCTGAATGGATTAGAAGAAAACCTTCCCTGGAAAACCTCTCAGGTTTTGTTTTCCTAAACCTTTCTCTGCTCACATAGGCTTTTCCCTAAGTGAGGAAGACAGAGACTATAAGCTTCCCTGCAGACCTATTCCTAATGTAAACAAATAAAGAAGAACAATATTGTCAAACAGGCATCTAGGAATTGGACAGCTGATACTGGAATTAGCTCACAGCCATCTGGCTTTGAAAAGAGGAACTGGCTGGCAGTGCAGCTCTAAAAGAAGCAAACAATTCTGGGTATTTCCCCCTTCCTCCCCTTTTATTTTATATTTGTAGGCACAAAAAAATACCAAAACAAAACTAGTTCATATTGGCTGTATTGAAGAAACTTGCCTCTCATGGTATCTGCAAGGAAGTAAAAGACCACAGAAGACTAAATTCAGACTGAGATGCCTCCCGTTTCACTTGCACTTTTTTCGTAATGACTGTTTATGACTTAAACCCTTTTATACCATATATAGATGACACTCCCAAAGGTCTATACTGTCTTCCAGGGGAAGTGGATGAAAATCTCTGTAGGATTCTCCTTCCTCCTTTGGAGGAGTGTAGTGATTTTTGCCTGGGCTGGGTTTTTGGTAGCAAGGGAGCTACAGGGGTGGCTTCTTTAAACAAAGATCTACCAGAAGCTTCCCCTGTAGCTGACTGGGCTAATGCCAGTCAATTCTAAGATAGACCCTGCACCTGACCCAGGCCTGGCCAATTAGAGACTGAGGTAACATCTCTGTGAATAACGTATTTGAGAAGGGGAAGAAGTTGCTGCACAGTTGCTAAACTGCAGCAGCAACGGAGAGTGAGAATTTGAGAAAAACATCTCTGCCGACACCAAGGTCAGTGAAGAAGGAGGAGGAGGAGGAGGAAGAAGGTGCTTAGGCCCTGGAAGACTCCCCTGTGACCTGTGGTAAAGCCCATGTTGAGATAGCTGTGCCCCTGCAGTCCATGGAGGCCACCGGGAAGCAGAGATCCACCCTCAACCCATGGAAGACCCCACGCTGGAGCGGGTGGATGCCTGAAGGAGGCTGTGACTCCATGGGAAGCTCACCTTGGAGCAAGTTCCTGGCAGGACCTGGGAGCTTGTGGGAAGAGAGGAACCCATGCCAAAGCAGGTTTGCTGTCAGGACTTTTGATCCTGTGAGGGACTCAGGCTCTAGCATTCGGTGCCCGAAGGACTGTTCTCCCGGTGGATGACTCATGTTGGGGCAGGGTGTAAGGAGGTCCCATGCTGGAGCAGTTCATGAGGACCTGTAGCCCATGGGAAGGACCCACACTGGAGAGTTCATGAGAGACTGTCTCCCGTGGGAGGGACCCTGCAGTGTAGCAGGGAGAAGAGTGAAAAGGCCTCCCCCTGAGAAGAAGTAGCTGCAAAGTCCATCTGTAATGAACTGACCGCAACGCCCATCCCCTGCGCTGCTGGAGGGAAGGAAGGGGTGGAGGGAAGTGTTTTAAGATTTGGTTTTATTTCTCATCTCCTTGTTCTGACGGTTCATTAAAAAAATCAAACCTTGTTCTCCCCAAGTTGAGTCTGTTTTGCTCATGACATTAATTGCTGCACAATCTCTCTGTCCTCGACTCACAAATCTCTTGTTATATTTCTCTCTCCCCTGTCTAGTTTAGGAGGGGGAGTGATAGGACGATTTGGTGAGCACCTGGCTAAACCACCGCAGAGGAAAATGCCTGACTCTTCTGTGTGGAGTGAGCAGCCACGCAAAAGGGATTGACTATGCACTCATGAGTGACACAGCCTTAATGCTGCCCACCCCAGTTACTGGAGACTCTTGCTCGGTGTTGCTCATTAATCAGACATTGCCAGCAAACCTGGCTCCAGCACATAATCTCCTTAAGCCTCCTGAAGGAAGGAAGCAGCATGCTATGGAAGGCATCAGGGCTGTTGTGCAGTTGGTGTCCTCCACTCAGCTCCCGGTACATGCTGCCCACAGTTGGTGTCTGCCTTTGGCTATGGAAGCCCTTCAGGATGTCTCTGAGGTGTGTCTCCTGCAGGCTTAGAGCTTATTCCTCTTGCTTTTCTCAGAGAACATATGATGTTTGACAAAAAATTTCAAACTCATGCCTCTATATCCATCTTTTCAGGTCACACACTAGCTTCATATCACATTCTTCAGACATCAGGCCTTATCTAGGGTTTAAAAAAGTCAAAATCTTTTTTTCTTGTCTTCACTGGTTTAAGGCTGGGATCTTTGCTTTGGCTAGAAGCTCTGCAGATGGACTAGGGAAGTGATAAGTGTGTGATAATTTCTCTCTGTTTGCATGTGGTATTATTTCAGTGAAGCTGCTTTTTTTTTTTTTCCCATTCAACCTGCATGTCACTTAGATTGCTTGAAGCCATTAAACTTGATGATTTCTTTGCAAAATGAAGTGGAAAAACATATTCAGTCAAGGCCAGCTTCTGAAGAAACCCTTTGTTTGCAGAGGTTCAATTTAATTTGAAATATATCAGATCATTTTCTATTGTTAAGTTTAATATTTCAGCACTATGGAACCTGATGAGATGAAATTGCATTTTCACTTTAAAATCAGATTTAGCTCTTTGAGTGATGAACTAGTGAAGGATTGTATTTCATTATGTATTTTGCAAGGGAAAGGGCCACACAACAGTAGCTTGCACACAGCCAGTTTTGTCTTTTTCTTTTAACAGACATTTGTGCATGAGTGGCCCTTGGGTTGTAAAATGCCAATGTCCCTAAGTTTTAAGCTCCCTAACTTTGCCAGTGAACCTGATTCTACGAAATGGTTACTATGCTTCTTGAAAGTGTTAGGTTATTTTCATAACCTTGGAGTTTTCAACACTCTGTAGCTGAATATCGTTGTTTATTTAGGTGAAGTGTGATTAGCTGTCCTTGAAAATATCATCTGTGACAGTTTGATCATACAACAGAACACCAGGAGTTGAAGGACACAAGAACATCCTCTGCATTCATGAGGTACTCTTACACATTCTGCAGCAGGTATATAATTTCAGGCTTTCGTTTGGAAAAAATATTTCTGACAGACATTTCAGATAGATATACCTAGTAAAACACACTGACCAAAGGAGATATGAGTTTGTCTCTTGGTATTTGCATAAAAACTTAAGTCTGTATATTTTCCTGAATCATGGCCTTGAATTTATTCCCACTGAAGTCCAGCAACTGAACCAATGTTAAACATATGGACTTGGGATAATGATTAATCCCTTTAATAATTTGACTGCCCATTAATTAGGTTTACAAACTCCTTGAAACATTGTATGACCTAGATCTTGAAAACCGCATAATTCTCAGTTTCAAGCACAAACATGGTTTCAGTTACAAAATAGAAACGTATTTGTTTACACACAATTTAAAATTGAGGTTTTACAGATTTGAATGCAGAAGATGCTTTTCTAGAGGTAAAACTTCTGAAAGGTTGTGAAGTTGTTTGCTCTTACATGGAACCCAGATTTTAAATATCTTTTTAAAATATAATTACCTGAGCCATAAAATCTATTCAGATATTAACAACATGGCTCTGCTGTGATATTACAGCCTTTTTATTTGGAAGAAATTAAAGAATTTCAATGCAGCCTTGAAGTATTCAGTGTTTTGGTCTGATGGGTAAAATATAAGTATGGAAAGCTCATGCAGTGCAAGACTGATCAAACTAGCAATTCCTTTTTCTATTCCTGCTTGAAAATTGTGGGAGGAATTTTTTGTTGTTGTTGTTTAATGTTACAATTGCTAAAAAAGTCTTTAAAGATTGGATTTGAGGATTAGAAAGTTTCCTCACAGAATGACATTATCTGCTACAGATCTAAGGCCATTTGCCTTAGACTAATCTATTAGCAAGTTTGTTAAATACAATGCCATTAAGCAGACTGGAAAGTGTATAGTCTGAAAACACAACAAAGTTAAACAGCTGTGTGCAGCCTTCAAGCCAGCCAATTTTGTTTGGCTTATTCCTCCCTTCTTACCTGTAGCTGCAGCTGTGAGTCTCTGGACTCTTTTAATAAAAACAATATCATTTTTAACATAAATCTTGCACGTATTTATGTCCATAGCAACATACCATAGGCAAAAGTATAAATTAATAGACCACTTTGGTTTAATGACATCATCATCATTTTGCACAGCTTGTATCACCACAGAGGAAGGAAAGTACTTGGAAAATCTGATGATGGGTTTAAGCTGCTTTTTACAAAGTCAAGTTCTTTTCTACAGTATATACTGCTGAAATCCTATGCCTCCAGCCACCATTGCTGTCACTAGAGCTGAGGAGCTGTTACATTCCATATTTATACACCTTTTCTGTGCATAACTATTTTGATTTCTTTGTGGAGACCCATAATCTTCCATCTCTGCTATCAGCAATCAACTTCACTCAGTTTTGAAGCAAACATCCATTTTTTCCTCACATATCCTTGAGCAACCAGTTGACTAAGTGTTGAGCTGTCAGGACATTCGATGAACGTCAGCCATCTTTATAATTTTTAAGTAGTTAATAAACCTAAGCCATGTCTTTTAACTCACTTATTTTGCCTCTACCAGATTTCCTCCCCTTACACTGATTACTGCTGCACTGATTTTTATTCCTCTTAGTTTCTCCTCAGTAGCCCTCTCTACATTGTAATGATACTCCTCAGTGCTGAAAAAAAAAGCATTTATGGAGAAACTCATCATTAAAATACTAAATAAAATAGCTAGACTTCATTTTGATTCATATCATTTCTGTGCTTATTGTGTTGGGGTAAAATTCCAAGTGGTAAAATGTCATCAGAATAGGCAGACAGGTGGCTTACCTGAGACTATATACCCTTCTAGCTGTCACATCTGGATGGTCATTCTGTTTTATACAGTTGTCCAATTCATGTACCACACACACACACAAAGTGATGGTGACAGATATAACTGCTACTTGACAACCTGTCCCAGACATTAATTTCCTACTGCATTAAAAAAAAAAAGTGTCATCTAGGCAGCCTCAGGACATGCGCTTGCTAAAATTAACACCTGTAGTGGTTGCTCCACAGAAATTCATGCTAATCAATCATAGTCCTTAAAAAGTTTGATGTAGAAGGCATTTTGCAAAAGCCTTTTCTCCAAGACTATCTCTTTTTAACCCTCACCCACATGACATTCTTTAATGAGTAGTTGTGGTGGTTTAGCCCAATATCCACCCAATCATAATATCACTCCCCCTCCTAAACTGGACAGGAGAGAGAGAGAAATATAACAAAAGGGTTGTGAGTTAAGGATGGAGAGATCAAACTCGACAATTAGCGTCACGGGCAAAACAGACTCAACTTAGGGAGGAAAAGGTTTGATTTATTAAAGAAACAATAAAAACAGGTAGATGAGAAAACCATCTTAAAACACCTTCCCTCACCCCTCCACTTCCCAGAACTCCCTTTCTTTCCCTCCCCCAGCAGCACAGAGGATGAGGAATGGGGGATTGTAGTCAGTTCATTACAGATGGACTTTGCCGCTGCCTCCTCACACTTCCCACTGCTACACTGTGGGGTCCCTCCCCACGGGAGACAGTCCCTCATGAACTTCTCCAGCGTGAGTCCTTGCC
>WBNH01003451.1:230791-410819 GCA_013401255.1 Urocolius indicus | reverse complement strand
TGTCATTTTCATTACTTTCCCTGAGGTGATAAACAGCACCACAGGGAACACATAAAGCAGATAAGACTTCAGATAGAACCACCATGTGAATATTTGAGCAAACATTCTATCTGTTGTATGGTCACTATGAGAAAGTTATATCACAAATTTCAACACACTCTTTGTCAGATCAGTCTTTATCTCACCCCTTCAAGCCCCACGTTGGGCGTCAAAAAGACTGTGGTGGTTTAGCCCTAACTGAACAATAACCAAACCACCCAGTTACTCCTCCCCAACTCAGGAGGATGGGGAGGAGAATCAAGAGAGAGTTGTAGAACTTTCTAGGTTGAGATAAGGACAGTTTAATAGAACACTACAAAGAGCAGGCAGTTACGATGATAGCCAAAGGACAAAGAAAAAGGAGCAATGCCCAATGTAACTGCTCAGCCCGGCGCTCAGCCCGACGGCAGAACTGCAGTTCCCGCACTGGCCACAGTATCGCCCTGGCCCAGCTGCTGCCCTGATATCCCGAGCATGATGTCACATGGGATTGAACAGCCTGGCCAAGCCCCCCAGCAGCAGCTGGGGAGAGTTAATTCTATCCTGGCCAAACCCAGGACAATAGTGTTGAGAGAATAAAGTAACCATGTTCAGGAGGGAGGAGTTACAGTCAGATCAATTTGCAGAACTACAATAGAGAAAAATAAAAAGTACCCACAAGTGAGCAATGGCAATATGCTTTGCTCTGAAATCTGCCATGCAGGATGTTGTATAGAAAAATCATTTGAAAAATAGGACTGTGTTTCCTAGGAAGTGCTAAGTACTATTTTATTTCAGGAAACCAAGGGCTCCTCAAGCCTTGTTTTCCCAAAGCAGGAATTTCTCTACTGGCTGTCTCTTGCCACTGAGTTGAAGTGTTTCACCTATCTGATGGCTTCTATGTTTGTCACACCATTTGTATGCAGCTCAACTCCGTGCACCATGGCTCTTAGTTAGCTAAGCAATCAGACACAAGTTTAACACAGGATTGCTGTGCGAAAAAAGACCAGATATGGTTATTATTAAGCAATTACAGGCATGGATGTCTCAGCCAATTACCATGATCACAACCTGGTTGTGCCTATTGTATGCAACCACCTTACTTCAAGCTGTGATCTTGTCAGAGCTCATAAGAAAAGCAGAGTGAGGCTGGTGAGGCAGCAAGATGGGTTTACTGTGGAAATAAGGCAGAAAAAAGTAACACACAGTATGAATTGATAATTCAGAAGATAGTGTCTTTTACACTCAGCCTTGCCAGTTTAAAGAATTTTATTCTCAAGTTCATATTGACATTTTGCTTGACTCCTAATTTTCTAGACTAATAAGGAAAAATAGGTTTTAATTTACTTGAGGAGTTTCTAGATATAAAAATTATATTTTAAATATATCCCAGCTGTAGGTATTAGGTGATAAACAATTCCTTCCTATGTTACTCTTTTAAATACTGATTATTGGCTCATGAGCTTTGAATACCTAAGCAAAAATGGAGCATTACCTTTCTGGTGAGACATAGAGCCACAGTGTTCAGCATTGTTCTGCTATTTGCATTTCTATCATCACACTCCCTATCTCTGCCAAGAGTGAAACACCAGGCCACCCTGTGCTTCAGGAAGACCTTGGGAAACAGCCTTACTTGATACAGTTGAAGGCTGTATTTTTTTACAACATTAAGCCAGAATGACCCTTCACTGTCATAGGAAAGCTATACCTGTCACTGTTTCTCATGCCTGCTTCTTCTTATCCTCCCATCAATAGTTCCCCTGTATTAAGTCAACCTCCTGTCAGCTGTACAACAAAGGACCATGAATCTGAAGTGGATTAAAACACATCACACACATACACAAAAAGAAAGCAGAAAAATCATAATAAAACCCCAAGATAAACAAGCTTTAACACAGCTTAATGGTCCCGAAAAGCTTATGGATTTTACAAAGCATCTTCACAACCTTCTTAAACAATAATGATAATGTCTTATCTTAGCAGCAAATGCTATTTTATAACAGAATTGCAATGAAGGGGAAAAAAAAAAAGCACAATAGCTGAATATTCCTTTGAACACCCAGGAGTGAGACATCATCTAACGGGGCCTGACATGTAGGATCAGAGGCTGGAAAAGAGACTACTCTGCCTAAATATGTATGCTCGAGCCCCAGCTGCAGGCAGCAGGAGCAGGTCATCTGGTTTCCCCACGTTGGACCTGATGGGCCTGCTGAGAAATGCTTTGCTCCCAGGCAAAGTGCTGGAAGCATTCTATCAATTTTATTCAATTGATTTTAAGGGTCTGTGAGTCATAATTTCTTCTCTGTGCTGCAAGGCAATTCATTCTGTGGTTAATTGTGAGCATAGCTCAATAGTTTACATTAGGACTATAGTAATAGTAGGACAAAGGTTTGTTAAAGAATAATGTAGCTACTAGAAATTGAAGATGTCTCACTGTAAATACTGGAGGCACAAAAGACCCCAGGCAAAAGATTTGATGAACCAGACAAATCCTTTGTCACATAACAGTCTGCAGCATTCTTTCATGTAATAGAAAAAAAGATACTTCAGAAGTCTGAATAAATATAAAATAAGAAGTCCTCACCCACTGTCTTGGCTTTTCTATTCTAGATTAAAAAGCTGAAGTGCTATAATGAGATCTTAAAAATTTTGCATTTTGGCATGTGGCAGATTCTCCCTTTGCCAAACGTAAACACACCAAGGTCTCTGTAAAGATACTCTCAGAGCTTTGGCCAAAAAGTCGAGTCTGCGTTGGAGGCGTGGGATTTACAAGATTATTGCATGTAGTGACAGAAGCATATCAGGAAAGACTACATTAATGACAAAGATTTTCTGTCCTCCTCCTATGCAACATGAGGTCTTCTCCAACCCCTGGACAGATAAACCCTATAAAAGAGAAAAGGTATCAAGTACAGACATAAACTTTGCAAAAAGCTGCAATGATTTAAAAGTTATTGACCCATAAGCATTTCTTGCAGCCTCTCATCTAGGGATACTTGATTCCCAGGCTCTTCTGCTGAATAGATGTGATCACACAAGCATTCTCTTTGTAACAGTTAAGGAGGTGATCTGAATTAATTTGTCTGATTCTGCCTGAATTGGACAATAACAATTCACCTATTATTGCACCACAGCTAGGCAGCCTGTAAGTTCCAGCTGATGCACCCATGCAGGTCTGCAGCTACAGATGGCTCTGCAGGGGCACATCTTGAATTTACCCTGGGTCATTAGGAAAGCAGAGTTAACCTCTGATTTTGTTTAAAATGAGATGGTTTTCTTGGTTCAAATATTGCATCAAGAAAGGTCGTAATTTCCCTGTTAACATTTTTGCCCTCGAATCTGTACCTTGAGTTCTGTTTTGTATCTATAATTACTTTTCATATATATGTATATAACTGGTTTTGAATGTCTCTCTGAATTACAGGAAATAGTGCCTTCCTCTTAGACAGTCAGTCAAGTAAAAACTAGCTCGTCTTAAAACCATTGACACTTTCATGAGAAATATGTTTTTAATAATAACTCATTGCTTACTGCAGCTTGATTTTAACTCAGACTCTATAATGATAGACATTTAGCTAATGAGAGCATACCCAAGACTGACAGAATAGTAAATATGGTGCAGAATTACTTAAATCATTTAAAGCTACAGCTTGTTACAAAGCCTTATTCTGCTTTCATTTTATAACAGTCTGCACTGGAGTGTACTGACCTGTAGGTAACACCTCTACATAATTAATCTATCTGCCTGATTGTATTTTTTTAATGCTTGGTTTCCTTTAAGTAGCCTGACAACAAATGAGGGCTTGACAATTCTCCAGGAAAAGAATAAAACATATTTTGTTTATGAATAAAGATGTTGACCTTGACTTTTCCTTCTTTTGTGTTCATCCTGATGATGAGGGTGAGTTCAGCCAGGGCTTAGGGTGGTTTGCTAGACAAGCAAGTATATTTCTATTTGTGCTGTGCTCACTACAACTGGGCCTCCTAGTCACCTGCAAGGCAATGCTTCTTGGTGCAGTTGCATGACCTGTCTAAGCATGGGTTGCTGTTCCTCACAGAGGCTGTTCATTGCTGTTATGACTTGGTTGTATTGAGGACTTCTCTTGAAATGCGAGGTTGTTTCACACTAAGTTTTTGTCGTAGCAAGTGTTGTGTGCAGGAAGTAGAGCTGAAAAACTGTTTGCAGATTTTCTAAGTGGGTGATTGTGTTTACTATCAAGCATCATCATAAACATTCCATCCTGATAACACCAAGTAAGTGCTTCTATGAGCTTTTACAAAATCTCTTTTTTTTCCCCTCACCTTATTGTATAAATTGCATTCCTTTAGTTATCAGAGAGCAGCCCCGCACAAAACAAGGTTATATCCCAGCATAGAATATAAGAATCCATTACTTCAGAAAACCTTAAGTCTAAGGCAGTTCTCCTCCTGCATGATGTAGCTGCTTGTCAGTTTAATTTGTATATACTCTATCTTATTTTTTTTTATCTTGTAGATTTGAGTCACCAAATATTGAATTTGATGAATATTTTAATGGACTTTTCCTGGGTAACTTTTGTAGAGTACTGAGCAAATCTCAGGGGGGTAATGGGCATGAGCTGGACAGTTCCACTTGAACATGAGGAAAACCTTTCCTATCAGGGTAGGGAGAGCTGGCACAGGCTGCCCAAGGAGGGTGGGGAGACTTCTTCTCTGGAGGTTTTCAAAACCACCTGGCTTGTTCCTGTGTGGCCTGATCTTGGTGAACCTGCTTTAGCAGAGGATTGAACTGAATAATCTCTAGAAGTCTCTTCCAATCCCTAACACTCTGTGATTCTGTAAACAGGTAATTCTAAAAGGTCAGAGTACAGATATCTGTGAAAAAGCCTTAGAGCTGGAATCACTTGTGTTAACATGAGTGCAGATACTTTACTTTTATAAAGTCTAATATATAATAACAAGACCTTACATACCATATGTAGAGAAAGGGATCCTGTGATTAAGTGACCACACTTCTTTTTTCCTCAGCTAAAGATGTACATGGTATGAAATAAATGATCCTTACATACTGTAAAATCATATACAGACCAGAACCACATTATAAAGATTAAAACAACTGCCACAATGCACAGACCAGTTCCTGCTCTCCTTTCATCTGGTTTAAATACAGAGAGTCTACTGTGGCCATTACATTCAGCAACAAAGGAATTAGGACTCAGGTCTTGAAATATTGATATTACTTCCATCACCACAATGTCTAGAACCCTGAAGCCCTGGTTCAGGACTGTTTAACGCAAAAAATAGAGCACATTAAAGATGGTCTCTCAAATATGACATAAGAAACAGCATATTCGACACAAAGCAGGACAATGACAAGTGATAAGACAGTGCTGACTGCAATGTCAACAGGAGATATGCATTGGGATCTTTGTGCAAGTTTTGAGAGGATACAACCAACAGATATCTCCATGACAAATCAGCAAATGCATGGTGGAAGCTGGTATTCTGGGAAATAGAAGCTGTGAGTTAACTGCTGACACTGAATCAGAGGTTCAGTTGGAATAGACAGAGGCTATTCAAGACACATGGTGTGTAGCTGGAGAGCAGCAGGGAAAGAGTTGTCCATGTAGAGACAGAGAGGAAAGGTGCACTGCTAGGAAAATGCTCCGTGAAAATGAACTATAACAGTTTTTGCAAGACATGTGTCAAAATCAGCAAAAAATATGTCATAGAAGTCAAATATTGATATCATAAGGATCTGGCCAAATATGTATCTGCAGAACAGTAAGAAGAAAGATCATAATTTAGAAATACTATTTAGAGAAACTGTTGGCGTTTTGTAGTTCTTGCCCAGAGTGTCTGCTGTGCTATAAGTTTGACTGACAGGCAAGATGTTTCCATGGTGATGACCAAAAGTGGAGGAAGCATATATCCAGACAGGACTAACTACCACATTAGCAAACTAGAGGGCAGGCAAAGCAGGAGGGGATTGAGAACTGATAAAAAGTCATTAAAGCTCACAGATTTAAAGTCACAGAGAGATTGAGCAGAAAAGTTGATGACCTCAGGATAGGCAGGTGCACTGAGAAGATGAGAAGAAGCCAATATCTAGGAGGTCAGAGCAGCATTCCCTGAGATGAAGGCAGATGTCTGGATCCCCACTGCAGCTGGGAAAACTGTAATCAAAGTTGTGTGCTGAGCAAGGAGCTGAGGTTAAAGCAAAGAGCATTCAGGAGCCAAATGAGCATCAGAAAGCCCTGTAATCACCTGGGGTGAATTTATCACATTCTTAAAGAAGATACAAAGCAGTATCAAGACTGCTGTAAGTCCCTGAAGTTCAGCAAGGAGTCTAGACTTCTTAATTAAAACAAGGAGAACTCCAATAGTCTGTGGCATTCCTTCTAATGGACTGCAAGATGTGGTGAGAAGGTTCCTCAGTATCAAGTAATAATTGGCAGGCAGGTAGGGCAGAACTCTTAACTGTGGGAAGCAAGAGGCCCTGGAAGTGCACCATCTGGGTGGGTGAGAGTGCTCTGACATTTTTGTTCATGTAGAGATTCTACAGCAGAAAGAATAGTAAGTATTTTAAAATAAATTTTCACTTATACTTCAAAGAGATTGAAGCACTCTCCATGAGTACGTGAAGCTCCTCTCTGAAGGCATCAGACACAGAAGCAAAATAAATTTCAGCCTGGCACTGTGTGCAAGGTTGATGGGTGGTAAATGCCATTGACTGCAAGAACTCAGCCAAAGAACTCTCTGGGATGTGAAAATGCAAATTTCCTAGAAGTTGTTTTTCTCTTGTTTGTTTCCAGAGGTGGGAGCTTCTTTAAGATTAAGTGGAAATGTAAAAAAAAAAACTTCTGTAAAACTGTATGATAACTAAAGAGCTATGTCTCTTCTGTGTGTGACAGGGAGACACAGTAGTAGTAGTAATGATAAACTATGGGTAGACTAGTTGTATATATATATCTATTCAGCTATACATGATATATGGATCTTGAGATTATGCAGTCCTATGCTTATAATGGAGCAACTCGAAAGCTAGTGGGATTCTATTAACATTCATCAAGAAATACATAATTATATGCAGTGTATGACTCTTATGCCTAGTTTTTTATTGTTCGTTTTGAGGTGAGGAATCTATTCTTCTTAGCAGTGACTCTCATTCCATTGAGAAAAACATGTAAAGAATGGCATTGATAAGTCACTGATATTAATGGAATCTGCCTGTGTATTTCCTCATTCATAAAATACTTCTGTAGTACCAGTTCTTTAACTTAGTGATAACGCATTTGTTGTATTGTGTGATCACAAAAGATGTTTTGTTGCCAACAGTACTTCATGAAATTATTCTAAGCCATAACAACACAGATATGTTACATTCGTAACTTTGTTTTCCACTTGGAAATTCATCGATTTTACCTTGGATGTCTTACACTAGGGGAAAAAAATAGTAAAAATGGTGTTTTCTGGTATATTTTTCTAGTGTGTTTTCTTTGCAGATAGTGAAAATATTTCTTACAAATATTTAATGGGCCAAGCATAATCAGAAGTGAGGAGGCATGGTGGAAGATCTGTGCCTTAGCAGCCATGTGTGTACTGCAAGGCTGTAAGGTCTGTGTGTACTGTATGGTAGCTGCGCCTAGTCTGGCCACCTGCAGATGATACAGTGCAAACCTGATCCACATCGCTCTTCTGTCCACCCTGGTTTCCTCAGAAAGGAAAGACAGTGGCCAGGCAGGGTTCTTCAGCTAGTCTCAGCCTTGACATCTAGGTACCTGTGTAACAGGGACTTGTGTGTGGGTGTACCGTTCTCGGTGGAGACATATTCATCAAGAGTTTACAGTGGCCAATAACCTGTCAACATAACTTCATCTTACAGACCCATGGCCTTAGATCTAATTAGGTAATACTCTTGTTCTGCTCTGTTAAAGCTACTGGGCTCTTGTCAGACTATTTCTATGATATTATTGCTTGATTCTTTTTTACTGCCCTATTATTTATGGTCATGATCCTACTAGATATAGTGAGTTCAGATGGAAAGCTTTAAGGACCACCGAGGCGATACTAGAAGTACTGAAAATTTGATGAATAGTCAGGTTCTGTACTGAACCAGTGCCCTGGCATGGTTTTGCCTCCTGGAAATGCTGCCTCTTCAATTATAGATTGTTAAAAGTTTACTGCTTGCAAGATCAGAGTTGTGTAAGCCTTCCTTCATTTAGTCTGAAAGAATCTGTATGCCTTTGATTTCAGATATGCAGACTTAAAGGTGAGGGATGATCTTGTACAAAGAAAAGTGAGTAAAGCAGGCAGACCAGGTTTCCTGCATGCGGCACAGACTTCTTATACAATGGAAGTTTTGTAATGGACGAAATGAACACAATGGACACAAAAAGTTCCACTTAACTTATTGTAAGGGTGAGAGAGCCCTGGCATAGGCTGCCCAGGGAGGCTGTGGTGTCTCCTTCTCTAGAGGTTTTCAAAACCTGCCTGAATCTATTCCTGTGTGACCTGGTCTAGGTGGACCTGCCTGAGCAGTAGAGTTAACTAGATGATCTTCAGAGGTCCCTTCCAACCCCTACCACTCTGTGATTTTACAATTCTATGTAACTCAAGATAAGCTACTAAGCTCTTTGTTCATTATTTCATACTCTGTAAAACTGGGAAAATAATGTTTCCTTTCCCATTGTGTGCTCCTAGTCTTGCCTAATAAAATATTGTGCTTTATTGCTTAATGTAGCTGGTGTTGAATTTCACAAATTCAACACAAATTAAATAAGCATGCATGTGAGTATAGAACTCCCTTTGCAAGACTTCATACTCACTCATAAATGTAAATTGGCCTTTAATGTGAGTCTTTGCAAAATCTGTCTGCCTGTTCAGCTGGTTGCAAGTATATTCAGATCTGGGTACTAATCTAGAGTTGTTTCCAAATAGACTTGATAAACAACCTATCAGTTTTCAGGACCTAATAGTTCAGTCAGAATTAAACAAGCTTTTTTTTATTTCATGTTCATTGTCAAGTAACGAGGAAGTTTCTTTTCACCATGTACCTCTGACTTAGGTAATTTGCTTGAAGTGTTATGTTTGGTTAGAAACCTTAGAAGCCAGTTCTTCGAGATTTCTAGTGCATTATACCAGGGAGTCTGTCACTTTGGAAATCAAGAGGTTATTTCTCCCTCTACTTCCCTGGAAAGTCTTAGTTAACAACATTTTAATGTAACTAGTAATCAACTAGGAATTCTTAATTGGTATTTTCATGATACACTGTACCTACTGTGAATGGCCAGACTGCACTTACAGCCTTAGAATACTGAGTCATTCAGAAGCAGTTAAATATTTATGGCCAATGTTGGTCAATGTTGGCTCATTAAAATGATCACTGTTAGTTAATGAATAGAAATACATTTGGATCCAAGGCTTGTAACGTGACTGAGTTGAGGAATGAACCAGAGTTATTTACACCTCTTTACAAAAATCATCAGAAGTTAAGATTTTTGTCATGTATTCTGGCTCACCCAAACTGAATGTACATACTCTCTCCTCAAAGTCTCCCTGTAGTCTCAGTGGTTATGATTTTACCCTTTATGTGCTTTAATCCCCAACAGCCATGTAGATATTTGCTTGTGGTCAAACCAATGCTACAGTCAGGTTTGGAATTGTCTGTAAATAGAGGAATTAATCTCTGACGTGGAAATGTTGCCAGCAGGGTAAATGACATCTGTCAGCTGTGTCACTGCCTTGTGCCAAAGAGTGAGAGAGGAGCACGGCTGTTTAATCCCCCTGCCTTGCTCATTCTGTAGTTTTATTTTAGAGTGAAAAGGTGCTGCTTTGATCTGATCATTAAAGCAATGAATTTTTTTTCCTATGGTACTGGTCCTTAAAAAAGGTAGCATTTTATTATGCACAGACGTGATCTGTTGGTAGCATATTCTAAACATTAAAATGTCCAAGTTTTTCAGCACTTGAACCTGAGAAAATAAATCAATAGCTATTGGTCTTCTGCACATCTTGCCTTTAAGATTTATGTGTTAGATTTTTATAACTTCATTTGCTTACAAGTATTACATCTTAGGTAATGTCATACCTAGTGTCTACCTGCTTTAGCAGGTATCAAGTAGTACCTACTGTTATGGAGGTTGCTAGTATAACAGTTCAAAAAGCTCACTGTGTACTGTAAATATTGTTAAACATTCCCTAAACACAAAGTGCAGACATGCAATAGAACTGCAATTACTTTTGCTTCAGATTGACATAACATTTTTATTTCATAATTGTTATTTGCTGTGAAACCCATAACCTCTGTCCTGTTCTTCATCCTGTTTAGAAACTTAGCCAGTCCCTGAAAACTGCCAGTATAGGTTTAGATGTTGTTTTCAGTTTCTTGTAGTGCAATTAACCTACCTAATTGAAGCTGCCTTCAGCAGCAGAACAGTGATGGGACGTGGCAAAGGGTCTAAGTTCATCTCTAAGCCACTACAGGAGGTGGCAAAAAATGTGCTAGACCAAGGTAACAAGGTTGTGTCATGGCAGCTTTTGGATCAGTCTGACTCTGTGCTATTATTTATGAGCAGGAGTAGTGAAGAGATGTTCTAGTGAAAAATGGTGATTATCAGATACATGAAAAGAACCAGTGTTAGAGAAAGATAAACCAATAAACCAAAACTACAAAGTCACGGCCTTGTTCTGTCTCCCATAAACTATATAAAAGAGAATAATTCTGTATTCTTTTTTTACTATTATAACTCAATATATACAAAACATAGCAATGAAATAATAAAGGAAATCCTCAAGCAGTTTGTTACCAATATTGAAAGCAGCTTTTTATAAGAGAATATTTTTTTCTGAAAGGTTTTTTTTTTTTGTGAGAATCTGGTAAGTATTCCTTCCTGTATGTAAAGCAAAAGTGTACTTTTCTGTAGAAAGCGTGAGACTTCCTGGACTATTACGCCTCACTCTGTCTCCAGTACTAGCATTTTGAGTCATTTTTTTCAGCATTTTGAGCCTGTCCATGTTGCAGTTACTCATGGTAGCTGAATGAGGAATTGGCATGATATTATTGGAGAGCTATTTAGCTTTGCTTTGGTGTCCTCTCTAGTAGCCTTACCATCTGCAGGTATATAAAAGTAACACCTGTTCAGTGAATTCAGAATAAAAACAGTTTATGAAGACATCCACACACAAGGCTACAGAAACTATCTAGTAGCTTGGAATACTAAAAAATCATCAAGAAGTAAAATCTCAATCTTATTCAAAACTCCTACAGCACTGAAAACCAGACAATAACACTCGGGGTTTATGACCTTTAGGACAAATGGAGAATTCAAGGACAGACTTGTCATTAAAATTGCTAAAAGTCTGAACCAACTTCACTAAAATCAGGGGAGTCTCTTTAAGTTTACATTGATGCAAAAAAAAAATAGAAATTAATCTTCAGTCCCTAAATTTTTTTAGTCGTCCATAAAATGGATGTCTGTACCCTTCCTCTTTACCAGAGGGCTTTCTATTTAGGTCACATTTAATTTCTTAATGAATCAGATTCATTTTGGACAAGCAGACATTTATCTTCTGCTATCTGTTATTTCACTTTGCTGAAAAAGAATGTTTAGCCTTTACTTTTCAATCTAATAGTCAAAGACACATCTATTTTATGCATTTGAATTCCCTACGCCTGCGTGTACTCAATTGTCAAAACTCTGTACTCTACTGTAAATCTGTAAATAGTAATCACAGAATCTTCTAATACTGGTTGTACTGTTTCTTAGTTTTCAACACTTTTTAATGTGATGACACTCCCTATTACAGTTTTCATTGTACAAAGGCCTTTGCTGAAGAGATTCATTACCTATGGACAGCCATAAGTCTTCATTTATCATGATGAAGCAGGTCAAATTAATCGGTAAATAGTTAAGAGTTTCCTAATTGAGTTTATGTTAAGCAGGATGAACTACATGTTGACTGAGTTTTGTTATGCTAAAGCTTTATAAATATTATTCCCTGAATACAGCCTTTGCTCACTTAACTGGCTGATAACATTATTATTTCAGTTGCGTGGAGAGTTCAAGTAAGCAGCATAAAACTGCAGTCCAAGGGATGTTACAGTTCCCATTCCATTAATTTTACCACTCCTTTCTGCAACAGATAGTAGCACGACAGTTTTCTATTGCAGGATTTGAAAAGGCACAGAGACCAGACAACATGCATTGTCCAGGGATCCTCCTTTTCTCTGTCAAAGCCCGTATGGTTCGCACCATTCCTGGTATATTTGTCACAGCCTTGAAAAGTTCAGTTTCCAGTTCAGAAGCAGGTTATGGAAGTAACTCATCAGTTTGCTTTTTAAGATACTGGCCCTCTTTATATTGGCTGCTCTGTATCACTTGCCCTTGGCTGTAGGCACGGTGATGAAAAATAGAGGACATGATTCATTTCACACTCATGCCACTGTAAAAGGCAACCAAAATAAATGGAGATAGATAGTTAGATAGATAAAAGGCTTAGATTATTTTCAGACTAGCGTTGTGGTTTAGGATCATTTAGGAACAAAGGACCACAATCAGACGTTAAGTACCAAAGATCTTTGGAACCCCCTAAGGACAGGAAGGGCTCAATTGCCACAAGACAAAACTATTCAACTTAGGGAAGAAAACATAATTAATTAACTAATCAATCAATTATTTAATTTTATTTAATTGATACTTAATTTTAATCCAAAAACATAGCAAATAGAAAACCGCACAGAGTGGGATGATTATGAAAAGCACAACCAGCCTTTCAGACCACCTTCTCCGCACCCCTCCCCTCTTCCCAGGCTCAGAGCCCTGATCCCAGTTTCTTTATCTCCTTCCCCTTGAATGGTTCAGGGGGGCAGGGAATGGGGGTTCCAGATAGTTTTTTTCCAATGGCTCCTGCTGTTTGTCTCTCCTCAAGGCAGGTGGACTTTTTGATGGTCCTTCTTGCTCCAGTGTGGGGTATCTCACACACCCAGCAGCCCTGCACAGGCTGCTCCGACGACCCTCCAGGCTCTCCAGCATGGCCTGTGCTATGCTACCTCCTCACACAGTCTCCTGTCTGTCCGGGCACACTTACCCAAAGTTGCTAGTGGCTCTCATTCCTGCCATTGCCCTCCATGGGTTGGTTGCAGGATTACAGCCTGCATTCACCACAGGTTGCAGAGGGGTCTCCAGTTGGATGTTCCTCTTTCCTTCCTCCCTCCTTGNATTATTTTCAGACTAGCGTTGTGGTTTAGGATCATTTAGGAACAAAGGACCACAATCAGACGTTAAGTACCAAAGATCTTTGGAACCCCCTAAGGACAGGAAGGGCTCAATTGCCACAAGACAAAACTATTCAACTTAGGGAAGAAAACATAATTAATTAACTAATCAATCAATTATTTAATTTTATTTAATTGATACTTAATTTTAATCCAAAAACATAGCAAATAGAAAACCGCACAGAGTGGGATGATTATGAAAAGCACAACCAGCCTTTCAGACCACCTTCTCCGCACCCCTCCCCTCTTCCCAGGCTCAGAGCCCTGATCCCAGTTTCTTTATCTCCTTCCCCTTGAATGGTTCAGGGGGGCAGGGAATGGGGGTTCCAGATAGTTTTTTTCCAATGGCTCCTGCTGTTTGTCTCTCCTCAAGGCAGGTGGACTTTTTGATGGTCCTTCTTGCTCCAGTGTGGGGTATCTCACACACCCAGCAGCCCTGCACAGGCTGCTCCGACGACCCTCCAGGCTCTCCAGCATGGCCTGTGCTATGCTACCTCCTCACACAGTCTCCTGTCTGTCCGGGCACACTTACCCAAAGTTGCTAGTGGCTCTCATTCCTGCCATTGCCCTCCATGGGTTGGTTGCAGGATTACAGCCTGCATTCACCACAGGTTGCAGAGGGGTCTCCAGTTGGATGTTCCTCTTTCCTTCCTCCCTCCTTGTTTGACTGTGGGGTCCACATGGTCAACTCCATCTTGTACCACTCCTCCACCTCTTCTTCCTCTGCAGA
The DNA here is from genome assembly GCA_013401255.1 of Urocolius indicus. Taxonomy (NCBI): domain Eukaryota; kingdom Metazoa; phylum Chordata; class Aves; order Coliiformes; family Coliidae; genus Urocolius; species Urocolius indicus. Next base: position 396,816 of record WBNH01003451.1, on the reverse strand, counting down.
TTTCACTCCTTAAATAGTGGTGGCAGAGGCACCAGATTGGCCTGGCTGGGCTGGAGGTGCGTTCACCTCAGAGCTGAAGGATGTTTTGAGAACTGCTTACGAGACAGCCCCCTCCCCCTGTTACCAAGCAAAACTGGCTTCACACAAACCCATGATGGTGGTTGTAATGCTGGGGTTAGATGGTGGTTCTTCATTTCCTCACACAGAAGGGTAGAAAAGAAAAATATTGGCCAGGTCCTTTTTTCTTCTGCAAAGAGTGTATTTAATGACTGGGGAAATACTGACAGGACTGATTACAGTTTGTCACAAGCTCGATCTTGGGCAATGATCACAGAGCCGTTGAGTGATTCAGGTCGGTAGGCATTCAGGAGATCGCCTAGTCCTGTAATGCAGCCACAGAAAAGAAAAACTCATTTCAGTTGTACTGATCTAGTACCTGCTGCTTGGAAGAAAAGAAAAAAAAACTATTTAAACAAGTTTTTATTTTAAAGGAAAGCTTTATTTTAATTCTGCTATTTCAGTTCAAATTATTAATCATTTGTAAGTAGGTTTTCTCTGCAAACTCTGCACACGTGGGTATTAAAATTTTTACTAACAAATCATGGTTACACGGTGAGTAGAAAAAGTTAAAAAGAGAAGTCAATTCAGATGTTTAATTATTTAAATTTCTATATGACTGCAGATGGTTGTGATAATACTACAGTCTATAAAAGGAAGATATCTCTCAAGATTTCTCCTTTTAAAAGTTATGCACATATAATTACTGTATTATGAAACGTAATTATGACACCTTCAGGATTTTTTTCAAGTCTTTACAAGTAACCTGACAAAGAATTCATGAAGTGCAGGAAACAATCCAATAAACCAATTTGCATTAGTTTATCTTATGGTATCAACTTCAATACAAAACTATTAAAATATGTTTGTAATACTCTTATAACAAATTATATTACAAAGTGCTCCTTAAGACTACACACAATAACAAATTTATTCCTCCTTGGGGAAATGGCCCTCTAAAGACAGGGAAATCTGTCTTTAGACAGATGGTTTTCGTAAAGCTGTCTGATATAACACCAAATTTTGTAGCTTGGAAATCATTATTTCAAAGCTCATCCTCTTTATATATGAAGTTAGGAGTGTTTATTTTCATGCCCATCCCTTAGGTTATCTATGCTGAATTTCCTCTGTTATTTTTTTGTCCTGTCACCTGAGACCATAAGGTGCATCTGCACTTCTTTACAGTGGCAGTTGTCTGTGCTAACATAGCATCATCAGCAGACTTTGTAACCTCAATATTTATCTCCATGGTTGTCTCATTCAGTCATATATGGATTCCATTACAAGAAGATGTGCATGGGATGGTACAGCATATGCATATTTAAGGATGTATATAGCAGGAGGAAAGAACCATAGTAAAAATCTGCAAAAGCAATGTCCATACTGGTGGATCTGGGGACTAGAAAGCTCCTTTTTTCTCTCTCACTCCCTTGCCATGTTCTAGTCTTAGGCTGGATTGAGCTGTTTTGTACAAACTAAATTTCATTATGGATCCAGAGTGAAAGAGATGAGGGACACATGCATACAGGTGTGATTCTTGGCTGCAACTGAACATAATTGTCCATGCTCTACCAATTTGCATGAAATCTTTGAGGGGATCTCATGCATGTGCTTGAACCTTCTGTGATCCACATGCTTCTACAGAGAGTGTTGAGTGTCCACAAGCAGGTACTGTAGACTAAGAGCCAGGTTCTCCTCTTGAGTTTCTCAGCAGTTAAAGTTACAGTGGATGTAGGCAAGGGACTTCATTACTTGCAACAGCCCTAAGGATTGGTGAATGAGAGCATGTCTCCTTTGTGATAAAGGAGCAAACATTCACAGTGTTTTCATGTTGATAATGATATTGGAGATTAAGACAGGAAAAGGAGATCTCAGGAGGCTCACAGGCTGTACTAGAGATGTCAGATGATGCAATAAACTGCTTTTGACAGTGAGAAGACATGCATTGTTAAGATGGGAAGAACCATCCAGCACCATCTTGTTTCTCTCTGTCCCCCATGGATGGACAATTATGGTTTAATCATGAAGCAGTTCCCCACAATGTTTCCTTAAAAATCACTGCTGCTGCAAAGACTGATGATGTCAAGTCACACCACATACATTACCCTGTGACAGCTCCCCAAGCAGAGGTAGAGAGACTGTGTGAGATTGTTCAGAAAGCATATTGAGACCCACTGAACAACTATCTTGTTATCAACAGAGCTGTCCTAATTTCAGGTGGGATAGAGCGAATTTTCTTCCCAGTAGCTGCTACAGGGCTGCTTTTTGGGTTTCTGTTGAAAAGAATAATGATAACACAGTGATGTTTTGGGTATTGCTGAGCAGTGCTTGCACAGTGTCCAGGTCATTTCTGCCTCTCTTCTCTGCCAGTGAGTGGTCTAGGAGTGCACAAGAAGCTGGGAGGGCCAGGACAGATGACTTGAACTAGCCAGAGGGCTATTCTATACCACATAACATCATGCCTAGTATATAAACACGGGGGGGACCTGGTGGGGAAGGGCAGATCACTGCTCAAGCACCAGTGAGTGGCTGGTGAAGAACTGCATTCTGCATCACTTGTCTTTTCTTGGGTTTTTGTAGTAGGCGTCTGGAAGATCTCGGATTGTAACGCGAGGGGTGAAGAGGAGGTGAGAGGTCTGGCACGGGGCAGAGATAGAGGAGGTGCTTATGCCAGCAGATATAAGGGCATAACATAAACAATAAGGGAGGGACAGAGACAGAGACGGAGAGAGATGGAGACAGACAGAGACGGAGACAGAGCACCATCCACACCGTGTGTGCAGTGATCCTTTCCCTCGACTGTCGGAGAGCTGGGAGATCAGCCTGAACCACCACGTAGTGTTGCCTGCAACGGCAACAGGTTTTGTTTCTCAATTACTATGATATTTTATTATTCTTATTGTTATTATATTTTAGTTCAACTATTACATTTTTCATATTTAAATCTACAAGTTTTGTTTTCTTTTCAGATTTTCCCTCTCATCCTATTGGAGGTGGGGGTTGGAGAGGAGTGAGTCTGACTGGGCTTAAACCACGACAAGGACAAAATACAAGCTTGCTCCTACAAACTTGTGCTCATTCTTGCCTTAGTCCATCAAAGACTGTAAGAACATGCTTCTTTTAAAGAGTACAAGTTACTTTTGAATTTCAGTGGGACTACTCACATTTTCCCACTTAGCATAACTTTAATTGCTTTGCTGAATCAGGGGCAGAAGACTTTTGCATGCACTGAATCCATAACACTCAATGATTTTTCAGTGTCAATTAGTTGCCCCAGATGTGACAATATCAATAGGTGTGCAGTTAAAAGAGAACATCCCACTTGTTCAATAGTTCAAACTGAAGCATAAGGTGTCCTGTAGGTTGGTTCCCCATGTGAGAAGTGTGTCATTTTGGCAAGCTGGTACACTGCCTTCTAAGAGTGACACCTCTTACCTTCAAAATACTGGGAGAGGGCCAAATTACCAGCTGAGCAAAGATCAAGGCTGAGCCACCATCCTTGTCCTGCTAAAAAGATGACTTCATCTTCTAAGTGTGTCATGCAAGCTGCTTTAACTATGAGCTAATTTAAATTTCTTATGCTCTGGCCAAGATAGTTTATATAGCGACATTTAAATTTCATTTGCTCACAATAATTTTTGTTGTGCAGAATGATGCCGATAACAGAAATGGCAGATTATGTAAATAGCCATTTATAAACAGCAGCTTTTTTCAAATCCATTGTTCTGAACATCCTACCCAAATTGCCTCGTACATTTAAAATGTGTGTCTGTGACCAGACACTTTGCTTCAACAAATGTTTTTAAGTTTCAGCCATATCCCAAAAAGTACATCAGTTAAATTAAAAAAAAACCAAAAAACTATTGAAAGCCAGTTACTTCACCAAATAACAATAACAACAAAAATTCCTACACAAAGGGCAAAAGAGATAAACTAGCCATCTGCTACATGCAGCAGCAACACCACCAAAAAGTGTTAGAAAGAAACGATAATACTTGAAATGAGATTACTTGACGGTTCCCAGAAAGCCATATACATTTAATTTTCATTAAAATATCTGGAAGTCTTTTCTAATTATGACAGTGAGAGCTATGGACAGATAGTTAAATAAAATATTCATACAAGTCCTAGTGTTAAAACCTGCTTTTTTCCACATGTCCTTGATTCCTGTAAGGACAGCGTAGCCACACATGTAAATAGTGCTGTTCAGTAGAGGCTTTGCTGGAGTGCGGAAGGCACTTGATGCCAAGGGCAGCGATTTGCAAATATTACTTGAAAGAAGAACTCATAAGGGAACTGCTAAGTGTAGCATCTGTTTCACTAATAAAACACACACACACACACACACACACACACACACAAAGAAGAGAAAAGAAGGAAGATGATGGGTTTTCTGAAAAGGGATGATAGAAGCTGAACGCCAAACAGAAATGTCAGAGGGAAAACACAAAGAAAAGCAGCACTTACTGAGGGTAAGATAAGAGACTGAATTAAACTCTGTCTCTCTAGTGGTGCTGAGGGTGACTTAAGCCAATGTGACTTGTGGGAATGCTTAATGGATGCCAGCCAGGCATGAAGGCTACATTCCTCCAGAAACTGTACTCACTTTTAAGACAATGAGTTGCTACTGCTCTGGGATTTTGTAACACTCTCTCCTTTCTGTATTGGTCCCCTCTGTGACTTACCTTTCCAGACTAGTGAGTGATTTTCAGAAGCATCAAGATTCAAACAGGAGCCAGAAGGGAATATTTTTCATATGAATGGAATGTTGCTGGCCTTCTGGGGTCAATTGATCATACTCCAGTTTGGTTTCTCTGGTTCAGGCCTTTCAACGTTTAACCTTGAGGAAACAAAATCAAAAAGGTATGAATGGTGCAGAGAAATAGCTGAAAAGTGTAGGGGAAAAGTTTGACCTAAGAATGTGAAGTGTACATAGCATAAGTAAATGCTATGAAAAAAATAAAAAAAAAAAAAAAATACAAGATTGCATGAAAGGTGATCGTACAATTACAGTGAAACTGTTTAAAGCCAGTGATCACTGATGAATGAATAAATATATGCACATTCAACAAAAATTTTTAATTACAGAATGGTTATTAGTAACTATTACAGATGTGGTCCTAGAGTATGTATTGTAATCAGACTTCAATATTATTTATTAATAAAGGCTATATTAGTAATTAGTGAAATGTGAAGATATGTTTTATTAATTTTTCAAGATAACCTTTGTTATGTGTAAATGCTATGAAAAAAATATAAATAAATACTATAAATACAGGTATATTTTATAACGAATATATTTTAATAAACCTTTCATAACTACTATTTAAATATGTTCTTCTATATTTATGTTTGAGGTAACAGAACTGTACAAACACTGTTTAATGGCAGACACAGGACAACAAAATTCAACTACACATAAAAATGTACAGCTGTATACATAAGAAAACCCAACTAGGGTGTCATTGTATTCTGGGGGGAGAAAAAAAGGCTAGGTTGTCATCCATAACTGTGACTACCCACTTAACACAGATCTGACAAGCCTAACTAAAGAAGAAAGCATGAGTATGAAGAGTGAGGGAGTGAAAGAGTTAGTTTGAGAGGCATTCAATTTTATCTGAGATCCATTAAGATAAGGATATGGATGGAGTACACTTCATAGAGAAGCGCATTTCAACAGCACCACTAGAAGCTTCTTCCATATTGCATTTATTAGCCATGATAACTGGCTTTCTACCATCACAACTGTGAGTCATCCCTGTTCTAAAGCTGTGATAGCTTTGCAGGGCAACATACACTCTCCTTAAATCTTGGGAGCTGTTTGGACACCGCAGTTATTGCAGGCAGAGCATTGGGGAAGGCTGCCAGCTGCATGGTCTTCCCCTCTGTCCTGGTTTCAGATCAGTAGAGTTAATTTTCTTCCTAGTTTTTGCAGAAGCTATGTTATATGAAAAGCTGTAGTCTTTCAATGCACGATAAGCATGTGTAGTGCTTAGTTTTTGGCTGAGGTTAAACCATGACTGCCTTGCACATGGGATAGATGCACAGGAGGGAGACTGCCACACATGGTTTCTGGTTTTCACCTCCCCAGACAGGAAAGGGATGGTCTTCCTGTCTCAGCCTGATTAGAAGGCTTAATTGGATTAATACAAGGAAGAGATAATACTTTTCAATAGAAAATTTGTTCAATCAGATGACAAAGCAGATCAGCAATTACTTTCCCTTTTCCATCGGGAAGGAAGAGATCCAAGGATATTTTAGACACTGTCTAGTTCTCAGACACTAAAATATGTCTGAAAAGAGGACTGAACTCCCTGAAGAAGATTTCAGGAGCGATAGCTTGACCTCCTGGCCCCACTGTTCTTAACACATCCCAGGATGCCATTGGCCTTCTAGGCCATGGGAGCACATTGCTGCCTCAAGTTTAGTTTATTATCAACCAAAACTCACATATCTCTCTCTGCAAAGCTGCTCTCCAGACAGTCAACTCCCAGCCTGTACTGGTGCATGGGGTTGTTCCTCCCAACCTGCAGGACTCTGCACTTGTCCTTGTTGAACCTCATGAGGTTTCTCTCTGCCCACCTTTCAAGCCGGTCGAGATCCCATTGAATGGCAGCACAGCCTTCTAGGGAATCAGTCAGTCCTCCCAGTTTGTGATACAAGATACAGGATAACCAAGGGTCCAGGCCACTCAACATGGCTTTATAAAGGGCAGGTCCTGTTTGACCAATCTGATCTCCTTCTATGACAAAATGACCTGCTCAATGGATGAGGGAAGGGCTGTGGATGTGCTCTTCCTGGACTTCAGTAAGGCCTTTGACACACTATCCTCCTGGAGAAACTGGCTGCCCATGGTTTGGACGGACCTACTGGGAGGTGAGTGAAAAATTGGCTGAATTGCCGAGCCCAGAGAGTTGCAGTGAATGGAGATAGATCCAGTTGGCGGGTGGTCACCAGTGTTGTTCTCTGGGGCTCAGTGCTGAGGCCTGTTTTATTTAATATCTTTATCAGTGATCTGCATGAGGGGATTGAGTGCACCCTCAGTAAATTTGTGGACGACACCAAGCTGTGTGGATGCGTAGACCTGCTTGAGGACAGAAAAGCTCTTCAGAGGGACCTGGAAGGGCTGCATCAATGAGCTGAGGCAAATTGCATGAGGTTAAAAAGACTGGACCACTTGGGCCACAACAGCCCCATGCAACACTACAGGTCTGGGGCAGAGTAGCTGCCAAGCTGTCTGGCAGAAAAACCCCTGAGGGGCTTAATGGACAGCTGGCTGCACATGAGCCAGAAGTGTGCCTGGGTGGCCAAGAAGTAGTCAAGTAACCTAATCACTTTGCTTAGAATACAATGTAAAAATTAAAAAAATCAGCCAATATTTTTTGTACTAGATCCATTATTTTCCATTTGAATTATAGTTTGTCTTCTGGAAAGATAATTCTGATCTAAAGATTTCAAATAAAGAAATGGGTTAACCAGAATGTCTTTCTCACCTCAATGATTTTTTATTTTCTAAACCAAAATGTTTCTCTCGGGAAATATAATTTTAGATTACTGGTAAAAGCCTGTGTTTCCTTTCAGATGGTTGTGTATACTTTATTTCCAAAGTTAGAGTTACTTAAAACCCCCTGACATATACAATATATAACTTCAGCCATTACCAGTTATTGCTGTTTTATTTTATTCTGATACTATTTAAGTGAATCTGTCACTTCTACATTATATTCTAGTAATAGATCACCAGCATGAGACTGGCAGATGTGTCAGTTCCCAAGGCACAGCAGTGTCTTAAGTTTTTATAACAGGAGAAGAATTAAAAGTTACTTGAGAGCTTGGGACCAATTTATTTAGCTGTATAGACCTCTAACAATTATTTCACAACTAAAACTCTTTTAAAACATTAGATGGCATGGAGAAGCCTGAGTTCTGAACCCACTCTGCCATTCTGTGCAAACACTGGAGAACATCCCACCACTGCTGTTGAGAGGAGGAAGAGGGTTGTGTCCCCCTGTGTCTGGTGAACTGATGTTTTTCATCAGAGTATGAAACTACAGTGTTAAGTGCCTCTGATGGAAAATGCATTTTCTTCCTAGCAGCTGCTACAGGGCTGTGTTTTGGATTTGTGCTAAAATCAACATTGATAGACATGGGACTGTTTTGGTTATTGCTGAGCCATGCTTGTATGGTGTTAAGTCTGTTTCTGCCTCTCACTCTGCTGCCATGCCAGCCAGTGGGCAGGGGATGCACAAGCAGCTGGGAGAAAACACAGCTAGGACAGCTGACTGGAACTAGCCACAGGGCTACTCCATACAATAGAATGTCATGCCCAGTATAAAAACTTGGGGGAGCTGGTGAGGAAGGGTGGATTGCTGCTCAGGCATTGGTCAATGGTCGGTGAGCAATTGCATTGTGCAGCATTTGGGGCTCTTTTGTCTCTTTTTTTGCTGCGTTTTATTGATCTCTATTTGTTTAAATCACAATTTAAAATATTATTATTATATATTTTGGTTTATTATTATATTTTATTTCATTTTAATTAGTAAACACTTCTCATCTCAACCCACAAGTTTTACTTTTTCCCCTATTCTCTTCCCCATCCCACTAGAGGGGATGGGGATCAGTGAGCAAACAGCTGCATGCTGCATAGTGGCTGGCTGGAGTTAAACCATAACAAGGACTATTAGGAATCATTGCTAAGTTTTCTCATTTTCTCTACACACAGAGTGCTACGCTCCCTATTCTAGGAGATGACATGGTAGCAATGTCCATCTTAGTTCTGGAACTTGAGCTCTATCATTTCCAATATAGGTTTCACTAAAAACCATTTTTTCCGCTAGTTGAGCGTGGTGACAAATTTTACTGATGCATGAAAGTATGTGAACTTACATCTCTTCTGGTTTCTCCGTATGGTCTATCAGGATCAACAATAAAATCTGTTTGCTTGTATGGTACCTCTCACCACAGTGTTGTCAGTAGAAAAATTAAGGGCAGAATTTCTTTTACTATTGGGATCTTGGCTAACATAGGATAATGCCGAAGTCACCATAAAACGCCACTGATGTTCTCTGAAATGTGCTGGTGTTTTATTGCTGACTAAAGGAATGACAATTTTCTCCTGTCCCCTGAGTAAGCAGATGGGACTCTGACTACTGAAAGGAATGTATTGCTTAGATTTAAAAGAGACTTCAGTGAATAAAAAGGTATTAACAACACAGCTTGATGGAGCTCCAGGCTGAAAGGAGAGAGAGAATGTGGTTGTCATATGAGTATTTCTGAGTTATACGACCCCTTAGGCAGTGATAATAGGGCGGAAAATGGGTAGAGCTCCCTTTTGTGCACCCCTTTCAGAATAAGAAACGCAAAGGCAGTGCAGCATTTCTCTCACCGCAAAGCCTCAGTGGTAACCACATAGCTAAGGACAGAAATGCCCTGTGCAGTACTGCGTTATCTCATCTAGTTTAACCTCATGGTGTCTGCTGGTGTGAATGGTTTATTACAGCTGTTAAGAATACAATCACTTCCTTCCTCCCCAGCCTCATTATTGTCTGAGAGAGATGCTGTGTGAGGAAACATGAACTGAAACAATCTTATTTCCATGCTTCTCACTTGACACAAGCGCTGTTGCATAAGGTTGCTTACTTGTGGAAAGATTGCTGTCATATTGTTTTCAGTATCAGAGAGGAAGTGTTTTTCTTGCTTACTGCAGTCATTTTTAACTAATTTACCACAGAAGGCAGTAATCCAGGAAGCCTGCCTACTTTCTGATGTTGTCTTCAGTGTCAGTCCTCAGATGTCTCTTTTATGATGACGTACATAGGAGGTCAGCTGTCTGTTTTTTGCTGTGTTTTAATGACACAAGGAAAACGCAGCATTTGCACTTTTCTGCTGGGGATGTGCTGTGGTGAGTCCTGACATCAACAACTGGCTGCCCAGTAGATCACTCCCAGCTAGGTCAGGGAGCAGTTTGTATCCTTAGGGACTGCATGCTTGGGCTCCCTTGTTGAATGTTTTTCAGGTAGGAGTACACCTGAGTCTCACTCCGACTTGGAGCTGGAGCGTGGCTTGTGTGTGACCGGACGTCCTGAGTTGCTTGCTCTGCACATAGTCAAGATGTGATCACATGAGAAGTGTGTTTGTCCCTTAGATGGTAACACAAACTGAGAGGATTTTGTGGGTGTATTTCTCTATCTTATTTTTCTTTAAAACTTTTCTTTTAAATGATTAATTTATATTATGGAATATGACACATTCACTTTAGTGCAAGGTTGGACCATCTGATTATAAAGCTCAATGTTATGTGGGACTCTAGCTCCCTGAGGGTCTTCATCAGCCAATGATCTTAACTGCAGTTTGCTGTAATTGACATCTTATCTATTTCCTCTCCTTCTTTCCACTTAGAAAATTCAAAATGCTGACAAACTAGCTCTAATATTTGGTGAATGTGATAATTAAGGAGGAACTGGCAACCACTTCATTGTCAAACTATTTTTAGATTTTAGTTAAAACTGCATTTAAGCTTTCAGTGAGGCATAAAAACAAATCTTAATCATAACCAGACCTAAATCTGTGGCCCCCAATTTACAGCTGGTACAAACAGATGTCAACAGAAGGTTGCTTTTCTCTGCTGGTTTACATCAATCAGCTGAAAATGGGACTCACTGATCTTTCTCAAAACTTCCCAGAAAATTTCATATTTCCTCAAAGGCTGCAAAGGAGGAAAAAAATGATACACTTTGGCCTAGGTGTTGCAATTTATTCAGATTCTATAAAATTAGTTCTATTTCAACTCTTACAATCCAAAAATTACAGGCATCTTTAGTTTAGCTCTAATCTGCAGACTGCTCAACAAAATGTATTTAAGAGGGGGGAAAAATCCAGAACAAAAATAACTGATTATTAATGATGATGATTACATTTGTTATACCAGTGAAGCTCAGTGTTGATATAGTTTTGGCAAATACTAATTACTTAAGTTTTATCTAGTTCAATAAACTTGACTGCATTTTTGGTGAAAAATAACGAAAGTGATTGGTTGTTCTTCTGAGATGTGTAGCAGAGAGTAGCAAAAATTCTAATGTCACTTTTCAAATAGATTCTTCCTCATCTTGAAAAGTCCTTTTCCTTTCCCCACCAAAGTTCTTATCCAACTGGTTCTGTTCTGGCTTCTTTCTGAGCTAGGCTGAGCAACTGCCTGGCCCTGACAATATTTCTAAGGATTTGTGGCACAAAGTAAAGCAGCAGTAGAACATTTGGGTTTAGTTATTTTGCTGAATCAGCAATATTTGAGACACAATTCGTGACATATCTCTCTCCAAGGCACTCCTGCTTTCATCCTCCTACCCTTTTGGTGGTAAATATCACCCATGGTAAACTTTCTTTCCCAGTTAAATAGTTATGCTATTTCTCAACTCGGTAGTCTAGAAGAAAAAGTGAACAACACTTTATTGTTTTGTGAGTTTTAGCTGATGTATCTTTCAAATTAAGGACATCTTGGTTCTGCAACCCTCTGCTCAGTTGGACTTTTGTGCCAATCATTTGGAACACCATGCTGGCTGTTGATTTATTACTCCTATTTGCATCACTGTGAATTCACACAAACTAGCACTGAAAATGGAGTCCAAAGAAGTACACTTTGAAATGTTATGGTAGAGATTTCTACAAAGCCTAGTTAGACCTGGCTCTTTGCTCTGGGATGTTGTGCAAGTTTGACATGGGAAATCTGTTTCCTCTAATGAAGCTTGAGAGGTTATTTGTTTATTCTGTTTTATACTTTTTGCCTAGGCTTCTTCCTCCAGACACTCTTGCAGCTTCTTTAAGCCCTGGTAATTTGGTGTGGAGTCAGCAGTAATTCAGCAAAAAATAAGGAGTAAGACTGTGAATGATCAGAGAAATACTATTTTGGTAAAGGGTTTCTTAAAAGGAAGCTCCAAACCAAAAAACCTTGGAAGAAGCACCTGCAGCTGTTTCTGTTTAGAGGGATGTGGTCATGAAATCAAAGCTTACAAACAACTCCAGATGGACAAATTCATGGTAAAACCTGCAAGCTGAGGCTTGGTGGTCCTAATTAGTTTAAAGGTGTCTTACAGGTTTTCCCCTCAAATGAGATATATCACCCAGCATCAGAACCAGTCTTTCAAGAGCACATTGAACATCTGGTACAGTACTGGTGCAGGTTATGCTCTGCAGCATCACAACCCCTCCCATTAAGCATGTTGTGGAGAAGTCATGGTAGATTGCCGCACCAAACTAACTATGAAGTTTTGTAGCGTAATTTCCACCACAAATGAAGGAGAGGAATGCAAATGAGGAATACACCTGTCTGGAGGGCTAATAAAGAAGGAGTAGGCTCAGAAGTAGCCAAATTCTGATGTTGCTCTGAGAAGTGATGGGCTTTGCTTCCTTTCTGAGAAAGGAGGGTTGCTTTTCTTCACAGGGGAGTAAAACAGTTTTTAAAAGATGTTAAGGGAATTATAAGCTTGTGTTTAGGGGAAGCTTAAGTTTAATCCATAAGTGTGCCATCCTGCCTTCTTATTGTATTGGGCATGAGAAAAGGAATCTGTGCAGCCTCATGGTGATGCAGGCAGTAGAGAGGCTTGTGTGTTTGTGTATTTACATTTATTACTTATCTATTGCAACGGTATATGCATATATAAAAATATATGTAGATATGCTTGCATATGCATCATATTGCATTTCATATAGAAAATCAAATGACATGAGAAAATATCCAAGATGGACTGGATCTCAGATGAAGCTTGGTGGCTTGCTCTGTCATAAGCTGCACAACTGACTCTAAAGGCCAAAGCACACAGTTGTTGTCAGGAAGAGGAGCCATCATACAAAGCCTTGCCCGATCTGCCAAAAAATAGAGACTGGATAAGGATTCATGGATAAAACTTAACACTCTTTCCTACATTTCATTTTTTTTAAGATGACATTTCTCATTATTACTGCAAATAATGCTTACTTTGTATTTAAATGTTAAGTTCTGCAGTCTGATTTGGAGATCCTTTCAGTGCACGGCTTGACGAGGCTTGCAAAATGAGAATAACCAGTCTTTGATAAGGGAGGGTCAGAGAGACAGGGCATAGCCATCTTTTAAAATGGGAAAATTCTTGCTAGTTCCTTACAGATGAAAAACACAGGCTCTGTAACCATAGAAACCTGATGGGCCAAGGATAATGCTGAACTTCTGATGAATTTCTTTTGTTTAGAACAAAATGCTGTTTTGAGGAAGAGATACGGTGTAGATAAGGTGAAGTATTAACAGTGCTTTTCTTTCTGTACTTCTTTCCCCTCTGAGGTCTTGGAAAACTATGGATAGCTCTTATTATTCCATTTTACATACAGGGAAAGAAAGACCTGTGGATGCAAAGCTGATTTCCCCAAAGTCGCATTGCAGAAGGAATAAACACCTTTTTTTAAGTTAATCAGGGTTGATTAAATAGAAAGAACTAAAGTGCTTGCAAGTAGCTTTTTCAGTGACCCAGCAAAAGTTACATGGAATGTTACAAACTCTCCTGCTAGAAAGATATAACAGTCTGCCTTGGTCTTCTATGACTATACCATGGGAGATGTGCTACAAACGTTTGAACTAGCAGCTCTGGTATATCCAAACTCTGGACAATTGCTTTGATTTCTTGCCTAAGCTATAGGCTTCATTTTTTGCCTGTGTGACCTTTTTGCTTTTGACATTCAACAGACATAGATATACCTGAGCTACTTTGATGTCCCTACCCTGCTGCAATGAAACCATTAACAGCATGGAGATGGAGCTTGAATCTTTCACTCTGTCCATGCCACCAAAAGACTTCTTACAAAATCTAAACATGCAAACTTCTAATAGTGTTTTGGGTGGTAACTCCTAAGTACTCTCTGAGGATATAGGATAATACTCTGCTCTCACATACAAGCAGACATGAGGATGTCATGGATGAGGACAAAATTTGTCAACAGAAAATTGGCAAGATAACAGGAATGCAATGAGCTACTCTTAGCAAGGAGAGATTTGTAGAAAGCTGGCCAGTCTTGTTAACTGTCAGTACATGTTGATGTGAAGCAAAAGTCTCATCAACATGAAAAAAATAGATGCCAGCCTTAGTGAGCTACAGTGATCATATATTGCAATGGCAGAAAATAAATGGAACACAAATGTGTTGCCTGGAATTATTTGTCATGAATTTGATCTGTATCCAGTTTCTGAAAATATCAGCAGTGCAGAGGCATTTGGTTTCTAAACCCATAATAACTGTACTTAATCTGTGCAAGAAATTCTTTCTGTGAAAGAAAATATTGATCAATGTAAGAGTGCAAATGGCTCTCAAGATGAAAGAATCTGTACTATGCATAAATATTAAGGATATCCACCAAGTATCCACAGATGTGACATAGGATAAAACAATTAGAATGTACTGATAAAGCAATTACAGAAGTAAACAACAAGCTTAGATTCCACAGTAAGTAGCCTTTCCGTCAATGAAGGAACTAATTTCTTGTGTATTCAGGTAAGAAATGAGACATTTTTCTTCAGAATCCCTTTTGATTTTGATGCAGTATGGTTTATACAGAATTCTGTCCTGTGGAGATGTTCATAAAGGCAAATGACATATTCACAGAAAAAAAAAAAAACAAAACAAATTCCCATATAGCCACAGAGAATAAATTTTATCTCCGCTCTACAAGAATTTCTTGAAGGTCTTGTACAATAAGGTTGAGATTAAAAGAAGCCATTTAAATCCTGACAAATCGAATATGACAACACTACAAAATCAGGTATTAATACCATTTGGGTAACAAATTAGGGCATTCTGTTCTTAGTAATATTGTAAGGGGAAAGAGCTAAGTTGCCTTTTAAATATGATGCAGTGGTAAGTGACTTGAGGCCTCTGATTGTCTTAGAAGAGTCTACAGGAACTCCCCTTGCAAGAGACCTGCTTAGAGCTAATCAATAGAGGAGAGAGCATAAGCAGTATCTGAATTCCTGTTTCTCCTGATAGTTGCAGTTTTCCCATGAAAAATGGCTTTGAATCCCATCAACTTAGGGAAGGAATTAAACCTTGCTTTCCTGGATGGGAGTGCTTGGTGGGATTGAACTGTACAGATCACTGCCACCTCTCCATTTGCTGTAAGTCTGAGAGATAACAGCTGTGCCTTTTGTAGGACTAGGTCCTGTCAGCAGTGAAGGTGTCTCCATGAGAGCAAGGTCAGGTGCCAAAGACAAGAGAGCTTTCTGACCCAAAACAGAAACATCTGATGAATTTTAGATTCAGTAGCAGTTCACTTCGGATTGTTTGATCTTAAGTATTGGATTACACCCTATGGCCATTTTAAACACTCCTGCAGAGGTGGGTCTTTTTGTATCTCATACTTAACCTCTGTGGTTTTGTCAGATCCTCTGGAAGTGTTACTGTTGCCAAAGTAATAAAATAGAATTTAAAACATTTTTGTCATATCTAGACTTTCAGTGGAGATCAGGGGTGTTAACCCACTTGGGTTATATGTGATATGCTCTACTTTTCTTTTGGTTCTGATTTCAAGCAATGGTTTCTCCATTTGGGTAGAAACAAAATTAGTATTTTTTAAAACTACATATGCCTGTCACACTGTCTTTGAAATGCTAATGGCAATGGAACTGAGAACTCATTTTCTATTCTGACAGGTGAATGATTAAATCAGCCTGTCTATTCCTATTTAGCCTCTGTTTGAGCTGTCCAGTAGCCATTATGCTATGGCAATGAAATTTGATTTTAGAGGAGATGTCTGATCACTGGGGAGATTTTCTTTCTGCAGGTACACACATGAATCTTTATAACAAAAAAGTTATTGACTCTGGAGTAAGTATTACGTGATATAAGACTTAAACTTCTGTAAATAAAGTGTGGTTTATTTTCTGTCAGGCATGAAAATATCATGCAGTGTCTTTTCTTAGTAAAATCTATGAACATAGATTTCCCAGTGTGCATCAGACACTCAGTCCACTCTGACCCAGGATTTTGGCTCAAAGGCAGTACTTCCTCAGAATAGTAAACCTTTTCTGCTGCTTTCTAATAGTTTTTGCTGTTTTGTGTTTTTTTTCCTTTTTTTATAATGCCTGGAGTTCTGGCAATGGTTCTTGAAAACAAAATAATCTTTTAACGAGAAACATAGGTAGCTGAGGCAAAATTTCAAACAATATTGAAAAATAAAGATTTCATAAGAGTTTCACCAATATAGTGCCATATGAGACCATTTAAATTCTGAGCATAACTGCAGAACTAAACTTTGAGTTGTGCCAGAACAGGGAATTCCTGTGAAGGTGCTACAAGAGGAAAGAAGGAGCGTATTTGAAAAGCTAAGTCTCCAGTCCCTTTCAATATTGAGTAATTGCCCCTTGAAAATGTAAGGTAATTTAAGGTAATCACTATAAGTTCAGAAATGACCAGCAGCAAGACATGTGTGTAGTGGATGTGTAGGAAGCAATAAAGTCTAATTCATACTTAGAAATGTAGATCTGGAGAGGGCCACTTAGACTAACAGATCTGATTCTCCTTCATCATTTCACCATCATCTTAGCCAGTGCAAGCCCACAAAAACTTCTGCAGCTATGTAACAAATTTAAAACTTCGAGCAGAAAAGACGTAAAAGCTCAAAAACTTTGAGCGTGTCAGGGAAAGAGTGCAGAGGAGCTCAAGTACATTTCTACTGTCAGGTTAGTTTCCCATTATCTCAGTTTACTTAGCATCTGTGGAAATATATGTAATTATATGTTGTGATGAATGCAAGTGATACTCATTCAAAGATGTAGAAAAGCTAGGAAATGTCTGTACAAAACCCCACACAAACCACATAGCACAACCAGCAAGGCCAACTCATAAGCCACCCTTCATTTGCTAGCTGCTTTCTTATATGCTGCTTCTGCCCATGTGACCACCAGGGCTCGACTGATTAACCTGTAGCACCTGTTTCTGATAATTGGAAGCAGCTTGCCAGCTGCAATAACTTGTCCCTGCCATCTTTATTCAAACTGAGGAAGTATCTGCCTGGTCCAACTCATATTCATAGCCACAACTATATTTTAAAGAAGGGAGGTGCTATTCAATTTAAAAGTACAGGCTAGTAAGCATTTCTCTGCATTTCTTATAGACTAACATCTACAAGAAGTCATGTTTTATTTAGAAGTTTATAGAATTAAACTTTTGATAACACAAAACTAGATATCTCAACTATGGCAATGATGATTTTCTACAGTATCTTTTGCAGGGAGGTTTTCAACCTGGTGACTTATTTTGCATGAATTTTAAACTGCCTGAAATTTCTCTTCAGTTGTGTCTGTTTATAGCTTGCAAATGTACCGGGTATTACAGCTAGAGTATTTAGTTAGTGATGCATAGTGCTTTCTCCAGCCCATCAGTGCTTCTACTTTCCAGTGCATTGATTAGTGTCATATAACTTTTTGCAGTAAAAGGAAAATCAACTAAAAATATTTTTATTTTTATTGTTTGTATCTCCAGTATAAGCCTGATAAACTGTCAACAGGAGGTTTATCTTTTTATCCCTCAATTAAGAACTGAGCACATCCTCTAAGGCTTAGCTTAAATTAAGAGATGTCACAAATAAATGAACTTTACCCCTACTGAACAGATTTATGAACGCTGATTTTTACATCTGAGTCTCTCTCTCTCTCCATCCTCCAAATCTAGATCTTCAAAGGGTCTTCTGAAGATCGTAGGGAACATTAATCTTTAGTATTTTAGGCCATAGGTGGTTTAAATTACCATTTACTAGAGTCTAAGCTTTTAAATTTAGAATTGATAAAGCATGAAATTGTAAAGATATTAACGATCTGTCTGGAATTCTTATTCTTACTCTGACCTTTGCCTAATTTTTATTTCAACTTTGCAGAAGTAAGCTTTTTCATCTTAAGAATGTTTTTGTGACATCAAAAGAATTTCATTAGGATAAACAGATGACATCTTGAAAGATTTTGGTACGATGATGATCATATTTGTGTTTGTTTGTTTGTGTCAATATTGACTCAACATTGTTTAGATGTTGGTTCACTTTTAACAACTGTTTTTATCATAGAATCATAGAATGGTAGGGTTGGAAGGGACCTTTAGAGATCACTAGTCCAACCCCCTTGCAGAAGCAGGTTCACCTAGATCAGGTCACACAGGAACATGTCCAGGAGGGTCTTGAAGACCTCCAAGGAAGGAGACTCCACAACCCCTCTGGGCAGCCTGTGCCAGGGCTCCCTCACCCTGACAGTGAAATAGTTTTTTCTTATATTTAAATGGAACTTTTTGTGTTCCAGCTTCATCCCATTACCCCATGTCCTGTTGCTAGATATAATAGGAAAAAGGAATGTCCCAACCTCCTGACACACACCCTTTACATATTTGTAAATGTTAATAAGATCCCCTCTCAGCCTCCTCTTCTCTAGACTAAACAGCCCGAGTTCTCGCAGTCTTTCTTCGTATGAAAGATGTTCCAGTCCCCTGATCATTTTAGCTTAAGTTATGAAGCTAAACAGAATTTCCAACTTGGAAACTGGAACTTGTGCTTATAGAAAAGAAATTGTATAAAAAAAAAACCTCAATACTTCTCCTTTTCAATGTTTCAATTTCAATAAATTTATATTTTTCTGAGAACAAAGCATATTGTACCAAAAATACCCCAGCGCTTTTACTCACTATCTTGTTTTCTGGCACATAGGTGTGTGACATCCTGTTCTGAGCTGGAGATAATAAGAAAGCTTTGTCTTACACCCATGTCTTTAAAGGTCTGAACAGAGACTATGTGATAGTAACAGACATTGACTTGTTACATGATGTCAATGTACCCTGTGACGATGCTACTGAAAGGCAGAAAGGGAAAGCAGAGTAGCAAATAACAATAAAAGATCTCACCAGATCCAGAAATGGAAACAGGCAGCAGAAATGTGCAGAGATCAAGGATCTCACAATCTGTCAGGCACAAAATCATTACTTTCATAACTGCAGGTTGTTGCTTTTCCCATTCCAAAATAGAAACACACAGCAGACAGAAGAGCTGTAAATAAAGGATATATCTAAACTAATGTAGCTAGGCTTCATTAGATGGCTGAGGAGATAGATTGTCTTATGAAGTCTCTGATTCTCAGAGATTTCTATGGGCAAAAACTACTTGGGAAGGAACATGAGTTTAAGGCATTGACAGCTGTTGATGGAACTGTGGCACCATTGATATCTGGAATGTGGTTTTTTGTGGTGTGATGCTTGTACCTCACTGTAAATCCTCAGGTTACCTAACAGCTTGTCTCTTAAAAAGAAGTGACTTTGATCCCTTTTGTACTACTCCATGAGAAGTTTGCAAGAAATTTAGCAAAGTGTAATGACAAAGGCTTTATAAATGGAGTTAGAGACACGTAGATGAGCTAGATTTTGTTTAACTTTAGCGAATGCAATAAGATATTTTCAAGGACAGAAATAATAGTGTTTAAGCAATATCTATGATTACTTATGCTGAGAGAAAAAGAATAAAGACCTGACAGAGAATATATTTTGTGGGAGACCCTTATCATCATCTCTTAACAGCTAAAGCAAAGGTTGTGCATAGTATCTTCACAGTGATGAGTATGGGACATAAACCTTGCAAAAATAGCCCCCTATCCTAAGGCTAGCTTTGTATATTCTGTCTCAGATCTCATTTCAAGGTGAGTATCATTCAGGGGGAAAAATGTGTTGATAACACAAATATCACTTACTAGTATTTCACAGGGGAATAATGCCTTCTTTAGTTCAGTAATCTGGGTAGTTTTCTGCCTCTGATCTCCTTACAAATTTTAGAAATGCAAAAACTGTAAGCAACCTGGAAAACTCCCAAAACAAAAGAATGCCTGCAAAACTCCCTTGCTACATGTTTCCTGGCTTATGTGAATTTCAAGGTTTGTTAGTCATTAGCAAAGGTTAATTCTGGGACTTTTTTTGTTACTTAGCAACTGTGATTAGTTTTTAAAAGTTTTGTTTCAAATTTTATCATATATTTATCCGTGTTTTTCACTGCTCCTTTTCTCCTCACTGGAATTCAAACTCAAGAAAGTTTCAATACAGTCAGATATCTGATCTCATGATCTTTATTCCTACTTGCTTGCATCAAATATGAAAATTCAGAACCAAAATAGAGACTATAGCACAAGAGACATTGCCATCTCATCTACATGAGAATCTTTTCTTAGTTGATTTTCAATTTGCGCTGTGATGGCTTAGGCAGAGAAAATAACCTAGAGCAAATCACAAAGATATTTTTAGTCTTTGTCTTATTTTCCTTTTCAGTGTTTTGGTTGTGCTGGAGCTTTGTGCTTTATTAGTTTCTCCTTAAAAAATGGAAGTCTGAGTGCTCTTTTTAAAATTAATTCTGAAAAATGTGATTAATTTGTGGATTAGTTAAAATCTTAGTCCTGCTGTGTTTAGTTTATGTATATTTTAAGCTCGGAGGACTATTTAACCTAGTGTAATATGAACTATAAAGCTTGTGTGCCTAAAGGCTTACCTGTTTTTTCCATGCATGTCAGTTACTGTAAGAAAATATGTTATTTGCCTCTAAAATCTTTGCTTTGCATCTCCATTTTACAATATTAAGTTGACATCCTATCTTACCTAAAATCAATGGGAACTTTCCTATTGAATTTCCTGGGGCCAAAATTTTACTCTGTAAGTGAAAAAAACAAAGGCCGATTGTAAAAAAAAAAAAAAAATTAAAAAAATCATAGCCTGAAGATATGAAATATTTAAGTAGCCAGCTATCACAGCTGCTAAGCTCTTGTTTCTCCCTGGAAGCTGTGGAGCACAGCATGCACACAAACTGCAAACTGCCAAGGCCTCCAGCTGCCCAGGAGCTCCACTCCTGGGGCAGGTAGGGCATAACTTACTTGGAAGTCTTCAGTTCTTGTTGTTTGTACTCTACAGCATCAATGCTGTTTGACAAACATTGTGCATGTAGTATGGTGCAAGGCCCTACAAATGCACTGATGTAGTGAAATGGATACTTAGTTTGAATTTTTTTGCTGTGTTTGTAACATATCTGGTTTTGCTCACAGCAGCCAGGTGAGCCTGAAGAAACAACGGAAGCCAGCAAGAGTGATCACTTGAGCACTTTGGTGTATGCCATGAGTCTTGGTCTGTTATGGACCAAGCATAATGTTCTCATTAGGGTAAAGGTGAAATTTCAGATTCTCAGGCAGCCAACACAGAGGTGAGTTCCACTTACCAAGTCAAACAAACCAGCCTGTTTCATACCCCTGTAGATATCTGGAGAGCTTTGTAACACTGAGTGAGTTTATATACACAGAATGACAAACAAAAAATAAATTTTAAAAAGTAGAACTGGAAGGATAGAAGGAACTTTTGCCAAAATCCTTTTATTTTCTTCTCTTTAGGTCTCTGTTCTCAGTCAATCTCTTATAAGCAAAAAGGGTCACTGACATCATGGGAAGCAATGGTGAAAAAAGGTGAAAATTAAAAACAGTTAGTGTAGAGGGAGAAGACAGGTTGTCTTGGCCTCTACCCAAGACATTCAAGAGCCTAATTCAGGTCCTAGTGATTGTGACTTCAGCCTTCCCACTCTAGAGATGGCTTTCAACTCTCCATTCCACCCTGGTTCAGAGCAAAGGTAGTGTGATTGTTTTTCAAAAAGAAAGATCCTAGATGAAGCTGAGTGCACAGGTACAGAGAAGAAGCAGCAGCAGCCTCCAGAAAGGCACTATCACAGGGCAGCCAGCCTGCTGCTGCCTCCCAGCCCCTTTTGGCAATAGCCTGTAGAAGCACAGCTAGCAGGCAAGCCTGCTTGCTTTGCAGAGACGTGGATGCATACTTGTGTGGTCTTGAAGACCAACTGCTGCCTTGCATCCCTTCTCAAAGCCTAGGAAGCTTCAGGCAGGTATCCACATTTCTTATTTCTCCTTGAGCAACACTTTACTTCCAGGAAAAAAAGAGGAGGTGGGACATGTGCATGAGAGGATCTTGCTTAATTCTAGATATGTCCTCAGATGGGTGCAAACCAGCAGTGTAAGCCAGTCTGGTTTGTGCATCAATGTTTTTATTCAGTATTTATTTGCACAGTCTTTGGGTTACTCAGACCCAAAAAAACTGACTTCATACTTTTAATGTGCTTGTGCTTTTCTTATGTACAAAAAAATGACATTTTCCAGATTTAATTACCAGATTAAGTGCATTTTCCAGAGTTTCCCAAATTTACTTTCAGAAACAGCAACTGACATTTCCTTAAAAAAAATAATAAGGGAGGAGGAGAAAGAAAACCATCCCTAAGCTGACAGAATGCAACAGTAGGAGGCAAGCATTCAGTTGGCAGTTACTTACTTCCTGGCATGCAATTTTAATTAAGGAGTCAGCATGTCTGCTACACAAGCCCACAGGAGGCAGTAACTAAAAATGGCTGGGAAAATGTCCATGGATAAAAAGGTAGGAGAAAAAAACAATGACACTGTATTTCAGGAAGCTAATTGAATATGTTCATCCCTACTTTCGTCTAGATAAGACCTATTACCAAAGGAAAAGCAAGCACAAGTTCCTGTATCACAGAATCCACAGGAATTCCTATTTTGTAGTGTATAGTAGGAGGTTCACCATTGATCCAAGATAAAGATAACATATTTTATTTTCTTTTATAGGTAGGTCTGCATTTGCACCAGCTTTCATATCTGTGCAATAAGGTTTTGCCTTTCTTTTTTGTGTTATGGACATTTCATTCACAACAATTATTCCCTTCACCAAGCAGTTAAACTGTATAGAGTATAAGAAGCAGAAATTATCTACTCAGCACTCATTTCAGAGATATCAATTTTAAAATCAAAGTGAGGGCAAAAATCTTTCTTTCCTTAGACCATATCTGTAGTGATTACCTGGCTAAGAAATTCAGCAAGTAGATTGCTTTAAATCACTTTCAGTAATTTTTCATAAATACCTTCTTTTCCCCAGCAGGATGATTTTTTTTCTTCTCACCAAGACAATCATCAGGACATAGAGGCTGATTCATATCCTGTACTTTCAAAAACCATTATTAATCATACAAATATCTTTCCAAAGTGGTACTGTGAAATCCTGCATTGAAATTTTATTGTTGGTTCTTACTTTCTGCACTGGTAAATATTCCAGTGTAACACCAGGCTCATGTTCCTGCCTCAGTTTATATTTATACACATCAATCTGAAAGGACTGGGACTAAAATTAATTTGTGAAGGAAAAGTGAAGTAATATGATATGACTTAAAATTAGAGCTATAGGTTCTATGGAGAAAAGAACTGGTCAGCTAATCTCAGCCTGTCTTTCTGTCAGTTTCACTTATTAAGAGCCCTTTGGCTAGCAGGGACATAATTTATGCTTACAGTTGAATAAATTGCTGAGTGAATGTTAGAGAAGTACAATGAAGTCAGATGACAGAATAAAAAAAATCTTGCAAACTTTTTTTTTTGGGTGTTTCATAAACACCATTTAATAGGCTCATTATGGGTTGAGAAATTATTTCTGAGAGAATGTATCTCAGGATGAAACATTGAACAACCAGTAATGACTTTCTCCCTCCCTCTGTTGAACTGCCTTTATGAATCAGGATTGATGGGATAGTGTTTGGAGCAAACTGGGACCACAGTGTGAGTTGTGTTAGGCTGTACACATCTCTGTCTATTCTGTTTCTCTGCAACCCCAGAGACTATATCAAAAAGATTATAGTGTCATTACTTAAGATTTTGATGTCTTTCTCATACGAACAAAATTAATGAGAAAGGGTGGGTTTGGTTTTTTTTGTTTTCTCTTAAGCTAACCTACAGGGAGAAATTTTGTTTTCCTTTTGCTGAGCAGAGGAGAAAATATCCTTGATTTTTTTTCCCTCATAACCCTGAGCAATCCAGACACTGATGGAATAGCCTGAAGATTTCTGTAATTTAAACCAACTGACAATGATGACTTCAGTAGCTATAGGCTCCCTGAAAATTGCCATGAGTTTACTGTCAGTTGCTTCTCCTACCTGTCTTAAGCTACAAAATGCCCTAAAGAAATTGCAGAAAGGGATTAATAAAGACTGAGTAATAAGCTGTTTATCATTGCAACATTCTCAGGAGAGTATTTGTTAGCCCAAAAAATGGTGAAGACCAGTAGCTCTAGGGCTACTAAGTTTTGCTCCCAGACCACAGTCATACCTGTTATTATTGATGGATTAAAGTCTGCACAGCCCAGCCATCCACTGCAACCTGCTGGCACCCATGCAGAACTTTAGGTTAAACCACCAGGTTTAATCAGCTGATGTTTCTTGTCTCTTTGTGATAAATAGTTCTAGGCCCTATTTTGAATCAGGCTATACTTTTAACCATTTTACTGTTAAACATATTAACTGAAGCATTTTTTGCCAGTCTGTCTCCCTTGCTTTTGGAAGGAGACATTTCTAAGGGCTGATGGTATGCTTTTGTATGATACCTGGAGAGTCAAATGGATCTTCTTCCAGGGGCATCTCTCTTGTGTTCTTAACTGGGAAGGTACTCCAGGCAATTGGATTCGTTGAAACACCTATACAGTAGACAGCTGAAATGTAGTGAGGAGAATTTAATGCAGAGAAAAACAGTGCTCTATTTCAGTACCAGACTTTTAAATATCTCAGCTCCTACTTCAGCTCGTACTTTTGCTTTATGATCCACAGATTTTAATTTGTTTTGAACAGCAACCATGGCTTTAAAGGTGAATTATTTATCTTGTACATGTGAAGGGGCCAATGTCCAAATGGTGTTACAAAACTGCTTTTAATAAACTCAGTTAAAACTAATAGCATGCCCGTAGTCTCTATCATTTTATATGAAGACATGAAAAAGTTTTATAGATGAAATAAAGCTGCCTTCCAGTAGTTTTAATTTGCAACGGGAGAACCAATTTAACTGATTGCTATATTGCAAATAGCCTGGTTCAGAGCTGCCTGGCAGGGATTAGATTTTTAATCTGTTCTTGATTAATTTATTTGTGATAGAAATTTCAGGTAGGTCTCTGTAGGCCTCAGAGTATGGTTACACTGTGATTGTCTTGGCCACATACATGGCCACATACATATTTATTTCTTTCATTTAATTCATAACTCATAGATGATACTTCCTCCTGCCAAGGGCCACAGGAAGAAACCTAGGCCTTCTTGTGCCATGATGTGGGCAGAGAAGAGGTCTTGTCCCTTCTCAGCTCCCAAGTGCTCCCCCTTGCTCTTCACACAGTATGTGCGTAGAGAAAAGCTGGAAAAGAGCCCAGGTCTTGTGATACCAGGAATGGGGAAAGGTGGTTGAGAAAGAAAAGAAAATATGGAGGACATGAAATGAATGAAACAAAAGCCAAGCCCTCTCTCTGAGACGATGTTAGGAGTCTACGAGAGCCTGGGAGCAGGAAGAGAGCCCCATTAAATACATCATGGTTGATGAGCATCAGCAAGGATTGGAGAAGACTTTCCAACAGTCTGTGTATATAATTTTTTCTTTAAGGCCTATCTAATTAATTCAATTGTGAGCAAAACACTCCTTGGCTAACATTTCTGGGCTTTTCAACTTTTCTGATGGAAAAACAGTGTAGATTTTTAAGTTTATAAAATTTACAGTGAATGTGCAAGATCTATTTCTTCTTCTTTCAAATCTGGTGACACCCTTACTTCCATCTTGACTCCGCTAGAACATCCTTTCAAGGATATTCCATGTTTTTACATGGACTCCCCTGCTTATTTCAAACTGCCTTCCCGAACTCCCTCCCATGAAAAGCACTATTTTTGAGATGGCAGCAATTCATATCTGACTCTGCACCCAAGTCATTAAAAATTAAAATATTAATTCATGTTCTTTTTGGTTTAGTATATTGTTTGTATGAATTGTATAAGCAGCCCAAAGGCTGGCCAAGAAACCAAAACACACACGAAGGAGACAAAGAAATGTGAAAACTGGAGAGTAATTGCCCCTGGCCATAATTTTGCAGTTTTTAGATAATTTTCCTTTCTACTTATGTAGCTACAGTCTCTGTGACTGTGAGGAAAGCAAAAGCAACTGAGTGAGACGGTCTTGGAGTTTGAAAACTGTTATCACTGCTACCAAAAAAAAGAGTAACTTCCTGTCAGGCAGCTGTATCACTTACAGGACAGGTTGTATATGAAGGAACAAATATCATGGTCTTAAGAGTAAATCTACACATAATAAATAGGAAGGAAAACACTTGGGTAGGTTCCAAGATGTAATAAATTAAGATGCTCTAGGGTATATCCAATTTATTTTATCTGTAAATTTTAACTGCATAGCTCCAGCATTAAAAGCTCAATGGACTTTATCTTGCCTGATATCATTGGCCACTATCCAGTAAAGCACTTACACATTGCTGATTTTAAGGACACAATGCCCTGGTTTCAAGCCAGAGTACCCAGCAGCACATTGGAACAAACCAGCAATAAGCAGTTTGACAAGCCCTGCAACAAATTCTAACCTGCTGTTTCTTAAAGACACCTATATGAAGTTGATTCAAACATATTTTAACAGTATGTATTGAAAATGCACCTGAATTATTCTTTTTACCCCTTTTTTTCAGTGCTAAAGCCAGTTATCAGAATTGTTGCTCTCTCTTCAGTCTATCATCCAGATAAATAATAATTCACTTCTCCTGAATCTGTATTTGATAAAGAAAACAGGAAAAAAAAAGGGAGTGCTAATGTGCATTTTTGTGATGGCAATTTTTCATTGCAGCTGTTGTTGAAACATAGCCACACCGTGTCAGACTAGGATTCCTGCAGATTCTGTCTGTGAATAGCTGTTTAGTTCTTCCACTTTGTTATGACCATGTTATTAGATTTTCACGTCTGTCATTTACTTACTATAAATGCCAGCAGTTACTTTTTCTTCCTCCTACTTGTTTGTTGTGTGGTTTTGTTTTTTTTTTTTTTAAGTAGAAAGATACTTTTCTCATACACCTTCAACCTAGATGGCTAGAACAACAACAAAAACACACCCTAACACAGTATTCTATTTTACTTCCAGAAAATCTCATGATATAGAAAATCTTTCTTTAGGTGAACACAGAACAATGAAAGAGATATGCTCTTTTCAACAACCCTCCAACCCACGGATGATAAGGGTTGTTAGTTACATTAAAGGTAGATTCTTCAGAATCTTTCGAGGCAGGTAAGCCAGCATGTTTGATCAGAACTCATCTTTTGGCTTTAGGCTCTGTAAGTTACTTCAATAGTATTTCTATTCAGTGGTGGACCATATAGCATCAACCAAAATGCTCAAAGAGCAGTATTTCTTCCTATGGTACAGGGACACTGATTTGTAAACAGAATGGGATTAATTTAACTATATTCTGTGGATAAACTGTATTTATTCACAAAACTGTCTTAGTTGGATACCTGTCTGACCCTTTCAGATGGTTATTTTTACAATGGTTAGATTCTCTTGGCACTATGTCTTCAAGGGATGTTTCAAGAAGCCAGTGTCTTAAATAAATCATAACTCTTTCTCTTAATCTCCCCATGTTAGCACTCCTGTTTGTGTGGGGGATTTGCCCTGATACCAACTGGCATGGTTATAGGTCACAGCAAAGGAAAAGCAATGATCATTGAACAGTTATTAGGGCTATTGGAATTTGGGATTTATTCACTATGTGGCATTTTGTGCACATTTAAATGAACAAGATCAGCCAAACCCTAACCCAGTCTCCTGATGGATCTCTAGACAATTGCCTCCCCTTTTCTGCATGTGCTTGGACATTTCTTTCAGAACAGGGGGATTGTGGAGGAGATGGCTGTTTTTATAAAAAGCTAGAAGCTGAACTAGATAGAAAAGCCAGACAGGTTATTTTAAGACAATGCAAGTACTATTTCTATTTTTTTTTTTGAGCAGAATGGTAATCAATATATTACTCATTTATCAGCAGGTATTACACTATATTTCTTTACAGTCACAATCATGTTACAGTGAACATGTGAGTTGGTTAAGCAACTTCTTATAAATCAGTCTTATGATCAGGTCATCGAAAGCCCATTTAAATGATTTAACAATTTGGCTAAGGCAGACAAGTCCTGCGCTGATCACTAGAGAATGATTAATAGTGGTGGTCTGCTTATGTGGAGTGAAGCAGTAACATTTGGAGCTGCATCATCTTTTTCCTATTTTTTCATCAGTTTGAACCATGCTATCTGTCTCAATAACATCTGGTTTTGCATTTTTTCCAGGTATTGAGTCCTTATGACCAAGTTATGAAATAAGTGCTGCTTGTTTTACTATCAAAGAGCTTCTGCATTTCATCCTGAAGTTGGCTGCAATTTGCTAAAGCTGGAAAGAGGTGTAATGTACTGAATTGTAGTATACTGACTGGTGAGGATTTTTTATTTTATGTCTATGCAACACACCATGCACCTTCTTATGAATGCCCTTCATGAATCTCCATTTTCTTTGTTTTTTCTCCTTGTTGCAAGAAAAATATTAATTCCAAATTATTAATACTGAATAGTTTCTTTTGAATGTCAACAGTCTCCTGGAAGAAAATGAAAGAGACATGTTTGTTTTTTTTTTTCAATTATCTTTGATAGTATTGGTACAGATAGGAAAAAAAACCCCAAAATAAAGACACAGGAAGGTTGAGCTACCGATTAGCATGAGGCAATACGAAAACTGTGAAGAGAAGCCCATGTCTCCTACCTCAGAGTCCTCTCTTAGGTACTACACTGAAGATCGGTACACGAACTCTTTTCCAGTAAGAGATGAGTAGTGATGACCATGTTGCTACATTAAGGTAACAGATCCATTAAGCAGTTTCTGATTCAAATATATCTACAGCTGAACATGTGTTGTGGTTTAAGCCTAGTTGACAACAAAGCACTAAGCACTCATTCACTCACTCCACCCCTCCCACACACCCACCTTCCATAGAATGACAGAGACCCCAGCAAGATGGGAACAGAAAACATAACCAAGGGCCTTGTGGATCGAGACAAGGGCAGGGAGGGCTCACAGATAATTATGATTCTGGGAAAAGCAGACTTGACTACTTGACTTACAAAAGAAAACAAGAACTAACAACTAGAAACAGAACAGACAGAAAGCAGAAACAGAGCTGGATTATGAGTAAAATACAACCAGAACTTCAATACTTCCTTTCCTCGCCCTTACCCTCTTCCTAGGCTCAGCTACCTGCTCCCTGTATCTCTACCTCCTCTCCCTTAGCAGTGCAAGGGGCAGAGAATGGGGACTGTTGGTCTCTGTCACTCCTTCCTCAGAAGAGGAGGACTCGTCACACTCTTTCCCTGCTTCAACATGTGGTCCCTGCCATGAGGTACGGGCCCTAACAAACCTCTCTGGTGTGAGTCCTTCCCAAGGGCTGTTGCTCCTCACAGACTTCTCCAGTGTGGGTCTCCTCTGTGACAGCAGAACTCCAGGCATATTCTGCTCCAATGCTGCCTTCCCACAGAGTCACAGCCCCTCCAGGCACAGCCAGCCCCTCTGCTGTGGGGTCCTTCACGAGTTGCTGGCAGATTTCAGCTCCACCGTTGACCTCCACAGGTGTCAGGAGCACAGCTGCCGTCTCACAAATGGTTGCAGGAGGATGTCTGCTCTGGCACACCTCCTCTGACTGAGCTTGGGGTCTGCATAGTTGCTTCATCCAGCTCCTGCCACCTTCCATAAAGAAAAACCCTCCTCTTCTGTCTTTTTCATCTTAAAAGTGATTTTGGAAATACTCAACTGGCTTAGCCCTAGAGGTGGGTCTGACTCAGCGGGGAGAAGTTTCAAGCAACTTCTTACAGGAGCCACCACTGCAGCCCCTTCCTTGTTACCAGAAACAGCTACACACAAAACAAACTTAATATATAATCTTGCCTATTTGCTTCACTTAACTGTAGTTAGATGAGACAATGCTAAGTAAAACTGAAACTAAAAAAAGATGTGTGAATGACTAGTTTCCTCTTCCTTGTGTTTTTCTAACTGCTACCTGCAGTCCAATTAGTGGTATAGGCTGTTAATAAATTCAAGGTTCAGTTTCTTAAAAATAAGACAGAAATGAGCTAGAGGTATTGAAAATATCAACAAGGCAAAGCTCAAGGACCTTAACAGTTTTAGTGACCTTTATTTTGAGATGGGTTAGTAGTCACTATAGTGCTGTGAATGTTTTCTTAAATAATTTAGATACCATTGCTTGCTTCTTGATGGCACTTCATCAGAGTTCTATAAAGTCAGCAAACATGGATAAGTGTGGACACTCCTCAGAAACAAAACAGATTACATCCTAGATAGATAACTTTAAGATATCTTTAAGTTTCTGCGCAGTTGTTTAAAGAACTTCCAATGTGCTCCTGAATAATTAATTTAATCATTATGTGCATGCTGAAGCAGAAAAACATGAAGTTTTTCTTCAAAAAATCCCATTTATATGTCTCTTCACTCTGAGAATGTTTCTTCAGTTTCATGTTAAGAAAATTCCTTTATCACATGTGGCTCAATGAGACAGAAATTGGGTAAAGAAAAGCCACAGCTTAAATTACATGGTTGCCGTATGAGAAGTAAAAACAAATCCATGAAACTTAATGAAATATTGAACTTCCAATTAAATTTTAGTGAGTCATTTCTTTTTTTTCCCCAGACAAATTGAATTTACTTCCCATTTCTCTTAAAAAATTAGTAATGAATCACATCCATTCTGCTTCTGTGTGCCCATAAGAGAAAGACTCATAAAGAGGACCTTTGAGTTCACCATCTGGGTTCTCATGGCAAGGTCCTGAAGTCTAGATATCAGATCATGCTCATACTTCTGCTACTTGACAAATGTAAAGGCATCAAGCTCAGTGGAAGTCATGAACTAGGAATGCTTACTGGTAACTGCCTATTAGTTCCTACCTTTTCAGAATCCTCCCCAGACCACATTCAAAATGCATTACAAGTAGCAAAGGACAGAAAAAGTAAGACAAAAAATTGTTTAACAAACAAATTAAAAGGAATAGAAAGTTTAGGCTACAACTTACAGAGAAAGGGAATCGATTCATGATGTCACTGAGAAGACAAAGTCTTCAATCCTTTACATTTTTTTTAATTTTCATACAAAAAGTTAGTTGTGACTAGATGCTCAATACATGGAAATTATCAAGGGTATAAGGAGCAAGCCAGAATAGGAAAATAACAGGTGAAAGAACATTTGGATAGGGATGGTGCACTCACACTAGGGATAACTGATCAAATTTTCCCTCTTGAGTACATGAAGAATTTACATGAAACAATTTCTGAATAATTAGTGCTTGTTTGTGAGACCTCATAGCAGATGGTGAGGTTTGCCAGGAGTAAAGAAAGATCAGTGAAATGTGTCAGACTCACTCTGATATCTAGAAAACTACTAAAAAAAGTAATTAAATAATCAATTGCAAATATTTAGAGGGTAATAACTTGTTAGGAAACAGCTAGCATTGTAAATGTCAAATAAAACGGTTCCTTCTCTGACTAGCCAGTGACTTTGACTGGTCTAGTAGATGCAGAAGCAACAGAAGTAATGAATCTTATTTTGGAAAGATTTTTTTTTTCCCATTAGATTCTCTTAACCAAATTAAGGTGATATGACCTACAAGAAAAGTATACAGTGTGGCCATACATCTTTGATCAAAATCTGCATTCAAAAAACAGAAGTAGCTTGCCAGAAAAGTGGAGACCTCTATCCAGTAAGTTACCTTGGACAACACTGTGGTTCCAGAGTTCCAGCAATGTTAATTTAATCTGTGATTTGGATCACTTGTAATGGAATGATGTCATGACATCTGCAAATAACAGAAATGTTTTATAAGTTGTGAGCTCCTTTGAGACAGGTTTAGAGTCCAAACTTGAATTTTTAAATTTGTTAAATACTCTGAAATGTAAAAAATTAGTTAAGATAAATGCAGATAAATAAATTTATAAAGGCAACATCATTTGTACAAACAAAAAATGAGGACTTAGAATCATGGAATAGTTTGAATTGGACGGTGCCTTCAAAGACTGTCTAGAACAATCCCCATGCCCCACCTAACCCAACCTTGAACACTTCGAGGAATGGGACAGTCACAGCTCCTCTGGACAACCTCTGCCAGTGTCTCATCACCCTCATCATAAAGAATTTCTTCCTTTTGTCCAATCTAAAATTATGATTTTCCAGTTTAAAGCTCTTGACCTTTGTACTGTCACTACAGACCTTGGTAAAAAACTCCTCTCCATCTTTCTTGTCATCTCACTTATGTATTGAAATGTTGAAATAAGGTCTTCTGGGAGTCTTCTCTTCTCCAGGCTGAACAACCCAAACTATCTCAGCTTGTCTTCATAGGAGAGATGCTCCAGGCCCCTCATCATCTTCATGGTCGTCCTCTGGCCTTGCTTCAATAGGTCAATACCCTTCTTATGTTAGGCACTCCACAGTTGGATGCAGTACTGCAAGTGGGGTCTCATGACAGCAGAATATAGGGGTAGAATCACATCCTTCAATCTGCTGGTCACACTTCTTTTGATGCAGCACATGATACAGTTTGGCCTTTTGCTGGTTCATGTCCAGTTTTTCATTCACCAGTATTCCCAAGTCCTTCTCCACAGGGCTGCTCTCAATCCATTTCTCCCTCAGTCTCTATTGATATTGGGGACTGCCCCAGCCCAGGTGCAGGTCTTGGTAATTGGTCTTGTGGAACTTCATGAGGTTAAAGTCTTCATGAAGATTCTTCATGAAGAACTGAATCATGTTAACTTCAAGCAGTTATGGACTTAACTGCACAGCAGTAACACAGCAAAAGTCCAAGATCTATAGCAGATCACAGAGTGAGATGCTTCTCCAAAAAGGAAGTAAAGAAAACACATAATCTTCATTTTAGGATGTTTGAACAGAAGTATGAGGTTTAAACTAATTACTGCATTGCACTCAGGACTAATGTGGCCTTATCTAGATTTATCAGGCATATACACCCAATTCCAGCAATGCAAAATGGTCAAACAGCAAAAAAACCCATCAGCCAGATATCTGACCAAAAGCTTTCTTCAGGTGATTGAATTCTTACACTTTGTTTAAAACTTACATGGACCCCAGGCTACTGAGTTCCATGAAAGATGTACTGCCACCATGTATATATTATGCTGCCAGACACAGATTTTGACCTGAGCAGTACAGATTCACATACTGAGTAAGGTATAAATTGTTTCTTTGCACATGCTTGATTTAACTACCCACGACTAGCCTGGATATCATTCTCAGCAGCACAGAAACACCTTAGCTGTTTAGATTAGAAAGCAATCTGATGGGACAAAATGGCAGCTTTCAGCAATAAAAACTGACAGAAAAAAAACCCTTTATGGGGAACAATGATCTGTTGGTCACCATGTCTTCTGGTGCTAGCTGAGATGTGAGTAATTTACGTGAGAAAAATTTAGATTATGTATCAGGGATTAGGATCCATATTATTCAACTTTCTGTAACATGCTATCCAAAATCTGTTTTCTTGAATGCTTCAGTAGATAAATTTGACATTTATCTAAATAAAAATCTCTTTTCACTCAGCTATCAATTTCTAGCTGGAGCAGTACCTCTTGAACGCATTATCACCTGCAAATGTTAATATATTAACCAAATACAAACCATTTACTTATTTTACCACACTTTTTGCATTTAAAAGTATTGATAATACAATTTCATGACAGTCTTAGCTATAATCAAAATTACAAATAAACATTTCACAGAATCATGGAATCTCAAGGGCTGGACCTCGAGTGATCATCCAGTCCAACTTCCCTGCCAGAGCAGACCACCTAGAGTAGATCACACAGGAATTCATCCAGGTGGGTTTTGAATGCGTCCAGAGAAGGAGACTGAACAACCAATCTGGGCAGCCTGTTCCAGTGCTCCATCAGCCTCACAGTGAAGAAATAATTCCTTGTATTTCTTTGGAACCTCCTGCGTTCCAGCTTATACCCATTGCCCCTTGTCCTATCATTGGACATCGTTGAGAAGAACCTGGCTTCATCCTCCTAACACCTACTCTTTACCTATTTGTAAACATTAATGAGGTCACCCCTTAGTCTCCTCTTCTTCAAGCTAAAGAGCCCCAGCTCCCTCAGCCTTTCATCATAAGGGAGATGCTCTACTCCCTTCATCATCTTGGTGGCCCTGCACAAACTCTCCCCAACAGCTCCCAGTCCTTCTTGAACTCAGGGGCCCAGAACTGGACACAATATTCCAGATGCGGACTCCCAAGGGCAGAGTAGAGCAGGAGGAGAACCTCTCTCGACCTAGTGCCCACATCCCTTCTCACACACCCCAGGATGCTATTGTTCCTTTTTGGCCACGAGGGCATATTGCTGGCTCATGGTCATCCTGCTGTCCACCAAGACCCCCAAGCCTCTTTCCCCTACACTGTTCACTAACAGTTCAATCCCCAACCTGTACTGGTACATGGGGCTATTCTTTCCAAGATGCAAGACTCTACACTTGCCCTTGTTGAACTTCATTAGATTCCTCCCTGCCCAACTCTTCCAACCTGTCCAGATCTCTTTGAATGGCAGCACAGCCTTCTGGTGTGTCAGCCACTCCCGCCAGTTTAGTGTCATCAGCAAATTTGCTGACAGTGCCCTCTGTTCCCTCATCAAGGTCATTAATGAATATATTGAATAGTACTGGACCTGCTAGATACAGGCCTCCAACTAGACCCTGCCCCATTGATCACAACTCTCTGCCGTCTTCAAAAATATTTCATTATTTCTATGCTTTAAGGTCTTAGTAGCCATGGGACAAAAAGAAAGCCCAAACCAATTCCTTATTCCAATAAATCTTTAGCTGTTTTCACAACTAAGAAAGAAGTCAATAGAATGATGGCAATTATTTGCTTGGTCCTGCTGAGGTGTATCATTTTATCCTGAGTGAGCATGTATCTTGTGAAACAGTTCTATTTAATTTGCAACCATAATCAAGTGATGTGATTTTATTTATGTAGGAAGAGTGTACAAATTATGTTTACAAATGGATTTCAGCAGAATGTAGCTCGCAATCTTGGATAATCACACTAAAGGACTTAAAATTATACTTATGAGTAAAATGAGTGGGATTTTTCTGTAGCCCCGATCCACTACTAGATAGCTCAAAATTTCCAGTAATGTTCCAGTTTCTCCAAAGGTTTTTTTTTTTACTTTCATTTACTTTTCTAACGTGAAAGACATTCACAGTTTTGCTAAGGCCCTACAAAATACAGCAGCTAGCAGCGATTAGTGCTATTTTTTTATTTTAGCATTTTTAATGTTCTGCTAACACTACCTACTTGACAGGAAAACACCCCAGTGGTTTCACATCAGAGATAGCTTCACATTACTCATATGTAATCATGGAAGACGATCCAAGATGTGTTTAGGGGATATTTATTCAGGAAGTTGTTGCAGAAGCAAAATCATGTTGAGGATGTCTCCTTGGACTGTAAGCTGCTTGTAGTGGTATCTAGTGCCAGAAGACCATCTTCAGAACTTTGCCAAGAGCTGTGCTTCCAGGTGTCAGAGCAAAGTCAAGTCCATGGGAAGGGAGTGGTCTAGGGTCCAGCTAACATTCAACTAACTCTGATTGTGACACAGTTGGAAGAAGCATTGTGGACAAGGACTTGTTTGGCAGGACCAAGATCAGCTGTCCACTACTGTGCTTTTCTCACTTTGAAGGGGAATCAGAGCAGATGGGAGTTTCCATCTCCGATTATCGAAGATGAGATTTAGACTTCCTGTGATTTAATCCCATCATGAGTGTGTAGCAGAAGCAGAAAATCTCTATGCTCCTGGCAACTTCATTGACTTTGTCAGCATCAGGCATAACACAATCTATTTTTTTTTCATGTGGTCTTTAAAACCATCCTAGAAATGCAATGCAATTTGAGAGCGATTAAGTAGCTGCAGTCGGGCACTGGAAGTTGGGCTGTAATTGTATGGCTTTATTAATAATCCACTATTATGAAAGCTGCTCCACACCTAAGAATTCCAGGGCTGCTGTTCAAAAATATTGCTCATGAGATATTGCCTAAGCCACTGATAAAATAATTGTTGCACAGATAATATGCAGTGCAACCAGGAAAGTGTTAAGGGCTTATTGGAATTGAAGAATTGTTCTTAATGGGTGCAAAACTCCATCTGGTTTCACAGTGTGAACAGGGAAAATTATGGTACTATCTATGCCATCCATTTCCTTCTCCTCTGATGCATTATAATAGCATCTAAAGAAAGCACTAGCCAACACATGGTTTTCTATATTATGCAAACTGAACTTTTCAAATCCATGAAGGATGTCAGCAAAAGTTGTCAGTCCTGTGCACGGATCATTACCAATTTTGAAAGATGAGACTCAGAACTGCAGATTGTAGATTAGGTTCTTTTTCTCTCCCCCTTCATCTCTTCCTTTTCTTCTTCCCTGTTTTCTTACCCTTCTGATTTTTCTTCTTTTTTTCTTTCTTTTTTTCCTTTTATTTCCTTGCAAGAAAAGGCAGTTTTGCATGACAGCATAAAAGTCTGATAAAGGACAAATGTTCAGAGAAATAATTTAGGAGGACAAAAAATGTTTTTGCCATTTTTTATGCATTCAAGCAAGTGCTACAATAAAAGAGAGACTTGTGTACTGTTTACTTTTCCTGAGATAAGTGTAAAAACCAACAAACGTTCGTGGCTTAATTATTGCAGACTTACTTAGCCTAGAATACTTGTGTGCTTTGATGTGTATACTTGCAACTTTATATCTGCCTTGCTAGCACATTCAAGGTGTGCACACATGAAGATGGACATCGTAGAGAATGCATTACAACGTTAAGGGTAAAGAACAACTTGTCTCAGTGATGCTCTGTGCACTGCAAAGATTGAGCCTCTGAGTCTGTTAGATCCCAGTGAATCTAGTGCTAAATCCCACTTATAAGAAAAAGATTTTATTGTTAAAAAAAACCAAACACCTGGCCTGAAGATCCAACTTCTATATTTTAACATAGGCTTTGAACTTCTGAGTTTTTTCACGCTACGTACTCAAAGGCCTATATTCAAAGAAATATGTGACTGACTGCTGTCCTGGAAACACTAAATTGCTCTCTCAAACTGTTCAGATTGATTCCTAATTTAGGCATCTATGAATGTCAACATGCCTGTATCTCTCTGTCAGGTATGAGACCACAGCTACAGGAGACATTCTCACCAACAGTTGCCTGGGGTGAAGATCTCTCCCTGTGCCTTGGAGAGATACCAGTGGAAGGGGGAGAAAGTATGATTGTGGTCCCATCTGCCAGAGCCAGACCTTCCCCTGACAGCTGATTGCCCATGCTGTGGGCTTTCAGCTGTCCTTTTGGGATTCATGATTTTTTTTCTCTGTTGGCTACACAGAATCTGTCAGGAGAAGAATGCATCTTACAATC
Organism: Urocolius indicus; assembly: GCA_013401255.1. Classification (NCBI taxonomy): domain Eukaryota; kingdom Metazoa; phylum Chordata; class Aves; order Coliiformes; family Coliidae; genus Urocolius; species Urocolius indicus. Next base: position 359,385 of record WBNH01003451.1, on the reverse strand, counting down.
TGGCAACTTTGAACTCCTTTGTGGGATGTAAAAGCTGTGTGTTCAAATTAGTCAGCATTTGAGGAAGGGTCACAAAAGAAGTTTTTGTGGTTCCTGTGCAGTTAGAGGGTGTTGGAGGATAGTAAAAAAGGAAACAGGTTGCACAAAAATGCCCTGCAGCACTCTTGGATTCATTTCTGAGAATAGAGCTTTAGGCACATGCTTTTTGTTAGTATTTTAATCAGCTTGCTGGTTCTTCACCATTCATGAGGCATCTAATTCTTTCCCACATCTTGTACAGGAGTTTTGAGACCTTAGGACAGCAACTTAAACCCTACTCTTGGACTCTGATGTCCAAATTTCCACATTTACCACAAATGAACATGGCAGGACCTGAGGCCTTTCATTGAATGATGATCAAATGAGATGCTTGGAAGTGACTCTTCTAGCCATCCTTGTGAGTCTGTTCCAGCAACTTTACCAAAAATTATTCTTTCTGACCTCAAGAGGTATCAAATCAAATACCAGGCACTTAGGAACTATTTGGCAGAGGTATATGCATTGCCTTTTAACTTTCTAATGAAGCATTAAACAATTAGGAACTGTTTATTCTGTGTTGGTAGAGGAACCTAGCAGAGAGCAGAATTTTTCCTGTGACTGCTTTATAAAGCTAAAAGACTTTTCTCCTTTAAAAAGTATTTTTAAGGGAGACTTTTTTGATATCCAGTAAGTTTAAATTATTCCCAGCAGGTACTCTGCCACGAATATCAAATGATGAAATATTATAACAATAAAAAAGATTTAAAGAATAAGACTGACAAAGAGTCCTGTACTTGTTAAAACCCAAAAATTATCAAGTCAGCTTTGCAGAGACAAGCAGATAACTGAGGTGATCATTTTTCACTAACAGCTGCAAAGCAATTTGAGATCTGTGCAGATCTGACCACTGGGGAATATCTCAGGCTCAGGAGCTCTGGTGCAGCAGAGTGTCACCCTCAGGTCAACTGGCATCCTACTGTGGGCTGCTAGCAGCAGGGCAGGAGATGCAGGTAGGACTCGACTTCTGTGCATCTAAGGGGTCACTAGAAGACTTCTGGTCCTGTCAGCAGCTACATTTAACATAAAACAGTCTTTTGATTGTTACAATTAATATGCAGCCTGGCTTAGTATCTACACTTCATCAAAACATTATAAGATCTAGGGTATAAGGCTCTCTTTTTTTCACTACACCCTTCCTTAGCCGCTGTGCTGCGTTGCTTCTCGGCAAGCCCTCAGGCTATAGGCTGGTTAACTTTAAAGCAAGACCCTTGCAGTAAAGAAACACAGATATTTCATTTTAAAAGTACACTGCAAGATTGATCTGATTATCTCATCCTAATAACAGAACAGTCAAGAAGCTTTTTCCAGGATTCACTTTTTTTTTGTGGTGTTTTTGTAATCTGAATACACATCTTCCAAAAGCAAAATGAAAGTATATTAAATACAATAGAAAAGGAGAACAAAGATGTGGCACATCTCCCTTAATGAAGTACATGGCAATGGCTCCATTTAATTCTGCAGGAACGGGACCATAAATAAATAGTAAACCATAAATGCTACTTATGAACTAATATAGTAAACTAGCTAGACTCAGCTGATACAAAGAAAAAAACACACCATTTTACAAGAAAATTATCCACAAAGCAATTTACAAACAGTTAATATAGTCATTGTATATTAATGAACTCAAAATAATTATAGATGCATTTCTACCATTTGTCACAATACTCACAAACTGTAAAAAAAGCAATGAATACAATAGCCACATTGGAAAAGCACATGTTCTGCTGGCAGTGAGCATGGTACTCTGCACCTGCAGTAAGAGCCAAATCCAGTCATTGGATACCTAAAGAGCCAACTACTCTGAAATGATCTTTTTTCTCCTTTTCAGAAGAGAGAAGAAGTTTTAACAACATCCATCTCTGCACTGCAGAGTTGTTAATTTTGATGTAAAGCGTTCTTAGAAACGTTAAAAATAAGTTAGCAATAACAACAAATCAGCTCAAAGATTGTGTTTGATGTGTTTCTTAAACTTTAGCAAAACAAAGGAAAATAATCCTGGTGAAATTCAACTTTCCCAGCTCAGGACTGGTTTACTTACGGGATACAATCTCTTGTAAATCTTATGCTTGTTCATTTTTTTTTGTTCATTTCATTTTGGTCACTAATTTGGTATATTGTGACAGTTAGGAAACTGGTCTCTGAAAGTCACTTTATTTATAATTCTGCATTTCATTTTGACCACCTATAAATATACACAGGCCAACAGATTACTTTCTTTAGTTTACAAATCCCTCCCTTCTCTCTTTGCTTATTATCTGCTGCAAATACAGGTTGCTGTTAAAATAATTTTTAAAAGTGCATCCTTTCTTAAAGAATCTGAATCCTCTTTCTTGTTTATTAAGATACTTTAGCATGATGTTTGTCCTGAAATAATAGTTTAGGGAAATTCTGTGGTCTGCTTTATATGTGGGTCCATATTGTCTGTGATCCTATGAACAAGCCAAAAAGCAAATGAGCAGCTCAAAATCATGTGGCAGAAACTGAGCTTCAGTTTACACTGAAAACTATCACTTTCTAAAATTGACAGCTTCTGAAGAGTTCTCTTAAAGAGGGCAAAATAATGATTCTCTTCCATGGATATATCCATCTTGAAGGGAGAATACAGATGTCAAAGAATGGCTGTGATTACAACAGTCAATTTTGTATTGTGAAAAGTATTAAAACTGTGAGACAGGTCATAAGTGGATAAAAAATTTCCTCTGGTTAAACAACAGTTCTCATATGATGATATTACTGGTGATTCTGTGCAGAGCAGACCAGTGGAGAATGAAAATGTCACATCCACTGAGTGGTGGACACAAGGCCACAAAGAGCTCTCTTTTTCATGTTTCATTAAAAATTTATCTTATATTAAAAATCTATCCCAAATAAAAGGAAGAAAAATGAGCCCGTTCCTCTAAAACAAATGTGTTTGTTCATTTGTTTTAAGAAAAAACATTTTGCCACAAGAAAACCAATGGAGAACTTTACCCAGGGAAGTTGTGCAGTCTACATCTTGGAGATTTTCAAGATGTGACTAGACAAGTACCTGAGCAACCTGGTCTGATTTCAGTGCTAATCTTGCTTCAAATAAGAGACTGGACAAGATGGTCTTCTGAGATCCCTTCCACTGGAAATATTCCAGAATTCACCATTTCCACTCCTCTTGAGTAATTTGGAAAATACTCACAGAAATGGAAATGTGATACCTGGGAACCTTAAAGTACAAGCACTCTCTTATGTGGTTCTCCTCTCTGTGCCTGCAGGACCATAGGTCTACATAAACCACTAGCTCCTCATTTCTGTGCTGCACATCCTCTGGGAAGATGCCATCCATTGTAATCCAAGACTTGTATATTGAATTAGTTACTTGCATAAGCATTTCTATCTAATACCCAATGATTTAGAGGCTTCATTTAGCCAAGTGTTGTGTATCCATAATCATAACCATGACTGCAAAGGATCAGTTAACATTTGTTGTTAACATCAGTTAACATTAGTGGCAGCTCCTGATTGGCCTAGTCATGGGCATAACCCTGTCTAAAATATAAAAAAAAAAGGAAGGAGAGGTAGTCATCCTAAAGAGACAGCAGCCTCAGTCAGGTTGAAAAGTATGGTAGCATTTACAGATAGAAATTACTTACATAAAACCACCATCACTAAGAAAAAGTGCATCTTTAATAACTTAATGAAGCTGAATCTGCAACTAGTAGCTAATGGAAGCAAACTATATATCTAACAATCCCATACACTGTGTTCTGGCATTGTAGAATTCATGGCTGATACCTCTACTCTAAACATGCCCTATCAAAAATAGATGTAAACCATCTAATCAAAAAACAAAACTTCTTTGTTGTTGCTAGGAAAAGTGAGTAATTTACACTCACTGTGAAAGATGGATTAACGTTTACAACCACCACAGAGGTGCCTCAAGAGAAATACAACAGCTTTGATGCAGGCTATTAACTAAATGCTTTTTACAAAGTCACAGATTTTCCCAACAAGTGAAAAGAACAACACTGTAGTCCTTACTATTAAAAATATGTAACAACCACATAAAACATCATTGTCTGAAGATGTCTTTGAACTAAAAAAATCCATTCTGATTACATTGCACTATTCTGTGTTTACAACATTAACGTAGTCTAGTAATCTTAAACTGCCACCTGTAGAGATCTTGAGCCTCGCGGTGAAGATACACTGCAGTCTTCATTGGTGGATTAAGTACCACATCTTCAGCACTCTATCTAGTGTTTTTGTTCGTTGAGGGGATATATCTCTACTTTTAGCAGATTGATTTGATGATAATTTAGTCTCCATTCATATAGATCAACTCAGATCTATCAATACATGTCTATCCAGAAAAATACTAAACGATGACTGTGATGATGTGTTTCAGTGAGGTCCTGGAAGGAGATAGACTAAACACATTCTTAAGTATGTATTTTCCTTCCATATTACAAGGTGCTTAACACATAAAGTGCTGTGTAAGTAGTCATGCCGCTCTTCTCCATTTTCTGTGCATTTTTAACAGGTCTGTAAACTATATGTTCACAACAATCCCCTATCTGATCTTTCGCTTGTAATCAACGCCATTTCAAACAGAGTTCAAAGCTAGAAAATAGAAAACTGATATATTCCTCAACAAAATTCAAATATCACCAAAGTGATAGTAAGAATATGTATTTGAAATAATAAAATCTAAATCTCATAATTCACTACCCTGAGAATGGGGGCAAGCTGCCAGTGGTAATGGCTATGCAAATTTATTTTTTTCCTTCATAACATGAAGGTATAAGAATTCAGGCTAGTTGAAGTAGATTAGAAACTTGATCTAACTTTATGATATTTCAGAAGTCTAGTATGTTTCCTGATTAGGCTCTCAGACTAGACCATCAGTCTCTGGGACTGGGAATTATGGCACTTGCAATGATGTGGATCCTTATTGTTGTGGTGACAAAAAGCATTTCAAGTGACTCACCACTTGTCAGTAGAAAAGAAAAAAAACAAAACCAATCCAAACCAGTCCCCAGGATTTTTTTCTTCACAGCCCAGTGCTGTTTGTAGAAGAAATGATTGGTGCCCAACTTGGATAAGTATAGAGATCAAATATAGGCACTATCCATGTCATAATTGCAAGCATAACTATAGCAACTCCGATGATGTTAATGCCCAAACCAGCTTTCACCTAAAGGAGAGAAAAAAGAAAATAGAAACTCACGTGAAGACACTGAAGAAAGTTTTTAAAATACTAAAAAATCCCTTTAGGGAGTTTTGCTTAAAACTCACCATGTCCTTAATAGTTAAATGACCATAAGCAAATACAATGGCATTGGCTGGGTTTGCTACAGGAAGCAGGAATGCAAATGAAGTACACAAGGTAGCAGGTATCAAAATGAAAAGTGGATTCACATGAATGGCTTCAGCCTATTGTAAGATAAAAGAGAGAGAACAGCTGTCAAGGGACACATTTGGCAAATGAAATACATAAACAGAAACCTATCATATTAACACAAGTGAACTGTGGACAGAACCTCCAGTTTAAATTGTGAGAAACAGCCTTTTCTGATAACTCATTTTTAAGATCGTATCCAGAAATGCTTCAGAGGAGAAAAGGGGATTCTAATACAGAATAGCTACTGAACTTTAAATTCACACCTGATATTCTGTTGCCTCCACTGCATGAGTACTGAAAGTGAAAAAGCTGCAAGAAAGATGATAAAGTTGGATTTGCATGTTAATACATAAGAAGGATTCAGTGAAGTGAAGGCTATCTTTGTAAGAGAGGAATAGGACATTAGTATGTGTCGAGGCTGGCCAAGAGGAAAATCTGCAAACTAGAAGGTGATCAATAAGTTTTGAAGATTAAAGAACTGGGTGTTTAGATAAAGGTGATGGGAAGAAAGGACACAATTGAGCTAAGGAGAGAAGAAATGAGAATTACCTATAAAGCACATCTATCAGACCTCTTTTCTTTGGTGACAGCTTGAAAGTTCCACTGTTAACCATTTTCAATGAAGAAGTCCTCAAGAAACACTAAGAGTGTTGCCTTTTTAAAGTACTTTGTCTATTCACAAATAGGAATAACAGCACTGATTTTTGAATGTTTGAAATATCCTGTGTTATACTCACCAATGGAGATAGTATGGGCAAAAATATTGTAATGGTAGCTGGATTGCTGGCCACCTCTGTTACTGAAGTGACAATAAGGCATGATATCAGGATAACCAGCCACAAGGGTAATGATCCTAGAGGGGTCAAATTAGTTGCCACCCAATCAGAAAGTTTTGAAACCTGCACAAGGAATATACCAACATGATTATGTTTTACAAATAAGCAAAAAGGAAGTTTAACAAATGATATAAAATGGGAATTTACACACGTACTAATTGTGAAGCGTTTGTGAAAAAAATAGAATATCTGAAATATTTTCCATACTCACATCATGTAAATTTTTCTAATTCAGTGTTATGAAAACTGTATTCCATTTATTTATATTTGCACCTCTGAGGTATTTAGAGGAGTTGTTATCTGACAATTGTAATACGCAAAAATATGAGGCTTCATAACTAGAATTGGGGCCCAAACCTGCTCGATTTACTGGAGTAGCCAACAGGGCTCTACATGTGAAGTATCTCAGTAACATGAGACATTAACCTTAAGGCTTTGGAACCAGTGTTATCTGCACAATTTATACCACCATCAGGTTTGAATGAAATAGTAAGCAGTAGTCATCATTGTGCATGGTCTTTGAAGATCAAGCATACTCTTCTCTTCGTAACCCTGCTTTCTAGATATTTTTAATATTTCTCACATTTATTATGTTTAATATTGCTACAGAATAACTTGCTAAAACAAGGGAATAACTGATTTCACTGCTTGTCTGAATTGCACTTAGTATGGGTCATGCTAATTGTTCAATATGTTCTATAAATTGTGTTACCTCACAGCCATCTGCCAATGCAAACCCTCCTCCGACAAGAATAGCTATTTCCCAGGGCATGCATGACTGAAATTCCTTCCAAGTAATCAGCGGAGTGTAACCAAAAGCAGCTAGAGAAAAAAAAAAAATTTAAAAAATATTGAAAAACTTACTGAAACCATCTATCTGAGGAACTACTTGGGAAACATTCAAAGACAGAATCTCATCATTATAACAGAAATAAAGTCTTTGACATGACCAACCAGTACTTCATGGAACAGATCCTTAGCTGGTGAAAACCGTGACAGCCTGAAGACAATCGAGCTGTAACAGTCTCCACCAGTGGAGAATCGACCCTTCTCTTTTCCTTCTCTATATGGAAGATAGCTATGGGATATCAATGAGTTTAATTTACTCAATAAAACTACTCTATTCGGACCGATTGCTGAGCAAATGCTATTTCACTTAAGAGTCATTTAAGTTCTGATCTTGCATTCTCTGTGAAACCCCAGATCTCATTGATTCCAGTAGCAGAATTGAATACATAAAGAGGACAAATAGGATGTGTACTTTAATCAGGATAAATTCCATTTTGAAGTGGAAAAATTAAATGAGAGTGGACTCATGTACCCTATTGAGTTTTATATGGTACCTTAAATAAGCAATAACACTTTTAAAAAAATAAACCCAGTTCTGCCTCACGCAGTCTCATTCAAAGAGCATTGGAGTCAATGGAAATGTGGTTTCCAATGGTGGTAGTGAGCTGCAGGTAAGGAGTTCCTGCACAGCACCAGCTCCTACTGCTCTCTTTGCTTACTTGTTGATACTGACTTCCAGGCCATGGATGCTTTACATTCTACTAAGATATGATCCTGTATTAAGATCATATCATTAATATTTAACATGCTTCTAACAAGTACGGTAAGTTATATTTATGGTGGCAGCTCAGGTACCTTTTTGTAGCAAAATCCACATCAAAATATACTCAACTGTTCTCTCCATTTGAATTCCTAGACAAGGTTTTTGCTGGAATAATAAAGAATAGGAGCCTATCACTAAGGCAGTCGTTGAATCTGTAGCATAACCTTGATACCTAAGGAGAAATTAACAAGAAAAAAAACATATAAATATATATTTTCAGGAGGACTAGGGGAAAAAAGTGAGGAGGAGGATGGAGTGGGAGAAAGGAGTTGTAATGGATTGACCACAACCCCCTATTCCCCAACCACACATGCCACTTTCTACAGTAGAAAGAGATAGAGGAGTCAGGAAGGAAGAAGTGAAGTTGAGCCTGCAAAGTAAGTGGAGGAAATGTGTTTTAGTTTTTGCCTTTGTTTCTCACCATCTAACTCTATTTTTAACTCTATCAAGAAACTGAATTAATTTTCCCCAATGAAGACTGTTTTGCCCATGATGATAACTGGTAAGGGATGTCCCTGTCTTTGTCATTTTGACCTTATTTTCTCCCCGTCCTGTTGACGAGGGGAGTGAGACAGTGATTGGGTAGACATCTGGAAGATAATCAAGATCAATTCACTAAATCTGTAGAGATATTTGATGTGAGTTCTCAAAATTCATAAGCAAACAACTTGAGTAAGTGCTTGCTATTTTATCACACAAATAAGCTGAGGGAGAGTAATGTTTATGAATAATTGATGCTTAAAAATTAATTTTAATAGTTAAATGATAAATTGAATAACTTGAATATGCTCTCTAATAGACCTAGTTCAATAGGCCTTAACAGCATTGTGTATATCCACAAAGAATGATGCTTTTTTAACTAAGATAAGGCATCAGAGCTTTATTATCATGCTACTATGACTGTCACTACTAGAATCAAAGACATACGAGCCGTGCTTATTTTGGTCGCTTCCAGTGCCTAAGAACTGCTTGCACTAGTTTTTGTTAGTCTGATCCAATATCCATCTACCTTCTAGAGTAGCCTCAAGAACAGGTAAAGTGCAAAGTTGTGCTCTAAAGCCATTTTAACACATCCATTTGATCCTGTTAAACACAGTTACATGGTGACATATTGCAGTACATCTTACTTCAGGCAAGATGGTCATTTAAATGAGTAAGAATTTTGTTGAAGAAAGTTAAAGACTACACATTCTTAAGCTTTGTATTTGGTCTTTTTCCTGTATTCTGTAAGTTCTGTAAGATTTCCTAAGCCAATATACCAATATATTTGTCCTCTTAGAATCATACTACGTGCTTTTCTGCATACGTAGCTACAGTAGGTCCAAGCATAACTTCCCAGCAGCTTAATCTTTTATACTAAACCAGGGCTTTTCACTGAAAAGGAAAAATCATATTCCAGTTATATGTTACAAATGTAAAATCTGGTAGACCCTTTGGCTTCAACATCAAAGTTAGGTGGGATTCAAAAAACCTTAATATGCATAACATAATGTCACCTCAACCAAAACTAACAATGTCACAAAATGAAGCTCAGTGAAGCTAATGGAAGTTATGTGATTCTCTAATGTATTCCATCTTCCTCTTCCTGTTATTTGTTAGCACAGAAAAGACTTTTATTTTGTCAGCGTTTCTTAAGACAGAGGGTTATGCCTACATACCACCTCTAGCCTAGGACCAGATGCACTGTGCCTAAAGAGCAGTAAATCTCTTCCTCTAGCATCCTACCCTGGACTGTCATAAGACCTGCTGGGAGTTTTGTAGGAAATTAGGATTTAGATACAGAAACAATTCATGCTACCACTTTCTTCTAGGCAACTTCTTCTTTACAAAATAGTTGAAACTGGAAAGGACCTCTGGAGGTTCCCTGGTTCAACTCCTCCTGCTCAAGCAGAGTCATCCACAGCCTGCTGCAAAAGACCATGTCCCTCTCCCCTCATAGGAGAGATACGTCAGTCTTTTAGTCATCTTTGTGGCCCTTTGTTGGACTCTCTACAGCATACCCATGCATTGTATGAGGAGCCTAGAACCGGATACAGCACTCCAGGTGTGGCCTCATTAACGATGAGCAGAGGGGAAGGACTACTTCCCTCAGCCTGCTGGCAACATTCCTCCTGACTCAGTCCAGAATACCGCTTTCCTTTGTGCAAGGGCACATTGCTGGTTTATGTGTCCATCAGGACCCTCAAATCCCTTTCGATTCCAGCTGGGTGGTTCCCAGCCTGTACTGGTGCATGAAACTGTTCCTCTTCAAGTGCAGGACCTTGCATATGTCCTTGTTGAACTAAGGAGGTGAAACTTTTTGCTCGCAAGAGCTTAGTGTTCCTGATTGAAAACACTATTCTCAGAAAACCTACCTGGGACACAGGCAAGATCCTACCATTAGTCATACTATTATGAAGATACACATCACACCATTCCAAACAGAAGCTTTCAAATCATTATCAGATCTCGAGATAATTTTTTCCATATCCATTTGTCCAAGCTGTAATACAGTTGTATATACAACATCTACCTGCTTGTAACGCTGGAAATCTAATTATCCTATAAGGAAACAAAAAAGTTCTTAATTAAGGAGATGTCACAATGACTCCAACTGAGATCATGGTAGAGAACAGGTCTCAGGGAAAAAGAACATAGTGGGTTTGTATTTGAAGTAAGGAAAAGAATAAACTATGTAGAAAATGAGAGAGAATGCACTCAGGCAATAATCTGAGGAAATGTGAAGGAAACCCACCTTGCATATGTCAGCTGTTATCAGCTGCAACCCAGCGTTGACCTTTGTTTTTTAGGAAGTTCACAAAGTCCTGGCCAAAGACTAACTTAAAACTCCTCTAATTAAAACTAATACCCTACAGCCTGGAATCAGGCCAGAACATGGAAGGAAACTGCAGTAGCAGAAATGATGTGTGATCCTGTGCTGTCAACAGATGGGAAGGAAATAGGTGTTTTTACCCTGTGCTGCTTTCTATAGTGTTATACAATGTTTATTAAAACATCCTCCTGTCTGCCTCCAGAGAGAGGTAACAATGGATCAGGGAAGGATGGAAAAGGATTAGTCTTTAGTAGATTTACAAAAGTTTCTCAAGAAAAATTAACCGGTACATGTAATGTATATTTGAAAGACATCTGATAATGCTGCTTAAAAATGAGCCCTACTCATCGAGCACAAATGTGGATTAAAAATTGGATGCCATTTCTAAAAGTAACCCTTAAAAGGTGGGGCAGTATCATCATTAAATACCAATATTTCTGCTAAGATTAAAAAAAAAACAACAAAGCTATGATTGTGAGAATACAAACAAGAGACTGAGACCATGAATGTGTGTGGTGAGAGTTATGAGAATTTTTTTGTTAAAGTAGAACTTTGAGCATTTTGTTTAGTTTGTCAAAACAAAGATTTTAATGTGATACAATTAAACCAGATATGCATATCCTTAAAGGAGCTATCACATAAATGTTTGTAATCCAACAGAGAAAGACAAAAACAGATGGCTGGAAGCTATATTTGGACAGAAAATAAGGTGCAAGATTGTCTTGTTCAGTTGGCAACAGAGATGATTATCTACCAGGAAAGACTATCTAGGGAAGCAGTAAATTCCAAAGTCTGAGGGACTCTGAAATGAAGCCTGGATGCTTTCTGGAAATTCATGGTCTAATAAAATAAACTGTACTAGGATTAACACACAGAACAATGATCTTCAGCATGTTAAACAAACTGACAGTTCTGTCTGGTTTAAGACCCTGGAAGTAATGTAATTCCAACCTAATAAGACTTACTCACTATTCCAGAGGGATCTCAAGGTTACTTATAGCTCTGATATTGTGGCTTTTCATAAGGACAAAGCTCATCTGTGCAGGTGACAGAACTTTCCTAAGGCTGGCTTGAAACTGCAGGATAAGGTCCCGTGGAAAGTAAGTACTCAGACTTTTGATAGGAAATTCGATTTCTAAGAGCAGAGAATATTTCCTTCTGTTTCCTGCAACATAAACTTTTACATGCCTATCAGTATACTTACATACAAAACACTGAACAGTTTTGTACATAGAGGTATTAGGAAATGACTGCATAGGAAAGCCACAATCATGCACTGCTAAAAGCCTCTTGGACATCATGGCGATGGGTGCAATCTAGATAGAATCACTGATAGAACCACACTTCCTGGGGTTTGAGCTCTTTACCAGTTTCTTTGTTTTCTTTAAAGAAGATGGCTCACTACTACTCCCAGCTGGACCTATCTGGCTCCTTACCCCACTCATATATCTTGGCTGAGAGGCTTTTGTTGCTCAGAAAAGTGAAAACCTAATTGGCTGGTTTGATGCCTGATAATACAAGTGATTGATATATGAAACCTGTCTAGAAATAGACAAGATCTGAATAGTAAGAATTGCTTTCTTTCCCTTTAAAGGTGCTGTTAGAGAGCAACACAAGCTTTGCTTCTCTTCAGGTTACCTTACCCAAATTATAATATGATTCAGCCTAATGTGACATGACATGTGCTTGTATTCTCTTCCAAGGAAAACATTAGAGGGCATCCACATCCACGTGCAGAAACTGTAACCACATTTATGAGAATATCTTGCTTTTCCCTAACAGTGAACAAAATACTGAGACAACGTTAACCAGACAAATTCAAATGGGAAAACACGAATCTCTGGATTGAAATAACTCATTTGAGCCACAAACTCCATATTTGAAAGGTGATTTGCAATATCCATTTTTTCAGTATCAGATGTATATTGTTAACAGTGCTCAAAGAACACTGAATGTTAATATGAAGCAGAAAGAGAAGCAAAGCCATCCTGATTGCTTAGCTATCTGATTGCTTGATTAGATCAACACTTCAAAACCCCTTCAAGAATACAGTGTTTCATGGGAGACAATGATCATCAGCTCTGTTGTTGCTATAAGGGGGAAAAAAAATGTTCTTTTGCATTTTTTTTAAATAAAGAAGTAAATAATTTTAAAACAATCTTAGTGTTTAACACTTTAAAAATGCTAATTTTGCACAAAATTATTCTGCTTTGTACTTTAAATCTTCAAAGTACAAGTGTTCCTTGTGAAATTCCCTACCAGACTTTCTGGCAGAGCACTTGGGAGCATATGTGAGTGTATGAATGGTGGGGATATATTTAAAGTGAGAAGGCATTATGGTTGCATTTTCATATCTCACTTGTGACAGAGACACGGGAAAACACAATGGAAAACTACCATCCAAGTCCAGTACTGGTCTTTAACCCATCCCGTAATAGAAGGACCCACATAGCACAAAGTCCTGCTCCTCCCAATCCTGCAATTGCTTCCTAGTACTCCAGAGAAAAACTTAGACCTTTATCACAGAAAAAAAAGATCCAAAATTACAGTAATTATGGCAAGAGAATGGGAGATGATACAGTTTTATAACATATTCAAAGAAAATATTCTTTAGGGGAAAAATGCCTAGGTGATCCTGAGGAAGAGAAGGCATAACCAAGCCACAGTAGAGGAGAAAAACAGTGATAGTTCCTGAATTGTTTGTGGCGTTTTGGTGGGTAGTTGAACTTTAACTTTGAGAGAGTTACATATGAATAAATTGTAACTTGTAGCATTAATTAGAGCTATCAAAGTAAGGGATGTTGGCCTGTATGCATACAAGTGTGGCTGTCACCAAAGGCAGAAGATATGCAGTTAAGACACAATACTATTTTTGTTGGTGTTTTAAAAAGGCTACTTACTTTGGAAAAAGTGAAGACCATCCTGGTATGAAGCCAGGCTCTCTCGTGAACCACAGCAGGGTCATTAGAATGAATAGGACAAGTGTAACAATTTCTGGGTAGCTATAGCAGAAACAGAATCAATTATACATTTGCCTGAGTTCACACTTGGATTTACTCTTGTTTGTTGATTTATAGTTTGACATACCTTGTTGGTCCGAGCTTCTTATACTCCTCCCAAATCACCTGTGCTGAGGCCTCTTCTCTAGCTGTTTTCTTCTTGCCACACTTGAACATGTTTTTAAAACTGGGATGTAAATCAGTAATATTGAGTGACAAATTAACAGTGTATGAGGAAAAAAAAGATCAAAATTTTCCAGTTACAAATAGCACTTTGCAAAATTTACTTTACAGTACAGTGTCTCCCATTTAATAATCACACCCAAACTGAGCATGTTGGAATTAGCTGACAAAGTCCAGTGGGAGATTGACAGAGGTAGCAACAAAACGTGTCCTGTTATTGACTAGTTTGTTTGCCCAGGAAGGATGAAAGTTTAATCGTGGGAACTAATTTAAACAATTAAATACATAACCTGGCTATTCAGTCATCTAAGACTTTGCTTTATTTTGTAATAGAAAAGTTTGTATCACATGAGGAGCCTGCACACTGATCAGTATCCTGTTTGCGAAAAGCTAGGTTTTCATTCTTGGGTAAGACCTTTACATGATGTTTAAAAGAATACTATCAAAACAATCAAGGAAAATGAAACAATAAGTTTTCACATATAAAATGGCAAGCCTGGGATGATTTTAAGGCTGCTTAAGAGTAGACAGTCTCTCTCTTGATCTCTTGTACCATAAGTAGACATTTAGTTGTGGAAGGCAGATCTCCCCATTGTTATCTCTGCAGCAGTTAGTGAACTCCTGGAGAGTAAGGCTTTGAACAATTAGCCCAAAAAAAGTATTGTCTCCTCCTAAATCTTAAAAGCCCAAGTTCCAAGGGTAAAAAAATCTACCACCATACCACTAGATATAAATTTTGGCAAAGTGGAAGTTTTTTACTTCAAATTTTAAAATAAGCTTTTTGTAACACAGGTATTGCTCAAGCATTCAAGCCAATCTCTGACTCCAGAAAAGGGCAACATCCTGACTAGAAATCTTCCAGTCTTAGACCAAAATGTTTAAAATATCAGTATTATTTTTCTTGCACTCATGCACTGTTTAATGATGATGTGCATATATTCTAAAGGAATTACTGTCATAATTTTTGATACAGACTTATCACATTGGGCTGAGAGGTCAAGGATTGCTATTTTAGAAAATTCTTGTCCCATCCAGAGACTCAGCTATACTGATCAAAGATGCAAAATCCCTGTTGCTGCATTATCTTCCTTTTGATCTGGTTAAACTTAGATGCAATATTTACTCCTGATACAAAGTATTACCATCAACCTTTAGTTTTAATTGATTTTATTGATCACAATATTTACTTACTCAAACCCAAGAAAAAGCCATTGGAGCCAGACCCAAGAGAGAAGCAGAATAACAACTGTGATGGGTATGGAAAGGACGAACCAGGATCCAAAATTGATGCACTGGCAATCTGGATAACGTCTAGATGAAAGCAAAAAATGTTCAGTTGAGCTTTGCAAAGGAATGAAGATTTGTGAGGAGTGCCAGAAAGATCTGCTGCAAGAGAATGCTTCTGGCTGTCAGCTGACTTCAGCATGAGGTGGCTTTTGGTGTCCTCTTCCCTCAATCTCCCCTACTGTTCCTGATGATTATGATGACTACAGGAACTAGATGTGCCAGTTATTTGAGCATTAGATCAGCAACAGCTCTGAGGATCTCAACTGATTTCAGTAGACCAGGAAGAGCTACTCATGGAATTAAGGACTATTAGGACTGCAAAGAAACAGAACTTGAAGAAAAGTATTTTTTTGAGAAGAGATTTTAGCATGAGAAAATATACCCAAATGAACAAACTCCAATGAACTTAGAAGACAACAGTGGAGACAACATTGAGACTTGTGTTGTTTAAGGTTCCTTAAAGGATTCAAAACTGATTAAACCCAAAATTATTGTTACTAGTTTTGAGGAAAGACAGGAATGTTCATTTGTTAGGTGGATTGTCTCTCTAGCCACCCTGTTACTTTAAGGCTGTCTTAATCTGCCATTTACAGATGTGGGCCATTTAAGAAAAGGAGATATGGGTTTTGGCTTTCTAAAATAAATGAATTTACTCTTGAATAATGCAAGATTATGATGCAAGATAGACTTAAAGGCCAGGTAAAGGTATTTTGATTTACAATTTACTCTATGAACAGAAGTTACGCTTCTTTTGGGCTCCTGCAGCTCTACTGAGAGAGCTTTTAATGGTAAAAGTGAGAAGAGTCTGGCCTCCTTGAGCAGCTTTTCTCCTTGATGCAAAAATCAGATGGGAGATCACAGTGTCCAGACAAAGGCTGTAATGAATATTTCCAATTATTAGACAATCTTTTGTATTTCGGGTCTTGCTAAAAGAATATGAATTCTGATGGTCACACAGGCATTTGAGGCTGTAAATTCTCATTATAAAAGCTTTCTCAAGTATTGTACAAATTTTAGGATTAATCTATATTTATTAGGATGCATTCATACATTGCAATTAATGTACCAGCAGGGACTGAACCAAAACTCTAACCCAATTTTTGAGGTGATGCTCTAAATTGCAACTGTGCATAGTGATGAGACAGTGAAATTGTAGCAAGGAAAAGCATTTTGCTAATATATCTGTTTTCCTGATTATATGGCTATTTAACTTTTATTACATGATTAGCCATATCAATTGCTAAATGTATGCATACCAAGATAGGGAAAAACACTGTGAGTGTTTATGATCTTTCCTGAATTATGTGTGATAATCCCTTGCTGAACAACATAACAAGCTCTTGAAAACTTGAAAACTGGCAAGGATAGTTTGCACTGCATCAACATTTCAACTGCTTGCTTCTGCCCTGTGGAACACAGCATAATTGCATATCCTAAATCAACAGCAGGCTGAGGAATCACAGCAGCACAGAGGCTACAATGCTAACACATATACTAGTTTCCTCTCTGTGTGACAAATGAAGAAGAGGGACATAGAAAACAGTAAGCACAGATTTCAACTTATGTAATGCTGAAATTGGGTAGATTTGAGAAATGTGGAATTTCGAAGTGAAGTTTTAAGTGTTTTGTTACTGAGTGGGAAACCCAGGAGTATGATGTATGTGCAGTTACTTTGCTAAATTATTCTTCAGGTGCTTAAAATACATGAAGATAGACTGTAAAGGTATCCAAGTCATGCTAACAGGTCAATTTCCATTTCAGACAAGGCATAAACACAAATAAGGCCTCTAAGGACAAGGAAAGCAAGACAGTTAAAGATAAAAATATTTGCATAGTAAGATAGGACATTCAGCTTAAGTTGAGGATTAGTCTCAGTGGTTGTGTAAAGATTAAACAAAATCCTGGTGGAGTACAAAACTGGATTACACATGCAGTGCTCCCTGTACAGCATATGCCTCTAGCAGAGGGTGAAGACTCAGGGGGAAAATAACAATCTGCTTGTGCACTCTTGAACAGATTGTTAACAGCTAAGACAAACTGAAAAAACAACTGCAAGACAGTTTTCTTTAAGTTTCTGGCAACTTCATGGAAACGAACTGGAACAGTTCTTAGCCCTAGTAATCAATCTTGGATTCTTCTAGGCTTCTGTTTGTGAAACCTACTTGAACGAGAAATGCTTATATGTCTAAAAGTTTAAGTCTGAAGGACTTATGCCACAGTCTGCACTGTGTAGTTCTTTGGACCCAATAACAGGCTCTCTTATAATTTCCATACTGTTTCCATTGTTGGTATTGTCTTAGCCCAGGCTGATTTACAGACTGTACCACTTCAGTGCTATTTAACATCATACTAAAGCTCCCATTTGTGGAACACAATTGGGAAGAAAACCTATCAAAAAACGATCTTTCACTATTTTGCAGTGTGCAGTACAGAATAGAGGGCAGTAGATAATAAAAAGATTATGCTTTATTCTGTTCTTTTTTAAAATTAGAGTAGAAACATTTCTGGCAATGAGTATTTGCAGCAGAAGAAAAGTTCAGCAAGAGCTATTGGTTTTTCAAATCTTTGGAATGAAATCTGCCAATTTTCTTTTCAAAGTAGTTCTACTTAGAAAAGAAAAGCAATATTAAATAATCTTATTAATAACCCCAAAACAAAGTGTTCCACTGAATGCAAAGTTTCAGAGTCATTTGAAATTATTTGCTTTTTTATTTTGGTTAATGGACTTAAATTTATCATTTCAACAATGCACTAAGCATAGCCTCCTGAAAGTCTCCTGATGCTCTTCGCTAAGCAGATCCGAACCTAGTTCCTGCTGTACCTTGAAGTTAATAACAGTCCTTTAATAATGATTGACCTTGATGATCTTAAAGGTCTTTTCCAATTTAAGTGGTTTTATGATTCAATGATTCTTAAGCCCAGATAGTATCTATCATATTCATGCAAAGTAGAGACTTCCTCTTCACATAAGATTTTTTTTTTTTTTCCATGCAGTTATTCAAAGAGTAAAGCACCACTTAGCCAAAGCATGGTCATCTTGTTCCATGTGCTGGGTGATCACTTATAGCCTTTCCCAGTGTAAGACAAATACAATCATGATTTTTCATTTTGTCTCTTAAAAAAACTAACAAAAAAGAAAGTAACAATCAAATAATATCAAATCAAAAGGTAAACTTTCCAATGCATTTTAGGAGAGGCATGTGGAAAGTAACAATCAAATAATATCAAATCAAAAGGTAAACTTTCCAATGCATTTTAGGAGAGGCATGTGGAGCTCAAGAGAACAGATAAAATTCTGGATTAAGAGGAAAACAAATAGTTTAATATAGTCTTACGTATTGAAGTGCTCAGCAAATATCAGATTAGTTGATGTTCCTGTGATTGTGGTCAGCCCTCCAATGGTAGCAGAATAAGCAACACACAGGCACATCACTTTGAAAATCCCATTGTATTTGTCTTGTCTGCTTTTTCTCCCTGTTTCAGCAGGTGACGGGTTCTGCTTAGAAAGGATATACACCAATTAATACATAAGAAGGGCTTATCATCAAGCATAAAAATAGGACTCAAGTATTTTCCAGGAAGAGTCAGACAATTTGCTCACAATATAGATGTATGCATCACAATTTGTTTTACTGTTCCAGTGGTACCAGAATTATTCATACAAAGGAGAAGAGAGTAAAATCCTGAGGTTGTTTTCCTGACCTGTCTCAGTCTGTACACAAGAGCTTTTACATGCATTGATAAATATACACACGTAATATAGCGAGTTTGTTCTCTGGTGAGGTTGGTGTAGTTTGTGTAAAATATACTGGAAGCACAAAACAACTAATGAAAAAGTACATAAACAAACTGTATACATATATGTAGCTACACATACATCTCTTATTCACATGAAACTAGCTTCATTGCTAGCTGTGCCATGTTAGATGTTAACACAGAAGCGAGATTTAGGTTAAAATTAAGTTACACACATTGGCTGCATCATAAAAAAACATCGTAAGTACCTTTTCCTTTTCCTTTTCCTTTTCTTTTTCATTTTCCTTTTCAATTGTGCACACAGTACTAACCACATTGTTGTCATGTCTGGAAAAACAAAGGCATGTATTGTCAATACAGATAATCTACTTAGACAAATTCTGAAAATATAATTTAGTAAATTAATAACTATTACCCATTAACATCTTTTTCCTTTTCTTTCCAGTCATTGCTTTCACATTCTTCTGTATTTTCTGTAAGACATTGATACAAAGACATGTAAGCATTTAAGTGAGCAAAACTTGGACTGCATTAGTATGTCCCATTCCATGCAGTCACTTCACATCATCCCATGAATACAAGCGCCAACCTTAAACACGACTGAGTTGTGCCCTAGTTCCTCATGACTCCGCTTCCCCAGAGTCTGAATCTCCTTATGAGGAGAAATCTTTCCAATTACAATTCAGTTGTGTACCCAACAAGTTTAGAGTCATTTGTTCTCCCAACATTGCCCTAAAATTTAACGAGCTGTTTTCTCTTGCTAATATTTTATCCCCAGTGTATTTGTAGCCTGTAGACATATTTCTTTTTGGATATTTTTCTAGGCTGAATAAGCCAGCCTCTTATCTTTTCTCCCCCTCTTATGCCTTATTCTGCATCTGTTCCATTTCAATTAATCTTTGTGAACATGATAGACCTCACACACTTTAATCCGAGGGAAGTCTCACAATGAAGCATGTGATAAGGCTAGTAATTCCCTAGCCGTTCAACTTTATTGCATGTGGTATGTTCTCCACTGAAGAGTGAGGGTGGGCAAAGACAAAGACTGCAGTGTGTGCCTACCTTCCAACTCCAGAGCTGGGTTGATGGAGCCATTAGAACAAGACATCTCCAGCGCATCAGCTTCTGTTTCAGCTCTGATGATCTGCTGGGCTACAGCCTCTACAATTGGCATCACCATGGCAGCAGCAGAAGTGTTGCTGAGCCACATTGACAAGAAAGCACAGCTAACCATGAAACCCAGAGTAAGCCTGGAACAGAGAAGAGTCTGTGGCTGCTACAGCAGCATCTCCTATAGCCACTCTATTTAGTATAAATTGAAAGTTTTTTCAACAGAAAGCTTGACTGTACTAAACATTGAAAAGTTAAAACTTATACCAACCTCTCAGGAAGTTTATGAGTTAAAATTATCTTAATCAAAGACATCAAAATTATCATATTTTACAGTTAAATGATCAAATCTATTATTAATCAAAACAGAAGCAATAATGTTTATTTGCAGAATTATACTGTGTGAAACATCTCTGAAGAAAGAGTACCATTCACATCACAAGTACAAATGAAAGTTAAAATGGCTGTACTGCTAATTCTATTAATCTCGTATTGCACAAACTGTCAAAATCCTTAGCACTTAGGCTGTAAACCGTCAAGATACTTGTCTAGGTGATATAGGAAGAAATAGTAACAATTCAGTAAGTGATACTTTGTTCTTAGTCAGATCTCCAAGACAGGTGTAGGAATTCTTTGTGCTTCAATAGACATCATATTTGAAATTAAATGTGAAATTGAAGGCCATTGCAATGTCTCATTCTGGTTGTGGCACAGCTTAGGCTAATTTTTCTACAGCAGGAATTGCATCTGTATGATTTACAATTGCACTGATGTACTGAATGCACTGAAACACTTGTTTTACACTAAAAAAACCCCAAATATTTCATGTCATATCTGGTGAAACTTGAGAGTAAACATGGAATATATGCCACATAATGATTTTTAATGCTCCTCTTGGAGTTATAAATGAGGCCAGTCCTCTTGCCTTTCCATCCCAAAGTGTTGGCAGCATCCTTAAACTGTTGCCATGCATCACCACAGAGAGAGAACAAATGTGAATGGAGAGACTCTGGTGTTGCAGCATTTTCTGTGAAGTTGTTTGTGTAATTTGTGAAGCTCTCTGCCTAGCCTCACAAAAAAAAAAATGTTTTACAAAACCTGCAAGGATTACTCAGTACACAAAGGCAAGATTTTATACAAAAATCACGTAAGCAGTATTTTATGAAATAAAATGCCATTCAAAATGTCTCTCACTGCCTCTCATTTCAGATGATAGCAATATTTCAAACTTGGGGTATTTTTTCTCAACGGGGACATCTTGTCTTTTCTCTTGCACTTTTAACTGCATAATGATGAAATGATCTGCAGATCTGCAATTGGCACACCTGGTTCAGCACAAATTGCCATCAGTAATATAAAATCCACTAGCTTTAAGTAGTTTTTGATAAGGTCTTCAGGTAGATGCTGAGGAAGAACTGGGTCTTCAGGGGAAATATTAATGCAGAAAATACTAGTTAGGCTAAGCTCACTGAATGCAGATGTTCATGTTGCAGAGAAATACAATTTTAGCACAACTTGAAAAAGACTTAAAGCCAAAGCAAATTAAGACATTCACCAAATGTGTTTCAAAACTGTTCATCATAAATTTCCAGCGTTTGATGGTCAGCATTTGATTTAGTACAATGTGGTGTATTCTAACAAGTGATAATAAATTGATTTTTTAAAAAAATGAAGTATATCCTAAGCTGCTCAGCCTCATTTTTTTCTGCATTATTTTTCCCGTGTGCGTGTTTAAAAAAATTCTGCATGGAACCTTGTATAATAACTTTATTTACATTCAACTGTAAAGTCTTTCTTTGCTATGTAACGTACAATCAATGTTTTATTACTCATTTTGGCTTTTGCAGTTTACATAGACATATTCACCTTTTCCTGCTAGCTTGCAAACCAGACTGCATGACTCCTGTGACAGGAGGTCTTTGGGGATTCATGGAATGGAGTGATATCTGTATATATATTTCACAAGACAGCAAAGAGAGTGGTGCTTAATCGAGAAGTATTAAGTATAAGACTTGGGCAAGATGTAAATGATATGGAATAAGAGGTAGAGATTGCACTGTGCCTATCTGGTTTGGGCAAATTTTGTTCATAGAATCATAGAATCATTTAGGTCAGAAAATACCTTTAAGATCATTGAGTCCAACTGTTAACCTAACACTGCCATGTCCACCACTAAGCCATGTCCATGAGTGCTAAAAGCAAGCAATGAAAAGCATCTTCACTTCATAGGATATATGCTGATAGTGGATAAGAAGCAAGAGTGTGATTTCATTTCCCTCATCACCTCATCCAGCTGGGGAAGCTCCTATTCCTTTGATATTTTCTTTATAGGTAGACAAAGAAAAAAAAACCATAAATAAAGCATTATGCTCAACAGGTTTTTACTTCCCCACCACATCTTTAGTTTTATGACTTTTTTCTTCCTCTCTATATATTTGAACTCTTTTTGTATGTTGGGGAAGTGTCCAGAATTTTGCAAACAGTATAGAAACACAAATTAATAGTAAATATAGCACTACTTTTCAGTCGTAGGTATCACGTATGTAATGTATTAACCACCATTAAGAAAGAGCACCATTCCATTACTCACAAATTCATCATACTTTTTTTTTGTTCAGAAGGATCATTGTTATGAATAGAATCACTGCAGGGAACTTTCAATTAGGATTTTAGTAAAATATCAAAGTGTCACCTACAAATTAGTCATATAATTTCAAATATCTACTTTGATTTGGTAAAAATGAAAGGCTGGATTTCTCCTACAGAAAAAAGTAGTAGGTGACTATTTCTAGTGTACATAGATTTCACAAGTATTATTGTGGAATACATACCATGCAGGGTTGACACCCACCAACATCACCATTCTTAAAGCCACTCTTTTGTGTAAATTCCATTTTTCTATTGAAGTTGCCAAACAAATTACACCAATCAGTAGCAGATGAAAGTCTTTAAAATAAGCAGATGCCACCTGAAATTAAAACAAAACATATTTTGTTAACTAAATGGTGGCTTTCTATTAATATTTGGTATTGTCAATTTCATAAAGAGAAAAACCCCACCTCATTAAGACTATGTATTGAAATCAATATCCAGAGATGTTTTTTGCTTAATTTCAAACAACTAATTTTTTGAAACTTCATCTACTATAACTGAATGATGCAAAGTAGTAGCTGGACAGGAGTGCATAGTGTTAAAACTAAATGAAGATAAGGCTTATCATATAAACAACCTAAGATTTTCAGTCACATCTCACATACAAACTAAAACACCAAGGAAAAGATGTTTTTATGAATTTCGTGACATATTCAACAGATAAAAAACAACTTTAAACATAGAGTTTTCTAAGTCTGTGATTATCTATGATCTCTGTGATCATCTGTGGTATCTTCTCTTTGACATATATACTCAGCATTTTTCAGTTGAGGTCTTTAGTATGCCATCTTGCTTATATAACATCAAGAATACATCTGTCCAGCATTTTCCCATGAACTGACCTTAAAGCACTGAATCATAATCTAAAAGAAATATTAAAGAAGTATGAACAAGCATTGAGGAAAAGGAATGTAAGGGTGTCTTGAGGCAGACTTACTGTGTGTGATCAGCACTCAGTAAATCTGTGGATTAACCTATCAGGTTTCAACATTATGTGTTTCTTTCTTTGGAGATTTTATTATTGAACTCTATAATACGATAGAGAGGAAAACAAGTTACCTCTTTGGATTCCATTATACCAAACAATGGGAACATAAAGGCAGGGAGCAATGCTGAAACAGCCAGTGGCAAAGCTTCTGTGAGCCAAAAGATGGCAACTACAAACAAGGTGTATGCACATTCTGCTTCCTAGAATAGAAAAAGCATCAATAAAAATATGAGTGGATCATCCAGGGAACAAAAAAATTCACAATTGCAAGAAGTCTAGCTATGTCAGTAGAGACATTTCCCCCATCTGCGACAAGTATGAGTCAAGTGACCTGAATTTAGATTACTTATTGTCTGCCATTGATAATCCTGCTAAGATACAAAACATAATCTGTAAAATAGCTAAAAATATTTTTTTTCTAAGAGATAGTAAAATTAATTAAATTCTACCAGTTATGAAATGAGGAAAAAAAAATAATCTGTCTTTTTCTTCAAGCACAATTAATCAGATTGGTAATTCTGGAGCATGGTAAGACCAAGAATTAACATAAATCACAAATATTCTGCAACTGCAAGCAAACCTTTAGACTTCTAGGAGCACTCACAGTCAGTAGGTCAAATAGGTCAAATTTTGCTTCCTGTAATCAATGAAGTTTTGCTGTCAGCATCAATAAGGCAAGAGTATAATCTATTCTAAAAAGCAGAGTACAAGACTGACAAGAAACAGGCTTGTTTTTAAGACATGTAGTCATAGTGAGCGTCTTTTATTTAAACTCCTGGGATAACAGGAGTTTTTTCATTTTTTTTTTTTCATGTGTATTTACTTCAATTCTGCCTATCAAATGCAGCTACAGCCAAATATAATGAGATGAATTGAGCTTAGTTTCCTCTGGAATCCTAGAAACTTTTTTTTTTAATTTTGATTTATATTTCTGCTCTTAACAAAAATAGTTCAGGTCTTTTTTTTGCCCCAAAAGGGCACAAAGCTATTCAACAGGAGTAGAGATGGTTTGTATTGGAAAAAGAATAACTTAATGAAATGGCTCTAGGAAACTCTGACCAGAAAAATTGAAGTCAGTCAGCTATGGCTACCACCTATTTTTGGGGGGAAGCTTATGTTATGTATGAACCAGTGTCGTTTATCACCGAGATATGTTCGTCTCATTTAAGTTTTATCACATTAAGAATTTCTTAAGAATTTCCTCTCAGACAGGAAACCGAAACACTGTAACTGTGCAGTGAGACAGCACGAGGCACGTTGCTCTGTAATCACTACCCATCTGTGATGCAGCAAATTCTGAACTGGACTTTCATGCCTTATAAGCACATTATGTACAACACGTGTGTGATAACAGATCACAGCAGAACTCCATTTCATTCTGCTGATGTCAGAGCTGTACCAAACAGAATCCCTAATAAAATTTTAATGTATCTGTGTCATCAGTCTGGAGTTGTCTATTGAATGGCAGAATAATTTATTTCAAATAATTTTTTTGTTCTATTTATGAACCAGAGGGAATTTCTCAGATCATTGATTCCAGCCATTTTCAGTCAGACAACAGAATATATGATGAACATAACAAAATCCTCCATCAAATAAAGGTAATTGCAGCTGTCTTCCTGAAAATTAATCTCCATATTCAATCATACAGAACTGGTTAAAAGCGGACAAAATATAATAGTAAGGACAGGATTTTCAAGGTAGTCTAGATGATGTTGAATGAGAAGAACATTTCTTGAATAACAAAACAAATATATAATTCATAGCTTTGTGGTACCAACACAGAATCTTATGTTAAAGCTGTTGTCTTCCTGACATTTCTATGCAAATACTCTGAGTTGAACAAAAAAAAAGGAGAAAAAAAATACCACAATGCAAATATTGTGAAATCATTCACAGTCCTTTCCAACAAAAACCCCTCCATGATCTCAGGATTGACATACAAGTGCAAAATAATAACCTCAAGGCAGATCACTTACTTTGGTTTTGATGATAAGTGGAAGTGGAAGTAAAAGCAGAGGGGTGAGGACAATGAGCAGGAACCTTCGATAAACCAGGATGTATTTTAGAATCTTCATGGTTAATGGCTGGTAGATGCACTTTTCTGCAGAAACTGACAAAAAATAGGTCTGACTTTAAATAGCTGACTCTGATTAATATTTTTCCAAGCTATTACCTTTAGCCATTGCTAAAGTAACCAGTAAACCAGGTTAAAATTAAATCTTGCTCTTTTATTGTTTTAGTGAGTTTAACAGTAGGTCGATAAGATAAGTGTTCATCATAAACCAAGGCCAGATGTCAGCCTTCTCATGACTTTCTCTCCTTGCCCTTCCTCATAGTAAGTTTGTATAGTTAGAGCAGGTTTTAGATGATTAGATAACAAAAAATTTCAGGTACTATTCCCATCACTGTTGTCTTCAGTAGGAAATCAGAACATCAAATGTATATAGAGTATGTGTTTTAAAACTACTATGTGGAAACATATGCAAGATCATTGTACTGAGAAGCATAAAAAAATCTTCATCTCTATCTATGGAGATATTCAAAACTTGATAGGACAAGGTCTTGAGCAACCTGATCTAGGACTGAACTTCGCTCTGCTTTGGGCAAAAGGTTGGACTAGATGACCTGCAGAAGCTCCACACAGCCTTAGTCTTTCTAGTGATTTTACCTGTCTAGAATTTGAGATACATGAGAAAATCATATTTTTTTTTCTATCTTGCCTGGAAGGGAGGGTATGATAGTTCAATTTCTCTTCTCATGCAGAAACAGGATAAGGTATTCCATGTACATCATATAAAGCTTTGAGGAAGGCTAAAAGAAGGAGAGTTTTTGAGACAAAAGTAAAAAAATAAACAACTCATTTTGTCTGAATTTTCCTGTTTTCAATAAAAGAAAACTTGGTGCAGTCTTTATGATACAACAGAACAGTATCAAACAAAGAAGAGAAAAAAGTAGGAAAGATGCTTGTACCCTATCTGTGGGTGAAGATCAAAAGGAGAAAGAACACACTGTTTCATGCTCTGGATCTTTCATGAAGCAGAAAATTGAAAGAGGAGACAGATGAAGGAGACATTGAGCAACTATCAGAACTATCCAAACATCAGATAATAAGGTAGAATTTTAGTATCCATATAACTATTTGTTTATAAGTACCCCATGTGTTAGGGTACAGAAAAAACAAGTGATTAAATTGCCAAAATTGTGGACAAAGTTTTGGTTTCAGGAAGGCAGGACTTTGGTTTTACTAGAAAAGCGGTATTTACAGTCTAATTGCTGGGAAGAAATTGATTGAAAATCCAAAAGTGGGAAATAAGTTTAGGGATGAAAGTAACAATGAAATAACAGCCTTTGTTGCTGCACAGAAAGAATGGGGAAAACAGCTTTGACACAACCTAAGAAGCTGAGACTGGGATCTCTGGAGAAGGTATTATAAGGGATAAAGAAGATATAGTGAATTGGTAGCTTTTGAAAGGTAGCTTTTTTAGAAAGCTTTTCTAAATATATAATGAAAAAACTGGTTTAAGGAGTTCAAAGACAGTGAGTAGAGAGGGATACTATGGTGCCTGTATCATGAAAGAGCCACGTAGCTAAAAATGCTATGAGATCTGTATGAGATCTAGAAAAATTGGCACATGCCTGAGTACTGCTATAAAGGAATACAAAAAATATAAACTAATACATTCAGGAATATTGTGACGTGAAATATATTTCAGTTGGAGATGTCAAAGAAATTTTCTGTTAAAATGTCAGAATTAGGAAGAAACCAGGAGAGTAGAGGGATTTAGTAAACAGAAAGGATAGGCAAACTGTAGACAGTGCTGGACTATTCAACAGTTTATTTGCTTGAGTCTTCACAAAGGTAAATGACTGTAAATTCTCTAATTAAATTAATTTTAACATGGAAAAGAGAAGGCACTGAGTTGGTGGGAGTGCTGAATATCTAGATAATATATGTATTCAAGTCAACTATTCCAGATGAAATTCACCTGTAATTCATTTCTGGGAATTCATGCAGTAATCTGAGAAGTATTTTAGAATATATTTGAACATATTCACAGAAACACAGAATCACAGAATCTTAAGGGTTGGAAGAGACCTTGAGAGATCATCTAGTCCAACTGCTCTGCCAGAGTGGGACCATCTAGAGTAGGTCACACAGCAACTCATCCAGGTGGGTTCTGAATGTCTCCAGAGAAAGAGACTTAACAACTCATCCAGGCAGTCTGTTTCAGTGCTCCCTCATCCTTACAGGGAAGAAGTTTTTCCCTGTGTTTCTTTGAAATCTCTTGTGTTCCAGCTTATACCCATTGCTCTTTGTCCTATCATTGGACATCACTGAGAACAGCCCGGCTCCATCCTCCTGATACCTGCACTTTACATATTTGTAAGCATTGATGAGATCACCCCTCTGTCTGCTCCAACCTAGAGCCCCAGCTCCTTTAGCCTTTCATCATAAGGGAGATGTTACACTCCCTTTATCTTTGTAGCCCTGCGCTGAACTCTCTCCAGCAGCTCCCTGTCCTTCTGGAGCTGGAGGGCCTAGAACTGGATACAATATTCCAGATATGGTCTCATGACAGCAGAGTAGAGGGGACAGGAGAATCTCTCTTGACCTACTGCCTACATCCCTTCTAATACATCCCAGGATGCTATTGGCCATCTTGGCCACAAGGGCACATTGCTGGTTCATGGTCATCCTGCTGTCCACCAAGACCCCCAGGTCTCTTTCACCTATACTACTCTGTATGTTTAATTTTATTAGATTTCTCCCTGCCCAATCCTCCAGCCTGTGCAGGTCTGGTTGAATGGCAGCACAGCCTTCTGGTATGTCCCCCCGGTTTAGTATCATCAACAAACTTGCTGACAGTGGCCTCTGTTCTCTCATCAAGGTCATTAATGCAGTCCCAGCACAGACCCCTGAGGGACTCCACTAGATACAGGCCTCCAACTAGACTCTGACCCATTGGTCACAACTCTCTGCCTTCTTCGCTTCAACCACTTAACAATGCACCTCACTACCTGACCATCCAGCCCACAACTTTCTCAGTTTTGCTATGAGGACGCTGTGGGAGATGGTGTCAAGTGCTTTCATATATTTGAAAAGTTTGTGGAGGATTGCAAGTTCCTAGAAAACAGATCAGGCATATGTGGAAACAAAATGTGGCTAACATGTCATGTGAACTCATTCTGACTTTCTTCTTTCATGGGGCAACTAACCTAGAGACTAAAGACATGAGCTATTTGCATCTTATTTTAATACTCTTTTTAGATGACCTAAGAGTAATTCAGAAGTGAGCAGAGAAGAAATTATTTTGGGTGCACAACAGGTAAAAAAAATAGTTTTTCCTATGCGAATGTCATCTACCTTGACTTCAGCAAGGCTTTTGAAGGCTGCAAGAACTGGGGCTGTTTAGTCTAGAAAAGAGGAGACTGAGGGGAGATCTCATTAATATTTACAAATATCTACATGGTGGGTGTCAGGAGGTTGGGATATCCCTTTTTTGTATAGTAGCTAGCAACAGGACAAGCGGTAATGGGATGAAGCTGGAACACAAAAAGTTCCACTTAAATATAAGAAAAAACTGTTTCACTGTGAGGGTGACGGAGTCCTGGCACCAGCTGCCCAGAGGGGTTGTGGACCTGATCTAGGTGAACCTGCTTCTGCAGGAGCGTTGGACTAGATGATCTCTAAAGGTCCCTTCCAACCCCTACCATTCTATGATTCTATGAATCACAAATTTTCAATGGGCAAACTTCAAGATAAGTACAGATTTATTTTTAGAATGTGCTAGATAGAATTTATAGCTGTTATTGCTGTTTAGCTATAAATTGACTATTTCCAGCGCTTGCTGTGGGGTTTGCTTGCCTTACTGAAGATGTGCTGTCTTGTGCTGATTAGTGGCTGCTTTTTGCTTACACTGCTTGTTGTATTGCTTTACTGCTGATCATCTTACTGTACTGTGCCTGGGAACATTTTGATAACAGTCATGGTAATGCATGCAGGCTGACAGATGTCTATGGCATTGCTGCTATTTCTATGCTGCTGGAACAGCTGGACAGGCTGGAACTTCAGTGTGAACTTGAGGTGAAGCAACTGTGACCTGTCCATGACTTCACATGAGGTCAGGGCACCTTGAAGCATCTTTGGCCATGGATAAACCCATGCCAGAGCAGATACATCTCAAAGTGTCCAGGGCGGTGGTTATGACTGTGCTGCAGCAGATATACCTCTGAAGGGATCGTGTCCCAAGGATAGGGCCATGCTGGAGAAGGTACACCTTGAAGCATATGTGGCTGTGGATGAGATTGTGCTGAAGCATCTCAAAGTGTGTGGCCAGGGGTAGGACTATGACAGAGCAGATACACCCCTGCAGGGACTGCAATCTATGAGTAGGGTCATGTTGGAGCAGGTGTACTTCTGAAGGGACTGTGGCTGTGAATAGGGACATGCTGGAGCAGGTGTAGCTCTGAGGACACTGTGGCACATGGAGAAAGCCACTCTGGAATAGATGTGACTGTAGCTGTAGTAAAGTCTATGCTGCAGCAGGTATACTGCTGGAGAGAATGTGGCTCATGGATATGACTCTACTTGGAGCAGGTACAACCCTAAGGGACTGCAGTCTGTGGATAAGTCCAAGACAGTGAGTGAGCAAGAGGAGGAGTTCATTGTAATGTTAATAGGTCCAAAGGAACCAGAGGTGGAGACTGTAATGGAAATACTTTTAAATTGCTGTAATCCATGATTTCAGCTGCATGTTGTAGGAATTACTATAGCAGGAACACTCTTGTTGCTAGCCAGGCCATGAGCAAGGGGAGGAGTTCATTGCAATGTTAAATCCTATAACCTGGCCCAAAGACAGGAGGGGTGAGGACTGTAATGAATATGCCTTTAAATTGTTAGAATCCATTATCTGAGTTGCACATTATAGAAATTACTAGAGTGTGAACCACCTCAACCAATAGAGGACAAGCCTTACAAGAAGCAGTTCAAGTACAGCAGTGACTTGACCAGAGTTGACTTTGGTGCCTAACAACTCCATACAATATACCACCACTCCTGTCCTGAGTGACAACTATAACAGATGGAGCCCAAAGTCACAGCCTACATGAACTCAATGGAATTTTGTGGGCAGTTGTGGACATTTATGGACATTTTCCAGGTATTTCACAGGGGTAGTCCATAGACTAAGGGAACTATATCTATATACTATATGAAAGGATGGGAAGGATGGTGGTGGGTAATTAGGATGTATTGGATAGTGTGGGTCCTGATCATGACCACAATGATCTGGAGTAAGGGGTGGAAAATGTGTTGGTTTTAGTTGGGATAAAGTTATTTTTCTTTCTAGTAGCTATTACAGGGCTATGTTTTGGATTTATGTTGAAAACACAGCAGCTGATAATACAGAGATGTTTTCACTATTGCCAAGCGGTGCTTACATGGCATCAAGGCCTTTTCTGCTCCTCACACCACCCCACCTGCAAGTGGGCATAAGGAGCTGGGAGGGGATTCAGCTGGAATATCCAAAGGGATATTCCAGATCACATGATATGATGCTCAGCAATAAAAGCTGGAAGAAGAAGGAAGGAGGGATATTAAGAGTGATGGCATTTTTCTTCCCAAGTTATCATTACATGTGATGGAGCCCTGTTTTCCAGGAGATAGCTGAACATGTCCTTGCCCATGGGAAGTGGGGCATGAATCTCTTGTTTTCCTTTGCTTATGTATGAGTGTTTTGCTTTACCTAATACACTGTCTGCATCTCAACCCATGAGTTTTCTCATTTTTACTCTTTCCATGCTCTCCCTCATGTCACCTGGTGATACTGAGCAAGTGGCTGTGTGGGGTCAAACCATGACACCACGAAACAAAGCAAGATCAAAGCACTTGCAGGAGAGATACAGTTAAGGAAAATAAAATGGCAAGATGGATATCATCGCATCCTAATGGATACAATCAGTAAGATAACTGTCATGTGTCCACCAATTAGCAAAAAAGAAAGCTGAGCTTTCCCAGGTATTGTGACATTCTGGAGAATATGTATTTCAGGTTACAGTCAGCTTGTGAATTCTCTCTGTTGAGTGACTTGAAAGAACTATTTTTAACTAAGATCCTAAGGAACAACAAGCCATTGAACAGATTAAACAGCAGACAGTTCATGCAAAAGCATGAATGGGCAAGTCCAGACAGGACCAGATGTAAGAAATGTTGTCTATACTGTCACCAGGGCACATAATCTCAGCTGGAGCCTCTGGCAGAAACACCTGGAGAGACTCAAGTTCAGCCTGTAATGTTTTGGAGATAGGGATATAGTGCATTCCACTCAAATACTTGGATACAGTTGGTGGGTAATGCAGAAGAATGCAGAAATCTAGTGTGCACTCCAAAGAGATTAAATCTCAGGGTAAAATAACGTGATGCAAGTTGCATATGATATAAAGTATATCAAGTGTCTTTTGAACCAACAGAGTGAGCCTCGCAAGCCAGGCAAGCACAATAGTGACCCAGCCTGAGTCAATAATTTAACACAGTATGACATCTCTCCTGACCTGAGCAACCACCATAACACATGAAGACCAAGTCATGGATTAAATGAACTCAATGTCATTTTCTGAACATTTTACAGAAGTGGCCATAGACTAAGGGAATGATATATGTATTTAGATATGACATGAGAGGAAGAAGGGTGGTGCTTAATGGTGATGTATTAGATAGTGTAAGAGCTGAGCAAGACATAAGTAATAAGGAATAAGGGGTGAAGATTGCACTGTGTCTGGTTGGTATGGATGGATTTTGTTCATCCAAACATAAAATCATTTCTGTTGGAAAAGGTCTTTAAGATCATTGAGCTCAACTCTAAACCTATCACTGCCACATCCACCACTAAACTGTGTCTCTAAGCATGTCATCTACACATCTATTAAATACCTCCAGGGACAGTGACTCAATCACTTCCCTGGCAGTCTGTTTCAATGCTTGACAACTCTTTCGGTTAATTTTTTTCCTAATATCCAATCTAAACCTCCCCTGGCTCAACTTGAGCCCATTTTCTCTCATCTTACTGCTCGTTACTTGGGAGAAGATTCTGACAACCACCTCACCACAATCGTCTTTTGGGTAGTTGTAAAGAGTCATATAATCTTTCCTCAGTCTACTTTTCTCCAGGCTAAATACTCTCAGTTACCTCAGTCACTCCTCATAAGACTTGTTCTTCAGACCCTTCAGCTTCATTCCTCTTCTTTGACATGTTCCAACACCCAAAGGGTCCTCTTGAAATGAGGGGCCCAAAACTCAGGTATGACCTCACCAATGACACGGACAATCACCTCCTTGGTCCTGCTGGCCACACTATTTCTGGTACAAGCCAGGATACTATTGGCCTTCTTGGCCTCCTGAACACACTGCTGGCTTGTATTCAGCCAGCTTTTGATCAGCATTCTCACATCCTTTTCTGCCAGACAGCTTTCCAGCCACTCTGCCCCAGCAAAGCTACAGGCTTTTTTTGGTTGTTGTGATGCAAGTGCAGGACCCAGCACTTGGCCTTGTTAAATCTCATAGAACTGGCCTTGGCCCATTGATTCATGCTGTCCAGATCCATCTGTAGAACCCTCCTGGTCTCAAGCAGATCAACAGTCCTGTCCAACTTGGTATCACCTCCAAACTTACTGAGAGTGCACTAGATTCCCTCATCCAGATTGATAGAGTTCAAACACAGCAAGTCCCAACACTGAGCCCTGGGCAACACCACTGGTGACCAACCACCAAGGGGACCTAACTCTATTCACCATCACTCTTCAGTGTTGTCTGTTCAGCCAGTTTTTCACCTAGTGAAAAGCACAGCCATCCAAGCCATGAGCAGTTTCTCCAGGACAATGCTGTGGGAGTGGCAAAGGCTTTACTAAAGTCTAGGTAGACAACATCCACAGCCTTTCCATCATCCATTATGTGGATTGCCTTGTCATAGAAGACTAAGTTGGTCAAGCAGGATTTGCCTTTTATAAAGCCAAGCTGACAGGGCTTGAACCCTTGATTGTCTTGTGTCTCACGATGGCAGTTAGGATAACCTGTTCCAAAACCTTACCCAGCACCAAGGTCAGACTGACAAACCTGTTGTTCCTTGGATACTCCTTCCTGCCCTTTTTGTATATGAGTGTCACATTTTCTAACCTCCAGTCCACTGAGTTCCCTGGTTATCCAGAACTGCTGGTAACTGATGGAAAGTGATTTGGTGAGCACTTCTGCCAGCTTGCTCTCTTGCTCTAGACAATCAAGACACTCCCTAACACAAAAGGGCTACCCATCCACCTGTCTTTCCTTGCCTATCTCTTCTGAAGACTTTATAGCCATGCATTGCAGCACTCCAGTTTTGTGACTCATTCTTCAACGTTTCCTTGATAGTTTTCTTGTTGCACAATGGCTTTCATATCCTCCTGTTTGTTGCCCATACATTGGTGTAGATGTACTTCAGATCTATTGCAATTCCTCCTGTCACCTTTTTGTGGAGAGAAACCGTAATTCTTATGTGAGTGTTCTAAGAGACTTCTGTGGTTTCTAACACCAAAAACCCTTGTATTTTTGCTGCCACATGGATCTCCATCCCTTATCTCCACTGAGATGGCAGACCAAAGGACCGTGCTAGCACACCATCTCTCAAACAATCACGTGCTGCCCCCAGACTTATCTAATGAACCTATTTTTATCCCTTTTATCCTTCAAATCTAGTTTAAAGCTCTTTAAATGAGCCCTGTTAACTCCTGTGCAAACATTCTTTCCCCTCTGAGACAGGTGTACCCTATTCGTTGCCAGCAGGCCTGGTGTCATGTAAACTGAGCCATGGTCAAAAACCCCAAAATCCTGCTGGTGACACCAAGCTCAGAGCCAGGTATTGATCTGCAGGCTCTTTCTGTTTCTTCCCTTGTTATTTGCTGCAACTGAAAGGATAGAGGAGAACACTACTTGTGCTCCTGATCCATTAACCTGACATTCCAAGGCCCTGAAGTCTCTTGATTGCCTTCAGGCTTCTTGTTGCAACTTCACCTCTGCCTTCTTGAAAAATCAATAGCAGCCTGTATGGTGCTGGTTTCAACCTATGTTTTGGATTTTTGACTAAAAGTATAGATAACACACCAGTGTTCTAGTTGTTACTTACTCTGCCCTCCCACTGAATAGGTTGGGAGTGTGCAAGAAGCTGCGAGGGTACACAACAAAGGCAGCTGACCCAAACTGACCAAAGAGGTATTTCATGCCATTTAAAATCATGCTTAGCAATAAAACCTGAGGAGGACAGGTGTTTTCAAAAGGCAGGCATTGTTCAGAGGCTGGCTGGACATCAGTTAACTTGTGGGAGGTGTTCAGTGGTTGACCTTGTGTCTATTTTTTGTTTGTTTGTTTTTTTCTTCTGCTTTCCTTTGCCTGTTAAACTTATGTTGACTCACAGGCTCTTTCTCACTTTTGCTCTTCCCTCGTCCACTGGGGACAGAGCAGCTGAGTAGCTGAGTGATGCTTAACTGCTGACCTGGACTAACCCACCACACCTTGTGATGGCCTTGTAAGCTACATTACCAGTCTCTACCTTGCCTTGTGTTTTTCTTTTGACCGTCAGAGATACAATGGCAACACCACTGTACAGAACAAAAAAACATTTTGGTTAAGCTTTGGTAGCATGCAAAATTTTAGTACACTGTTCAAGCAGGCAGATTCCTCGAAAATGTAGAGAAAACAAAAGTCTGCATTTTCTTGTCAAAGGTTGCTCATACGGGAATAGCAGGATACCTTTGCAGAATGAGACAAACAGCATTTTATAGCAGCACATCTAAACTAGCAGCAAAGTATTTGTTATACCAATATACAACTAATTGCTGTAACAGAAGCAGCTGTAAGATGGGTAAGGTTCTGCCCAAAGGGAAGACAATAGTGGAAGAACAATCGGGGTAAATGAATGTTACAAAAACACCTTCTCAAAGATATATGATGGATTTATATCTTTACAAAAACTTTTAAATTATTCTTAAGATCATATTTATTGATTACAAAATTCAGAGATATTATCAATAAAGTTTTTTTTTTAATATATAATAACTTGAGAGCTTGAATTCTGAAGTTACCATGTTCTAAAACATGTAATAGGCAGAAAAGAAAGCTTCAGAAATGGCCTGAGTAAGCACTATGGTGGGATTCATTTCCAATTTTACACATACATGTCTAAACTGGTCAACATAACCCTTTCCAACAGTCTGCAGAGAGACCTAAGTACATCCAGAATGCTAAACTGAGCGGCTTATACCAGGCTGAAGTGAATATACTCCCTAAAGATGAGTGTCTCTCTTCACTGACTACATAAAGCCCTGGACAAATGGGTTAGAGCAAAATGTTTAACTTTCTGATGTCTGTGCAGAACAAGTGTATTCTATCCTCTCCCTGTCTGGGAAAAAGTCTTAAGAAGCTATCTGAAGTTAAGAATGGTTGCAA
Source organism: Urocolius indicus (assembly GCA_013401255.1). Classification (NCBI taxonomy): domain Eukaryota; kingdom Metazoa; phylum Chordata; class Aves; order Coliiformes; family Coliidae; genus Urocolius; species Urocolius indicus. Next base: position 323,223 of record WBNH01003451.1, on the reverse strand, counting down.
GAGACTTGGAGCTCTGAGCATAGAAACAAATCTCTTTTCTTTCGGTCTTAGAGTTTAAACAAACAGGATATAGCATGTAGCCATTGTCCTTGTTTTGGCTGTCATAAAGTAAATTTTCTTGCTGGTAGCTGCTACACGGCTGTTGTCATGGTTTTGCCCAGGTAGCACAGAAGCATCATGACAGTCTCTCGCTCGGTGCCCCCCATCTCTTGTTAGGATGGCGGAGGCCCCAGCAAAATGAGAGGAAAAAGATAAGCAAGGATATTGTGCATTGAGACAAGGGCAGGGAGGTCTCACTGCTAATTATGATTTTGGGCAAAACAGACTCCAGTACTCGACTTAGAAAGGAAAATAGGAAAGTTTATTCTACTACCTACAAGAAACAGAACAAAACAAAAAGCAAAAAGAGAGCAGGACGATGAGAAAATTACAACCAGCACTCCAAGATCTCCCTCTCCCATCCCTCCTTTCTTCACAGGCCCAGCTCACTGCTCTCAATATCTCTACCTCCTCCCCCCACAATGGCTCAGGGGGCAGGGAATGGAGGATGTGGTCAGTCTCTCACAGATGGGCTCTGATGCTTCTCCCTTTTCAGATGAGGATGACTCCTGGCATTCTTCCCCTGCTTCGTCAAGTGGTCCCTCCCCTGGGACACAGTCCTTAATGAACTACTCTGGTGTGGGTTCTTCCTGGCAGCTACAGCTTTTGCCGATACAGGGTCACTCACACGGGACACAGTCTTTAGTAAACATCTGTGGCATGGGTTCTTCACCACCTTTGCAGTTTCTGCAGATACAGGTCTCTCCCTCAGGACATGGCCTCTTCTGGGCATAAGTTTAATGAGCTGCTTTGTCATGGGTTCCTCCCCACAGTTACAGCTTCTGTGAATATTGGATCCCTCCCACAGGATATGGCCTTCTCTGGCCATAGTCGCTGCCTCTGGCTTGGGGTCTTTAATGAAGAAAATCACTGCTCCTGACTTGGGGTTTTTAGCAAAATGAATCTCTGCCCCTGATTCGAGGTTTCTAGCAAAATGAGTCACTGCCTCTGATATGGGGTCATTATCAAAATAAGTCTCTGCTGCCGATGTGGGGTCTTTAGCAAAATGCAAACAAATCTCAGCTTCACCAGTCCTCTCTGTAGAGTGCAGGGGAGTCTCTGCTCCAGCACACCTCCTCCTCTCTTTCATCACTGACCTTGGAGTCTGCATGGTTGCTTCTCTCACTCTTCCCACTCCTTGCAGCACTGCTAGCCAGAGAAGAAGAAGGGACAGAAGAAGGGAAAAACAGGAAGAAGTCTCCTTTTCCAGCTTCTTCTTAAAAAGTGATCAAGGAGGCATCTAATTGGCTCAGCCCCAGAAGTGAGTCTGGCTCAGAGTTGGGGAGACTTTCAAGCAACTTCTTACAGGAGCCATCTTTACAGCCCCTTCCCCCTTACCAGAAACAGCTTCATGTCAAACCATGACAGCTGTGTTTTGGGATTTACACTGAAATGAACTTTGATAACCTGGGAATGTTCTGGTGATTACTGATCAGTGCAAGTTATTACTAAGTTATTACTTGTACAGTGTCAGGCCATTTCTACCTCTTGCCCTGCTCTGCTAGTGAGTGGGCTGGGGGTGCACAAGAAGCTGGGAGGGAGCATGACCAGGACAATTGACTGGAACTAGCCATAGGGCTGCTCCATACCATATGATGTCATGCCCGGTGTATAAACTAGGAAGAGATGACGAGGAAGGTAATTTTGGCTTTTTTTCCCCATGGGTTTTACTTCTCTCTCTGTTATATTTCCTTTCCTTACTATTGTTATGCTATTACTGGTATTATTATATTTTATTTCCCTATAGTTAGTAAACTGTTCATGTCTTAACCCATGAGTCTGGCTTTTTTTTTTTTTCCCTGATTCTCCTTCCCTTGCTGCTGCAAGGGGTGGGAATGGGAGTGAGCAAGTAAAAAGTTACATGGCACTTAGTTAATGGCTAGTATTAAACAATAACATTCATCAGTAAACAAGATTACTTCCGAATTATAAACTTCACTGCTATGATTGAATAATTAGCTTTCACTGTCACCTTATCATTGCAAGAAGTGGGATGCATCTCTAATTTTATTTGTGTATTTATCTACTAGTGACTGGGATCAAGGGGCTTCCTTATTGTCAAAGAAAGATAAAACACTTCTAGTATGAACCCAACATGATTTCCACCATTTGAAAAATGCCATTGAGAATAAGTGTTTACTAAATGGAAAGCATAGAAATTAAATCACAAACACTAATTCCCCAGGATCTTGAATATTCAACAGTCTTTTAATCAGCTCAGGAAATTTTGCCTGGCTACTTCCCATTGTTACTGCTCATTATTTATCCTCAAATGAATAACAGCTTTTGAGAAGGAGACATTCAAAACCCACCTAGATGAGTTCTTGTGTGACCTACTCTAAGTAGTCCTGCTCTGGCAGGGAGGTTTGACTAGATGATCTTTCAAGGTCTCTTCCAACCCTTAAGATTCTGTGATTTGGTGATTGAAAATTTTGTTTACATCGCCAGAAAAGGCATTTCAAGAGAACTAATTTTTCCTTCTGCCTCCTTTTCTTCCTGTTACGGATGTGAAAGCCAGGAAGAGAAGGCTGTAAGAATTATACTGAGGATCAGTGGCAGGGTTGAGCGTGTAGCCACAGACATCTCCCACCAGAGACACAGTGTCTCCCGTTGAATCACTTGTGAAGGGGAACAATGGCATGAAAGTGCTGGGCCTTGGTCAATATTTGCTTCTCTAAAAAGCACAGGCAAATCAAAGCAACAGATTTGGGGAAAATGTAATAGCATATCTAAGGCTTAGTACTTAGGGGTGTTGGATGAAATCCCATCCTGAAGTGCTCCCATTTAAAAGTACATATCCAACATGATGACAGGCAACTGCTCCAACAACTCTAAGTGCTCTCTAAGTTAGTAAATTTTTATGGAAATGTAATTTGATGCATTTTAAACCGTGTTTTTGCATTTATTCCATTGGTCTTCTTTTTTTAAACTGTCTCCTAAGGAACAGTCTCTTCTAAATGTAGCAAAATGGTGTCAAGACCAAGAGATTTGTACTGAAAAAAAAAAAGCCAAACTGACATGAAGAGCAACCATAAAATAAAGCACCGTTTTGGAATTTTAATAGCATGAGATTCGAGACTCTGAGCAACATGTGAGCTTTAACTGAACCAAGAATGGAAGCTTCTGAAATAATCTAGATGTTGTAGTCATCTTGGTCTGAAGAGTGATAGATTAAAAAACCCTACAAACTCATTTTTCTTTCCAATTTTCTGCTTTTAAAGTACAGAACTGCTGGGAAAGTGCAGTTTGGAAGAGATTAGTGACAACTTTTGGAGAAGCAGTTCACAGAAACTAGATGAAATCTATTTACAGCATGGGATGATAGAAGAAGAAACACATTTCATACCTACATTCAGGTTGTCTTTCTGAATGGACAGAACCTGACATGGTGAATACATTTCCAGATACCTTACTACATAAAAGCAAATAAATTAAAACAAAACAAAACAAAACAAAACAAAAAAACCCACAAAGTCAATGACTCAAATTTGAATATTTTAAAAACTAAAAGTTTACTATTGATTGTACATGCATTATATAATTCCTTTTAGTTTTGAATAGGAACTCACTGAAGGACATTAGAACCATGATTTTTCAAGATGACCTATACGTACGGAATTTTTAAAAACTGGACCAGTTGAGTCCAATTCCACATACTCTAATCCATCCTGGAAACTTATCACAGAAACCTGCCACTTGGCTTCCACAGCATAAATTAGTTACTTGGCCAGACCTCTCTGTTGAGCTCAGGACGGTCCTATTGAAAGAACTGCCATGCTTCCACTTTTTCCTAGAATCATAGAATGGTAGGGATTGGAAGGGACCTTTAGAGATCATCTAGTCCAATCCCCTTGGAGAACAGGTCGCACAGGAACATGTCCAAGAGGGTCTTGTATTTGTAAAGATTAATGAGATCAACCCTCTGTCTCCTCTTCTCCAAGCTGAAGAGCCCCAGCTCCCTCAGCCTTTCATCATAAGGGAGATGCTCCATTCCCTTCATCCTTTTTGTGGGCACTGAACTCTCTCCAGCAGCTCCCTGTCCTTGAATTAGGGGGCCCAGAACTGGACACGATACTCCAGATTCAGTCTCAAGAGTGCAGAGTAGAGAGTGAAGAGAATCTCTACCTACTGCCCATAGCCCTTCTAAAACACCCCAGGATGTATCATGGTTTGATGTGGAGCCATTTCTGGTATGGGAGAAGGGGCTGTAAGGATGGCTCCTGTAAGAAGTTGCTTGAAACTCTCTCCAGCTCTAGGCCAGACTCACTTCTGGGCCTGAGCCAGTTAGATGCATCCATGATCACTTTNACTGGGATCAAGGGGCTTCCTTATTGTCAAAGAAAGATAAAACACTTCTAGTATGAACCCAACATGATTTCCACCATTTGAAAAATGCCATTGAGAATAAGTGTTTACTAAATGGAAAGCATAGAAATTAAATCACAAACACTAATTCCCCAGGATCTTGAATATTCAACAGTCTTTTAATCAGCTCAGGAAATTTTGCCTGGCTACTTCCCATTGTTACTGCTCATTATTTATCCTCAAATGAATAACAGCTTTTGAGAAGGAGACATTCAAAACCCACCTAGATGAGTTCTTGTGTGACCTACTCTAAGTAGTCCTGCTCTGGCAGGGAGGTTTGACTAGATGATCTTTCAAGGTCTCTTCCAACCCTTAAGATTCTGTGATTTGGTGATTGAAAATTTTGTTTACATCGCCAGAAAAGGCATTTCAAGAGAACTAATTTTTCCTTCTGCCTCCTTTTCTTCCTGTTACGGATGTGAAAGCCAGGAAGAGAAGGCTGTAAGAATTATACTGAGGATCAGTGGCAGGGTTGAGCGTGTAGCCACAGACATCTCCCACCAGAGACACAGTGTCTCCCGTTGAATCACTTGTGAAGAGGAACAATGGCATGAAAGTGCTGGGCCTTGGTCAATATTTGCTTCTCTAAAAAGCACAGGCAAATCAAAGCAACAGATTTGGGGAAAATGTAATAGCATATCTAAGGCTTAGTACTTAGGGGTGTTGGATGAAATCCCATCCTGAAGTGCTCCCATTTAAAAGTACATATCCAACATGATGACAGGCAACTGCTCCAACAACTCTAAGTGCTCTCTAAGTTAGTAAATTTTTATGGAAATGTAATTTGATGCATTTTAAACCGTGTTTTTGCATTTATTCCATTGGTCTTCTTTTTTTAAACTGTCTCCTAAGGAACAGTCTCTTCTAAATGTAGCAAAATGGTGTCAAGACCAAGAGATTTGTACTGAAAAAAAAAAAGCCAAACTGACATGAAGAGCAACCATAAAATAAAGCACCGTTTTGGAATTTTAATAGCATGAGATTCGAGACTCTGAGCAACATGTGAGCTTTAACTGAACCAAGAATGGAAGCTTCTGAAATAATCTAGATGTTGTAGTCATCTTGGTCTGAAGAGTGATAGATTAAAAAACCCTACAAACTCATTTTTCTTTCCAATTTTCTGCTTTTAAAGTACAGAACTGCTGGGAAAGTGCAGTTTGGAAGAGATTAGTGACAACTTTTGGAGAAGCAGTTCACAGAAACTAGATGAAATCTATTTACAGCATGGGATGATAGAAGAAGAAACACATTTCATACCTACATTCAGGTTGTCTTTCTGAATGGACAGAACCTGACATGGTGAATACATTTCCAGATACCTTACTACATAAAAGCAAATAAATTAAAACAAAACAAAACAAAACAAAACAAAACAAAACAAAAAAACCCACAAAGTCAATGACTCAAATTTGAATATTTTAAAAACTAAAAGTTTACTATTGATTGTACATGCATTATATAATTCCTTTTAGTTTTGAATAGGAACTCACTGAAGGACATTAGAACCATGATTTTTCAAGATGACCTATATGTACGGAATTTTTAAAAACTGGACCAGTTGAGTCCAATTCCACATACTCTAATCCATCCTGGAAACTTATCACAGAAACCTGCCACTTGGCTTCCACAGCATAAATTAGTTACTTGGCCAGACCTCTCTGTTGAGCTCAGGACGGTCCTATTGAAAGAACTGCCATGCTTCCACTTTTTCCTAGAATCATAGAATGGTAGGGATTGGAAGGGACCTTTAGAGATCATCTAGTCCAATCCCCTTGGAGAACAGGTCGCACAGGAACATGTCCAAGAGGGTCTTGTATTTGTAAAGATTAATGAGATCAACCCTCTGTCTCCTCTTCTCCAAGCTGAAGAGCCCCAGCTCCCTCAGCCTTTCATCATAAGGGAGATGCTCCATTCCCTTCATCCTTTTTGTGGGCACTGAACTCTCTCCAGCAGCTCCCTGTCCTTGAATTAGGGGGCCCAGAACTGGACACGATACTCCAGATTCAGTCTCAAGAGTGCAGAGTAGAGAGTGAAGAGAATCTCTACCTACTGCCCATAGCCCTTCTAAAACACCCCAGGATGTATCATGGTTTGATGTGGAGCCATTTCTGGTATGGGAGAAGGGGCTGTAAGGATGGCTCCTGTAAGAAGTTGCTTGAAACTCTCTCCAGCTCTAGGCCAGACTCACTTCTGGGCCTGAGCCAGTTAGATGCATCCATGATCACTTTTCCAGAAGAAGAAGCTGCAAGAGGGGAGTTCTTCCTGTTCTTTCTTGCTCTGTTCTTTTCTGTTCTGTGGTGGTGCAAGATGTTGGAAGAGGGGGAGAAGATACCATGTGGACTCCAAGGTCAGTGAGGGAGGAGAGGAGGAAGTGTGCTGGAACAGAGACTCGCCTGCATCCCGTGGAGAGGAGTGCTGAAGCAGAGATTTGCTTGCTCTTCATTAAAGACCCCATGCCAGGAGTAGCAACTATGGCCAGAAGAGGCCATGTCCCATGGGAGAGACCCTCTCTTTGCAGAAGCTGTAGCTGCCAGGAAGAACCCACACCAGAGTAGTTCATTAAGGACTGTGTCCCAGGGGAGGGACCACGTGACGAAGCAGGGGAAGAATGCCAGGAGTCATCCTCATCTGAAAAGGGAGAAGCATCAGAGCCCATCTGTGAGAGACTGACCACATCCCCCATTCCCTGCCCCCCTGAGCCGTTGTGGGGGGAGGAGGTAGAGATATCGGGAGCAGTGAGCTGGGCCTGTGAAGAAAGGAGGGATGGGAGAGTGAGATCTTGGAGTGCTGGTTGTAATTTTCTCATCGTCCTGCTCTCTTTTTGCTTTTTGTTTTGTTCTGTTTCTTGTAGGTAGTAGAATAAACTTTCCTATTTTCCTTTCTAAGTCGAGTACTGGAGTCTGTTTTGCCCAAAATCATAATTAGCAGTGAGCCCTCCCTGCCCTTGTCTCAAAGCACAATATCCTTGCTTATCTTTTTCCTCTCATTTTGCTGGGGACTCCACCATCCTAATGAGAGTGGGGATGGATGGGGGGTACTGAGCAAGAGACTGTCATAATGCTTCTGTGCTAGCTGGGCAAAACCCCAACAGGATGCCACTGGCTTTCTTGGCCACAAGTGCACATTGCTGGCTTATGGTCATCCTGCTGTCCACCAGGACCCCCAGGTCCCTTTCCCCTACGCTACTCTCCAACAGTTCATTCCCCAGTCTGTGCTGGTACATGGGGTTATTCTTTCCCAGATGCAAGACTCTACACTTGCCCTTGTTGAATTTCATTAGATTTCTCTCCATCAACTCTCCAGCCTGAGACGTGTCCTCCAGGCTGCTATCATGCAATTCTGGTACAAAAACAGCCCATCTACCTTGAAGAATTTACAAATTCACTATTTAACAACTTCTTTCCTCCCTAAAACCTCCATGTTTTTTTCCTGTGGAATGATGGCCTTGTATTTGGTGCCGTTTGAATCCAAGACTGCTCTGTGCACCAATACCTTTATCCTACAGTGGATGTGCATAGACAAGTCTTAACAGAAGAAACACTTTCAAGACTTGAGTGACTCTGTGTTTGCACCAGAGTGACTATAAAGGCAGATGTGTTTGCCATTCACCATGCTCTAAAGCACTCCTAGAGTTTTTAGCACATACTTTTCAGACTTCTTCTCATTGAAATGTGTATATTCCTCATATAACAAGGTGACAGAGACTGTGCTGGAGTAAACATAGATTTGTAAACCTCTTAATTTCCTGAAGTGCTAATAATATTCCTCAAACTTGCAAAACAGAAGCTTACAGTAAATGTCAAAATATATTTCTGAAAATAGCTCACAATGTTCAGTAAACAATCTGAGCTAAAAAAAAAAAAAAGCAGATGGCATCTGCTTAAACACTAAACTATGGGTTTTTTTATCACTTGGAGGAGGAATTTTGGTTTAAAATTAATTACATGCTGTGACTCCCAGATCGGAATTTTCATTTTTGGAAGACTTCATGTTCAAGGTCTGGTTGGATGGGGCTCTAAGCAACCTGATCTAGTGAAAGATGTCCCTGCCCACAACAGGTGAGTGGACTAGATGATCTTTAAAGGTCCCTTCTAAACTCCTATATGTTTAATCTCATACAGAATGCAAAGCAGCAGGAATTAAGCATGCCTAGAACAGCACTATAAAATGTGGCTTTGTTTGCAGGGTGCTTTCCCTCACGACAGCAAAATTTATTTTACATGTCTTCTATCAGCTAAAATTTGCACCTATAGCACCATAATGATGTCTGTTCAAAAGCAACATGAGAAGGGAAAATATTTAAATGATTTCATCAATTGTTTACTAGCTTGAGATTTTTTTTTGTAGTGTAATTATTTCAGGTGATGACAGCTGATTGGAAGTGGTATAATTATACTCTTTGAAATTGATGTTGTCTGTGTGTTGATGACATGGTAATATTATCAGTCGTGCTAGATTTTCTCAAGATGTTTGATCAGTTGTGTTATTGTCGAGGAAATATGTTAATCAGCGAAAACTATTAACTATTATCTTTGATTTATACTCAGAATGAAGTTTAATTTCCACTTCCTTGGAAGGCACATAGGATAAATCATTGCAAAGAAGAGTACTAAATCCATTCTGTTGAAAAACAAAACTTATTTAACAAATTTTGTTTGTCAAAAATCTGTGGGAAGTCTTAACTGATTAATGTTATTACTCTTAACTAATCATTCCTTGACTTAATATTATTATTTTCCTTTCATAACAATACCAGCTTTCTTTTTTTCAGTAAAAGACTTTTTGTTTCCATTTGATTAACATGTTTTAAAAGCCCTTACATTTCTTTAATATTTCTCCATTATGTTTAACTTTGTGCAATAAGAAATGCCTTTCTTTTTTCCTCCCGGTGGCATTTTAGTGATCAAGTTTTTGTTGTATTAACTATATGCTCTTCATATTCATATAATTCCATTTTCTCTTCTTGGTAGAGATTTTTGGAATTCTTTATTATATCTTGTGCTGCCTTGGAGCAAAACTTCACATTAATATTTTACTCTCCAAAATAATATCTGGTTTTCATAAATGAATGTCTACATGTAAAAAGTCTCATGGAAATATATGGTTAGTTATCTATAAAGGTTGGACTATATAATATTTTTGGGTTTGGAGTTATATGTTCTCTGTCAACATTCTCACATACTTTTTGTCTTTATAAAGTTTACCAAACTGCTAGATGAGTCCATCTTGGACAGCCATATATTTTAGCTAACCTTCAGTCCCATTTTCCTTCTTCCTTTCTTCAATTTTCAGTCATCCCATGTCTGTCTTTCAGAGACCAGGTTATCATCAACAATAAAATTGTGCCAGTCATTTACATTTATAAGGTCCAGATCAAAGATGGCTTTATCTTAATCAAGACTCTACTTTCTAGCCATTCCCTAAATTAAAGCAGTAAACAGATATATTTACTCAGGGATTCTGCAATCTAGGCCCTTTTGGAGAAAACCTTGTATGTCACCTACCACCAAAACAAACCACACAAGTACTCCCATCTCTCCACAATGCAGCAAACAAACTCACAATAAAGTTGACTTGTCAAGTCTTGGAACTATTTGAACATATTCTTCTTTTTACTCATTCAGTGGGAACACCATCAAGACCTAGTAAACACTGTACAAGCTTGGCTTCGCAGAGTGTCTCCTAACAGTAAATGTGGGCTCGTAATGTGCCCCAGATCAAGCAGTCCCAGTGAAATGGGCCAGGATTATGGAGTAAGCTGCTGCTTGAAAAAGAGTACTAACACATATATTATACCACTGATCCCATTCAGCACTGTTGAGGAATTTTCCTGTTAACGAAGTTTAAATCCTAGGCTGAAGCTGCAGCAATGGGAGGAGGCTGTAGCTACACAACTTTCCCTGGAGTGGCGGGGAAAGTGGGTGGAGACAGTCTCTGCTCTCTTCTTCATGGTCATATCCACGTGTGCTTGTTTTACTACCGACTGCAATGAATGATAGAAAATTAAGATAGCTATGTCATTAATAGCACACCTTAAGAACAATCCAAAGTGCACATGCTCAATCCAAAGTCTACATTGCCATCTACATTGACCCAAGGTTTATGCTGTTCATGTCAAGAGTGCTCTGCTTGCAGCCACAGCCAGACTTGCTGCTGCCATGTTAAAGAAAGGTATCTCAGTTTTCAAGAGTAAATTCTGCTTGATAAGAATATACTTTCCCAGATTACTTTTTCAGCATTATCACATCGATTCTCTGGAGGGGTAGGAGATGAAAATTTACCCAAAAGTAAATCTTCTTGTACCCACAGAATTAATCTTATAGGACATTTCACTGAGTTTGGAAGCAAACCCATTAATGTGTCATGAGACAACTATCATGATACTTTGTGTGCCATGCTGTAAACATATTTTTCTTTCAATCAGGCTGCTTCTTGAAGTGCAGTCTCATAACAAGAAAGCTTATTTGTATCAATGTTAATTAATCAACAATGAAAGAAAACGTATACTTCAATTAAAACATTTATTTCAAGAAAAATATTTAAATTATTAAAACCTGAAATTCTGATGTGAAATCACAATATAAACCTCCCTTTGAATTCTGCAATGTTTTTATTGAAGTAATACAGAAAAAGCTACAGAAGAAAAAACATCTTAATCAGTAACTGCTTAACCATTACTTTCTTTTAAAACAGAATCATTACTTTCTTTTAAAACAGACTAAGTTCAGACATCAGGTCCAGAACTGCACTGAACCAGATTTTAAGGCTCTTCCAGCTTACGTCGTTTAAATTTGAATCAGTATTGAACTCTAACAGCCTGAAAGATCATGGAGCACTAATCGCATGATTTGACTAGCACCCATCCTCTTCTCTCTTATTCTGAAACAATTAGTTCAGGTTCAAAGCAAGTTGTTCATCAATATTGTGGGGCCATGCCATTTCTGTGGAAAGATACAGAATTGTTCTTAATTGTACCTAAGAGAAGGTATAAAAACCATAGGAAGATTACTTTGTTATTAGAAGTCATTCTGAGACCGTACTTAGGATCTTAAGATATTGTGAGAGAAGGTTTTTTTTTCCTGTGTGCGCATTCCAGCTCTTCATCAATTGTTCATTTAAAGCCTAACCATGTCAAGCTTTGAAGCCAACAGGAGTTCTCAATACACAGTAGGCACCTAATGAATAACAAATCTGTTAAGTTATACTGCAGTTTGGGTGAATATTTACATTTCCTCAGGTGCTGAACATGATGGAAGAACTAATAGAAACCATTATGATTCCCCATAGAAATGGCTAGATGTAAGAAAAGGAGTAGGGCTAGGATTTCTAAAACACGTTGTTTTATTGGACACCCCCATCCAAGGCCTAGAGCTGTTCTGCACAAGTCTCTCAGTCCTGATGATGACTTTTACTCGAGCCTCCAGCAGAATTCTGCAAAAAATTGTCCTCCACCAGAATCCTAGAGCTCGCTGGCTCTCCGCCAGCTCAGTCACACGAGGCTGAGCCTGCAGCCTTCAGGGCCCATAGGCTTGCACAAGTTTACATTGGTTGTAAGCAAGGCTTCTCCAACAAGTGATTTCAACAAAATTTAAGAGACTTACACATCAGCTATTAACTTTGTACAGCAGATGTGAAGTAGGAATGAATGGCTGCTCCATGAATGAATGCACTAGATCTTGACTTATCAGTAACAGTGCTGCCTAGAAGCTTTTTCAGGTAGCCAAGCTACATTTCTAGCAACAGCTACCAATGTCAATCCATCTGGATGGTTTAATTTTGGAAACATCTCATACCTTGGAAAGTTGTGTTCACCTCTCTTAAATTTCTAACCTGCAAGACTTTGTTTTTTCTTTTAACCTAGTTTCAGTCTGATTCAAAACAAAGGTAAAGTTTTGTATCAGCTCCTGTGAACTGGAAATGTCCTGCCTTCACCAGCTTTACCGACCCACTCCAATCAGTTGCTTGCTCGAAGGATCTGCTTAGGTCAAAGAAGTCAAGTCAGCAGATCCAGTGGTTTTAAACCAGGCAGAAAGTGGCAAAACCCATACTTTACAGACCAGAAACTAGAAATGTCTTTTACGTCTCACAAATCGACAGTGTTTCTTTACATTCGTATGAAAGGCTTTGTTAGCCATATATTTCCAGTTCCCAAGAAAATATGAAGGAGAGATGTACAACTCCAAAATATGTGAGGTACAGCAGTATGGAATTTCCTTTCTGAAATTTTTTATGGAGGGACATTAATCGCTGTACTCTATAACTTGGTTTCAGATCACTACCTTTACTCTTAATCTTTGCAAAGATTAACAATGAGCCAATTTACAAGTCTGTAAAAGATTTACAGGTTCATATTGTAAGAATGAGTTCCAGATATCCCTGTAAGCTTCCTGTATTTCTGTTCCTCCCAAATTAAATCCCAGATCATGCTGTCTTCCCATCTTCCCCCCTCCAAAAAAACCAAAATCAAAACCCAAACTCAATTCACCCAGCCATAGCGGAACACTAAATTTAAAAAATACAAACATTGCGTATTTTCTTCTGACTTTCTCAAAAAAGGGTAATTTTTTCTAAATCATGTCCTGAGTTATTATAACTTTACTTATGAAAAAGGCAGAAGCAAGTAGTTCAGGCGAAAAGATCGTGTTTTAATGCACTGCTGGGTAGCAAGATACAGCATGTCTGGACTTTCAAGGTCTGGATTCTTACAAAGCAAACTGAATGGCAGTAGCTTAAATGAACTGTTGCATACAATAAAAAAAAATGTCAGCATTTCAGTGAAATTAACCTTTCCTTTCCTGTTGTGTGGCACAGTAACTTTCATGCAAAAAAACCTAAACCCTTACAATCTCTGGTCAGCTTCACTTGTGTTATGAAAATTTGTGTTTCCTACCTGATTCAACAGTTTAAATTCTTACTGTAACTCACCTAATTGTTTGAAACAAATAAAATGCTTATAGAAAACAAGAATGAAATTCCCAGCTCTGGTGCTCAAGGCCAGACTGACACTGTACCAGCTACTCAGCCTTTGGCCTTTTAACCTCCTGACAGGGTCAATACACCTTTCTTTCTTCTGTCTCCTATATTGATATTGGCACAGCTCAACTCTGGCTCATCTTCCACCTCAGCTTCTCCTACTGGACACCTCCACTGGGCTTGCTGCTTTTCCCTGAGAAGGGGCAATTGCTGGTTAACAGCAATCATTACTCAAACAGTCAAATTCCCCTGCCTGCCCACAGCTGCAGCCCCATTCCAGAGGAAGGATTGTAGCCTCACCTATGGATTCCAAAACCAGGTCTCTCCAGACTGCTGAGGCTGTGACAGTTTGCCACAGAGATTTCTATTGTGTGTGTTGACAGCATTCATCAAATGAGGCCTCACTTCATTTAGGGCCCTTGTGCTCTAGCTACATGCAGACTTTAAGCACCACTATCTCAGCCAAGTCTGCTGGGAGTGGTCATGATCGCTCTCCCCTAGAGGATATATATGTTGTGTGATTATGCAGACACACACCGCTTTCCCCACCTATTCTAAAAAACGACAATGGGAGCTTAATGAGAGCTTCTGTCAGATTCTGGAAACTCTCTCCTGGCTAATCAAGCACTCTGTAAATTCCTCTGTCACAAGGTTCACTGTCTCCACATTCCTTTGCAGGGTGTCAGGGTGATCTAACAACAGGAAACATGCTGCTGCTGGTTGCAGAGCAACCAAGAAGAGAAATTCTCTGTATTATAACAATTTGGTCTGCAGCCAGGCTGAAGTTCACGTTGCTGAGGCTGGGGAATAGCTGACCATAGTCAGGTGATGGGGCTGAAAGCTGCGTGCAGCTTTGAAGTGTTCTCTCTAGACCATGTCCTTATAAGGTAAATCAAAGGCAGCCAAGTGGCTTTCAATAAAATAAACAAAAAGCTTCAAATCAAACAGATTTTATTACAATACAAAGTGACTCGCCTAACATTATAAAGATAAAAAACCCAGCTAGTTAAGATGCTAATAAAATTAAATACTTTAATAATTTTTTTTTTTTAATACATAAATCTCCAACAAAATCCTTTATTCTGGGCTGGATTTAACTAGGAGGAAGACAGTGAAAGAATCCTAACAATCAGGATTCATTGCTTCCAAGTACTTTAATGGTGCTTCATGTACAAGTACAAACAAGGATGTAACTTGCTATAGATTCCTTTGAATTCTGTGAATTATTTTTTCCAGCTCAATTTTCACCAGCAAAATAAGCTGGAAAACCTCTTCCTTACAGAGAAATGTCCAAGTTATGTACCACTACAGAACAGGATATAAGTTGTTAAATCCACCAAAGCAACCTAGCTGAGTAAATTATGATCAATATATGTGTTCTTTCGGTTTTGGTTTGTTCTGTTGTTTGGTGCTTTTTTTTTTTGGTTTTCAAATCACCCTCATATATGTGCTATATTGCGCATACATATATTGGATATACTATATTGCATATATAATGCATATAATATATCGCTATAAGTGCTGTATTGGAGTCTGGCCTACAAGACTCAAACTGAAACTGTAGACACATCGCACTGAAAGTTTAATGTCTAGTTTCCGTTTAACTTTAAAACTTGTCTTTATCTTGAAAAGAAAGAAAAACCCCCCAAACCTGTAATAAAACAAGCAAAAAACCATTAAAAGTTTCTTTACTTCTGTGAAACAGATCTTGCTTCACCACTACAACAAGTAAGGGGAAAATTAGGACAGCTGTCAAGAGTCTAAGTACCATTTAATCTAAAAGAAAAACCTCCTTTTCCAGTTTATTTTAAACTAGTGCTGTTTCACTGCCACAAAAGAAATAATGTTTCAGATCCTTTAGCTGAAAAAGTGGATGTTCAGCTATCAAAAGACGCATAAACCACTTTGCAGTTACACAGTATCATTTACCTGAGCATCTCATGGCATATCTCAGTGATTCTCCATTTTATTGAAGCAAAAACTGAGGCATACAGAAAGGAAGTTCTGAATTTTTGAAGGCAGTCTGTAATTGGGAGTGCTTCCATGTTAGGGGAGAAAGCTTTCAACAAAGTTAATTTCCAGTCTCTAAAGCTTTAGGTTCCACTAGCATGTGTGCTACATTGGACAGCATCTGCTTTTATCAGCCAGACTCGTATTTGAGGACCTCTGCCTCAGCTCTTTGTCTAAATTCCAGCTGCAAGGATCATAAAATTGTGTCCTAACTTTGAGACCAATGATTTGTCACTAAAAGACATACTGTAGTTTGTGAGCAAACTAAATGACAGTAAACAAATGGATTTCCCCAGTTCCAACCTCTAGGTAATTTTGCCTCCCTACTCCAAGCCATCCTGATATACTTGCAAACGTCCTCTTTGATGAGTTGTATTTAGGAGTTTACTATTTTAAGATCTAAAGAATACCAAAGAAGCATTTTATCTCAAGCATCTGCCTCTTAGAGAGTAAATGAGAAGAGGACTATGAAATAGTAATGCATAGGGATGAACATAAAATCACAACGAGATGTGAACATCTGCCAATGACACCTACATGCTAGACCAAATATTACATCTCAATACTGATTTCTGCAACAGGAATAAAATTGTGGCCCCTTAGCATGTGTCTCTTACTGTATAAACTGGGGCTATTCAGGGCAGAGTATAAAATTACACAGAAAGCTTTTGAGGAGCAGCAAGTTCTTTCTAAAGCTGTCTTAGAACAGGGTTGTGATAGGCTACACAAGGGCTGCGTAGGAGCAAGTGCAGAAGGCTAAGTCATAGAGCTGAACTGTCTGACAATCATCATTCTCAATTGTTTGTGGTCATTGAATGAGAGGAGAACTGAAAAATTATTTGACAAATACGGCTGGAGAGCCCTTAATTCTTTTTGGAAATCAGAAGTCATGCTGCAATATGACAGTGTCTACTTTGTCTCCTAAAAAAAATGACCAAATCTCACTGACTACATTGTTCTGATCAAGTTGATGCCTATGCTGTCAGAAATATGACAGAAATACTCTTCGGGAACAGTTGGTTCATCTAAGTGGTACACTTCTAGCAATAAACTTAATTAAAGTTTTAAAAGTTCAAGCTTCAGTTATGGAGCTACTTAACCAGATTCTTGTATCACAATTGACTCATCTGTACAAAGTTAAAAACAAACCCTCTTGCCTTTGGTGCTTTTTTTCCCCTGCACTTTAGATTGCAACAACAATTTCTGATCTGTTTACTTTAGATGTGTAAGAGAAGATTCTGTAGATGAAGCGGCTTTCATTTGTTTCAGTATTTCATTTAACAACTCTCCCTCTTTCTGTCTGCAATGAGGGGACTAAAATCCCAGTGACTATATTTAATTCAGACAGAACATAAAGAACATAAAGACAGAACTTTAAAAGTAGGAGGTTTACAATCCTATCACTCATCCATGCGCTTTGAGACCTCTTACTGAACTTAATAGACCAAGCTATGGGCTATACCACATTTCAAAGATCAGGCCAAATCTGTAGCCCACAGAAAAGGAAAAATTCCAATGTCTTTGAACCAGACCATTGTTTCTAACTGATACTGCCCCTTAAATACAGTTATTTTACAGGGCATCTGCTGGATAGTTTATATTATCCTTGGGCAGGTGAAAGAGGAACACCACACTGTGCCGGCACATTTCCTGTCATTACAGAAACGAGGGATGCCTGATAACTGAAAGAAATCAATGCCAATTTGCTCACAACTGTTTGGCAGAACAGCAATTACTTCACTGATTAAATCATCAGTAAACTAACAGAGGTAAAATTCAAAAGTCAAAGGAAACTTCACAGTGTTGCTATGTAAAATTTTCTCTATTCTGTTTTCAAGCTGTTATATGATCTGGTGAGGTCCTGCTTTGTTCTCTCAGAGCCTGTTGCCATGGAAGTGAGTGAAATACCACAAGTTAAGCACTATAGACTCAATTTCCTAAACAAATAAGCAGCTTTTCCCTCAGTGAAGGACCACAAATTGCACTTGTACTGCTCTCAGATACACATTGCACATGCCAAATGCATTTAAGCACTGAGCTCAACTCTAAGCAATTGGGTCATCGAACAGGAAGGGCCAGCTAGAAAGTGCTGGCTTATGTGTGGGCAGAAGGAGGATGTTCTGGAGTTTCGGACTTCACAGTAGTTCCAAATCAGGTCATCTGTCACTTCTGCTGTTTACTAGCAAACAGACCCATTGAAAACGTGAAGAAAAAGGGAAAAAATATGAGCTTCACTCAGGCAAAGCTTCAGATCAGACAGTCAGATGGACGATATAGCCTCATGAACAGAAGGGATAAAATGACAGAAAGCTCAGTATTCAGCTGCCAAACTACTACCTTTTAGGCAGTGGATTGATTCCCTTGCTTTTTGGAGAAGAGAACTAACATCATTTGATGTGCACGTCAGAAACATTCTTTGCTTTCAAGAGAACTTAGATACTGCTGGTGTGCCTGCTGTTTGCAAAGATAGAATCATAAAAACATATCATGGTAGGAGTTGGAAGAGACCTCTAAAGATCATCTAGTCCAGCTCCCCTACTCAAGTAGGTCCCCCTAGATTGGGTCACATAGGAACACATGCAGGTGGGTTTTGAAAATCTCCAGAGAAGGAGATTCTACAACCCCTCTGGGCAGCCTGTGCCAGGGCTCCCTCACCCTCAAAATAAAATAATTTGGAATCTTTTGTGTTCCAGCTTTTGCCCATTACCCCTTGTCTTGCTGCTAGATGTAATAGTAAAAAGGGATGCCCTGACAACCACCATTGAGATATTTGTAAATAATGAGATACCCCTGCAGTCTCCTCTCCTCTAGACTAAGCAGCCCCAGTTTCTGCAGCCTTTCCGCATATGAAAGATGTTCCAGTCTCCTGCTCATCTTGGTGGCCCCGCACTGGACTCTCTCCAGAAGTTCTCTGTCCCTCTTGAGCTGAGGAGCCCAGAACTGGACACAGGACTCCAGATCAGGCCTCACCAGGGCAGAGTAGAGGGGGAGAAGAACCTCCCTTGACCTGCTGGCCACACTCTTCTTGATGCATCCCAGGATGCCATTGGCCTTCTTGGCCACGAGGGCACATTGCTGGCTCATGTTCAGTTTATTTTCAACCAGCACTCCCAGGTCTCTCTCTGCAGAGCTGCTCTCCAGCAGGTCAATCCCCAGCCTGTACTGGTGCGTGGGGTTGTTCCTTCCCAGATGCAGGACTCCTCACTTGTCCTTGTTGAACCTCATGAGGTTCCTCTCTGCCCAACTCTCAAGCCGGTCGAGATCCAGCTGAATGGCAGCACAACCTCCTGCGGAATCAGCCAGTCCTCCCAGTTTGGTGTCATCAGCCAACTTGCTGAGGGTACACTCTGTCCCCTCATCCAGGTCTTTGATGAAGATGTTGAACCAGACTGGCCCCAGAACCGATCCCTGAGGAACTCCGTTGACCACAAGCCTCCAACTCAATTCTGTGTCGTTGGTCACCATCTCCTGGTCTCTGTCATTCATCCATTTCTTAATCCACCTCACTTTCACCTCATCCAAGCCACACTGCCTGAGCTTTCTGATGAGGATGTTGTAGGAGATGGTGTCAAAAGCCTTGCTGAAGTCAAGGTAGATGACATTCACTGCTCTCCCTTCATCTAGCCAGCTGGTTATGCCCTCATAGAGGGCTATCAGGTTGGTCAAACAGGATTTTCCACTTGGTGAATCTGTGTTACCCTCCCCTGATAACCATCTTTTCCTTTGCAGGGATGGAGGTGAGGCTGACTGGCCTGTAGTTTCCTGGGTCTGGAGTGACATTGGCCTTTCTCCTGTCCTCAGGCACCTCATCTGTCCTCAATGAATATTCAAAAACAATGGAGAGTGGCTTAGGAACCACATCAGCCAGCTTGCTCAGCACTCTGGGATGCATCCCATAAGTTCTCATTGGTTTATGAGCATTAAGCTTGTGCAACGAGTCTTTAACCTCCTTCTCATCCACTCAGGGCAAGTCTTCTGCTGTTCAGATCATCCTACTATCCTTGCTGGACTGGGCTTCCTGAGGGCCAGCCTTGACGGTAAAGACTAATGCAAAGAAGGCATTCAGTAGTTCAGCCTTCTCTGCATTCTCTGTCACCGGGGCACACTCTGTGTTCAGCAGTGGGCCCACATTTTCCCTAATCTTCTTTTGTTGCTGATGTACCTGAAAAATAAACCCTTCTTGTTTTCCTTTACATTCCCAATCAGTTTTAATTCCAGAAGGGTTTTAACCTTCCTGGTTGCACCCCTGCATATTATGGCAATGTTCCTATACATGTCCCAAGAAAGCAGGCCATTTCCATCTCTCATAGATATCTGCTTTCTCCCTGAGTTGTCCTAGAAGATAATTGTTCATCTATGGAAGGCCTCTGCCTCCTTTTCTCACTTTTCTACTTGTGGGGATACACCAATCTTGGCCTCGGAGCAAGTGGTGAACATCTTGACATATTAAGGTAGTTGCTATGTTTTCTCATTTATTTGGAAGGAAACTGAAATGAAATTCTCTTTACAGTTTTCTTGTTAAAACTTTTGCATCATTTCATAGATTTATACACAAGTCCTGTATCTTGTGCAGGTCTTGCAATCTCATTCTAGAGCTTCTGCACATAAGAAGGATTTTTTTTCTCCATTCCTCCATTTTTTACTTCCTAATTTGAATTTATCTAAATGTGAGCAAGTACAGATCTTTTCATTGAAAGAAGATTTAAGGATTGGCCCTTAGTTGTCAATCCTTACAGCTTTTCAGCTAAAATGTTTTTGACTAGATGCAAGTTCCGGGCTGCTTGTGCTTTTACTGAGCTTAAAAAATTGAACTTTAGAAAACTTAGATAATGACTCGTGGTCTCCAGTCTAAACCACCTTGGCTAGAACTGACCAAGCTAAGCAAGGTCAGGCGTAGTCAGTGAGACCAGCAGATTGAGTGGCATTTGGTGGGAGCTGCACTGGTGAGTGGCACTGGAGCCAGCAGTGTTCCTGACAGGTGGTGGGAGCACCACACTGCAGAGAAGGGAGATATAAATCATAGAATCATAGAATGGTAGGGTTGGAAGGGACCATCTAGTCCAACCTCCCCTGCAGAAGCAGGTCCACCTAGATCAGGTCGCATAGGAATAGGTCTAGGCAGGTCTTGAAGACCTCCAAGGAAGGAGACTCCACAACCCTTCTGGGCAGCCTGTGCCACTGTTCCATCACCCACACAGTGAAACAGTTTTTTCTTATATTTAAGTGAAACTTTTTGTTTTCCAGCTTCATCCCATTACCCTTTGTCCTCTTGCTAGGTATATTCTTCATGTTAACACTTCAGATTTTAGAGGAAAACTGCTAATTTTAGCATCCTGGCCCAAATATATTTCTTCTACAACTAGTGTCGTCCCAGATACAAGCTGTGCTCTCCACTTACTGACAATCTCACATCATGTTATGGCACACCAGCAAATAAAGGCTGTTATGTCAAAAAGCTGCAGTCTTCTCACACACATGAAGCAATTTCCATCAATATGTTTTAATTTGGAGATTTTTCTGGTTTTGGCTTGGAGAGAGTTAATTTTCTTCATAATAGCTGCTACAGAGCTGTGATTTGGGTTTACGCTGAAAACAGTGTTGATAACATGTGGATGTTTTGCTTACTGCTGATCAGTGCTTGGACAGCATCAAGACCTTTTCTCTTTTCACTCTGCCCTGCCAGCAGTGAGGCTGGAGCTGCACAAGAAGCTGGGAGGAAGCATGGCCAGCACAGCTGACTGAACTAGCCACGGGGCCTCTCCATACCATAGGATGTCGTGCCCAGTGTATAAACTGGGGGGAACTGGTGGGGAGAGGCGGATCACTGCTCTGGCATCAGTCAGCTGGTGGTGAGCAGTTGCACTGGGCCTAATTTATTTGTGTGGGTTTTGTTTCTGTGGTTTTTTTGTGTCTTTGATTATATTTATCTCTCTGTTATATTTACTTTTATTACAATTATTACAATATGTTATTCTTACTGTTGTTGGTGGTGGTGGTTTTAATTTCAGTTATTAATCTGTTCTCATCTCAGCCCATGGATTTTACTTATTTTCTGAATTCTTCTCCCCATCCCACTGCAAGGGTGGGGGGTGGGGGCTGATGAGCAAGTGGTTTTATGGTGCTTAGTTGCTGGCTGCTGTTAAACGACCATAAGAGACTCTTTCTGTATCAGGGGCTTGTATTAGTATTGGGCATGACACGACAACAACCACAGCACCACCAGTAGAGCAAGGTTACTAAGTTCCTTAACAGAAATATGTAATAGGTAATTGTTTAACATTGGGGTTACTGTATAAAGGGAAAAGATCATCCTCCTTCCAAGTACACTGAAACAATAGTATGTAATGACAATAATGAAATTTTCCACTTAGAACACTAATAACAGACATTATCTTCTTTACTGCAAGTGCCTTTAGACTTTTTTTTCCTACAAAATGTGCAAATGGCTGGAGACTAGTGTATTACAACATTAGTGGAACACAGCAGCTATAATTTTGCTCTCCATGTAATTTCCAGATACAACAACAATCTCACCAAAGAACAAGAGTCCCACTGCAGAGTAGCTGAATCCAGCTCTGGATTTGCAGCACACTCATACACTGCTGATTAGACAAGGTGCAGATTTTACTTAATGGGTAACGTGCAACTTTGCCGAATCTTTGAAGTGAAACGTTTGGCTACTCCAGATGAAAAAAAAATGACCCTCTTGAAGAAGTCCTTCACCTTTCTGATAAGGTAAGGTGGTAAAAGTAACTGTGTCACATGTTAACCAAGAGTTTCGTAACAGACAGAAGGTAGTAATTCATTAGGCAAAAAACTATGTCTTAATTCTTAGGCATGAATTTTATGCAGGGAAGTGTTTTGTATATTACAGTTAAGAAAACTGACTGTTACCCTTTAGCTCATTTATCTGTTGCCAGAAGCGTGCTTAGCCCAGAAATCTGTGACCACTAAACCCCTTCTGCCCCCTTGAACTTGAGTGCTATAAAAGAAATGGGTTCAAATTATATGAGAACATAATTAAACTTTGCATTCCCTGATATATACAATAAATAAATTGTTTTGCTATTTAAGGCAAACAAAACCCCCCCGTCAACACTCCCCACTTCTCCAATTTCTCTCCATTTAGGTATCTATGAATCAATAATAGACCGCACCACTTGGTAGTGTTAAGCCATTAAGGTCTAAATTCTGTCCTCAAAATCAACTAGTGTGCTCACAAAAACTTCTGTATAATTCCAAATCAGTGAAAACTGGTGTAACTATTCCACCCATTCTGAATGAGTGCACAAACATGAAAACTCTGTGTAATTGTGATACTCAATAGTTATAAAAAGATGGATTAAACCTCACATTTTTCCATTCAGAATTCAATTGCCTGTTTCCAATGCTCTGGGGTCTAATTCCATTGTTTTGCAGCTGTGGTAAAATAAATACAGTATAGTGGCAGAGTTCCCTTCTCCCATTCCTTTTCAGTATCTCAGAGTTTCTGTAGGGTAGCCAACATGGTGTCTCCTGTCTTAGTTCACAGACAGCCCGAGATAATGGTTCTAGGAGACAAAGCTGAAGCCTTGAGAGACCTTTCAAGACAGCTCAGCATCACACAGGTGTGCATATCCTCACTGTCACTGGCTGGGCCTTTGTCACCACCCTTGTTTTTCCCAGACAAGACTCAGGTGACTGCTCAGAAGTGCAAAGGCTCTCCCTGTCAACTGAGGAAAAGTGGAACCTTATTGTCTCTCCTTGGCCATGTTTGGTTTTGCTCCTTTCCGCTGAAGAGAAGGGTTAAATCCAGTGAAGGCCTGAGACATCCCTGTTCAGTTTCAGTCAGGAGATGCAGAGTGAGAAGGCCACAGATGGATTTTGGTGCTCTCTAGTTATCTTCTACTGTGGACAGTTTTTAGGGGTCTTTGTGGCAGGACATCATCTTTGTAGCACTCCTGGGCTTGCCCTAAAATAGGTTGATAGCTGAACGGTGCTCAGGCATGCAGAAACAGAAAATACACTGCACAAAGTGGAGCCAGTTCTGTCTCTCAGGCTGTCAGCAATGTGGTCTTTGATCCTGACAAGACACGTGGCTGCTTGCATGCTTTGGTTTTCACTTTTGATGGTTGTAATAAAAATCCTTCCCCAATATCACTATATTGTGTTAAGACACCAGTGTTTGCAGCTATCTGCTTTTCTCCTCTGCCAGGATTTTATTACTCAGCAGCAGAAATGACAGACCCAGACAAGCACCTGCATCTCAGCTACTCTAGTGCAAAATCTGATATATTACATCCTTGGTGGAAAAACAGAGCACAGCAGTATGAAATGAACAGCTGAGGCACAGGTAAATGTGAATAAAAGGCAGAGTAGATAGGGACAGTAATATCTCACATCATGTCTGTATGCTTCAGTGAAAGACATCTATTAAATAGCTAAATTGATCACTCTGCTATATATATGTATCTGTATTTATCCAGAATAAATATGAAACACAGAATTATAATTCATACATTACATCAGAAAGTCCTTATCCACTGTCTATGACTACCTTTATGAAAGCATTTTGGGTTTTCTTTATTTTTATGTTGCAAACACTATTTTTGCACAGTTTTCATTTAAAGAAAGTTGCATATATGTCCTGGTACACCACTCACTTGAAGTTACTTCTTTGCAACTCACTAAAGGAGTATTAAGAACCTTATAAAATTCAACAAGGGTAAGTGCACAGTCCTGCACATTTGTTGAGGCAGTCCAAATAACAAATACAGGCTGGGATTGAGAGCAGCCCTGAGAAGGGCTCGGGTGTGTTGACTGATGAGCAGCTCAATATGACCTGGCAATGTGACCTTGCAGCCTAGAAAGCCAACAGTCTCCTGGCGTGCTATCAAAAGAAGTGTGGCCAGCACATGGAGAAGGTGATTCTGCCCCTCTACTCCACTCTTGTGAGACCTCACCTGCAGTACTACGTCCAGCTCTGGGGCCCCAGCTTAAGGACATGGACTTGTTGGTGCAAGTCAAGAGGGCCACAAAGATCATTAAAGGCTGGAACACTTCCCTTGAACACCCACATTGGCATTTGCAAAGCAGAAAATATGTGACCATTCAGTAAACTATCTTCTACTATGGTATAATGAATGATATAATAATTGAAGAACATACCGGGTCCGGGGTTTATACAGAAATCCAATCAATCTGGAGCAGGGAATTCGTGTTCAAACAAGAGGTTTGAGAAGTTGTGAAGATAGAGAAGCCACTTCATTTGTGGGACATCAATAGCAGATGATTCACCCTTGGGCTCAGTCACTGTCGCAAGTCTCCTTTCCACCCACACAGGTAGTAAGACTAAGAAAGACACCATCCCACATTGTGGAAGAGCGAGACTGCTTACTTAGGGAACCACCCCTTGGCAAGATCTCATTTCTTGCTCTTTTTTTCTTTTTTTTTTTTCCTCCCTTGTACTTCAATAGCTTTTAAGCCTTCAGAAACCTGAGTTCTGAGGAAACAGCTTATTTCTCCCTGATTTTGTATTAATTTTGATAGGGAATTAACTAATCTGATAGCAGATTTGTTAGCAGGCTGAGGATCAGGATTTTTTTGGCATTTGAAAAGACTGAAGCTATTGTTTTAATTGTTTGTTTCCCACTATCCAACATTTCTAATTGGCAATACATTAATTTTCCATAAGTCTGATTTGTCCATGATGATAACTGCAAAGTGGTGTCTCTGTCTTTATCCTGACCCACAAGCTTCTCCATCTTATTTCCTTCTCCTGTCCTGTTGGGGAGGAGAGAGTAGCCTAGTGGGTGTCTGACAGCTGGCTAAGGTCAACACACCACAGGATGCAGCAGAAAAAAACTGCCTGCAGGAAAGGAGTCCCTGCTCTCCTTGTGTGGGTTGTCTCATCCTCTTGTTCAATATAAGGATAAGTTTATCACTACACTTGCCCCCACAATCATCACCACCTGCTGAGACTACTGCTATTTTTTTGCCAGCAGGAACAAGTATCCAGCACTCTCGGCTTCTTGTATCTTTGATTATCTTAGGAGTTAGCATTTCATGATCGTTCCTCATTTTCAGCATCTCTAGTTTCCCTTGCTTCACTCCCCTTTTGCTGAAATGATTACAGAGCCCTCTAATGCTTGGACACTGCCTAATAATTAGCTGATTTTGATTTGTATATTAATTATTTGTCAGTCACCCAGACAGAAAGGAGAAACCAATTACTTTATTGATTCTTCACTTGACAGATGGAATGGCTTATCTTCCTTTACTGCCTACATAAAAATACTACTCCTGGACTATTTCTATCATAATTCTGTTTCATTGTAAGCAATCTCTGGGTTTCCACATGATTTGAAAATAAATAATTTAACAAACAGAGAAAGGAATAGACCAGGACACAGAGCAAACCTGTATCACTTCAGGAGGTTTAGGTTTTAGCTCCATCTCAGCTCTCTCCTGAAAAACTTTAAAGTATTTAAATACTTTAACTTATGGCTTCAAGACTTTTATGTTTAGGTTTCTCTTTTTTTTGTGGTTTGTAGAGAAATGAGCCAGCATTTATGGAAGTCAGTATTTCTGATAATTTCAATGAGCTCTGAGGAAAGTCCTAAGGGCTGTTACCCTCCAGACAGAGCTAATATTCTGTCTGGAACAGCTCCCAAAGCAGGCATGTTTTAACAAGTATACCTGTCATTAAGAGGGATTGTAAATTCAGAAGTATACAGAACTGGAAGGCCCCAGACAGGTTCCTAACTTTATTCAGAGAGGTCAACAAACACAGTCAGATGCAAAATCCTGCTAGAATTTCTTGAGGCCCAGTCCTATATAAAAGAAAGAAATCTAGCCCTGAGGAAATCAGTGATCAATGTAATTTCTTAAGCCACATGGTGCCATGGTGTGCAGCTGCAGGGCTTCAAGACAGCACAGGGACTCCAGCAGATCCGCAGGATGCCTGTGTCCAGTTGCTGGCAGCAGTGGCCTCTGTGGAGTGTGTGGGCATCTTCCAGCCAGTCAAATTCAACCCATTGCATGTGGACAGAGAGCAGTTGATTCTCTTCTAAGAGATCTTGGCCATTGCCCCCAGAGCCCAGTCGAGCTGGCCTCCAGGACAGTTAGGGCTGGAGGCAGGTCCCTTCCTTTTCTGATGTCTTTCCCAGTGCAGACCTCACAAGGATAACCCTACCGCATTAAGGGCTACAACATAAGGCTTGAGCTTTCCATCACAGGGATGTCCCAGCTCACTATGGAAACAATGTGCTGCACATGCTCTGCTTGCCGAAGGAACCATGGTATCATTATTGTGAGGAGAAAATGCTTTTTTCTCCCAAAAAATGTCTTCCCCTTCACCCTGGAATGTGTAATCTCAAACGCAGCAGTTTAGTTTGGCCCTTTGTAGAGGCCTTCTGTTTTACTGAATCAGCAAAAAACTAACCTAGCAAACATTTCTTCTAATTTAAGCTCCTCTGAAAGAGACTTATCTCTTACCTATGGTACAGACTATACAAGATTCTACTTCCTCCTCTTCTCCACAGTCCAGGCCAGGCAAGCAAGAGAGGATACAGGTATCTTCAGTGCCACACCACTATCAGGAGACTGTGAGCTCTAGGGGAGTCCACAGGATCAAGAGAAGGCTGGACAAATTCATGGACTATAACTATGCCCAGAATTATTAAATACAAAGACAATACCTTTAGCTGAGGAAGTCTCTGAGCTTAAATGGTTGAGAACACCTGCAGGAAGTACTACTATGTGCTCACCACACTTGTACCACTGCTAGAGGCAGAATCTTGAGCTGGGTGGCCTTGTAAAGCTGTACTTCAGTACTTATGTATCACTACTGTTGAAAAAAAAAACTGTTACAAATTTTGTTTAATCTAGACAAAAGTAAAAAGAAAGCTGTCTTCTACAAACCAAGTCCTTTGTAAAGCCTTCCTCTCTTCTAGCTATCAGTTACATGACTATTATATCAATTTTCAGTTGCCACATTCATATAACTTGCTTTGAAGGCAGAATTAATAAAACAAGTCCAGTTGTCTCTCCTGGAAACTAACTTTTGCAAGGAAAACGTGCCTTTCTAACAGCACTTTTGTGTAGATCAAATGCCAACATTCTTTGAGGTCTGGAAAAACATTTGGGAAAAATACTACAGCAGTGGAGTCACCTGTGCTAGTTACATGCCAGCTTTCTCTTTGTTTTCCAGGCCAGGATTGAATGATTCAGGAGGAATACCTTCAGGCAGCATCTCATTTGCTTTTTTGACTGCATAATAAAAATGTGACATCCAAGAATGATGGGTAGAAACTATTGTTGGTCTAGTTAAATAGTTGATTCTGTCTTTCTTCTATATCATTGTCCTATGACTATGGGTCCTGTGGGTTAAGATCAGAAAAGCTAGAATTTTTGTCATGTGACAAATACAATTTTGTCAAACTGATATATTTTTCTTGTTTAACTACTAATAGAACACACACAGTCATAACAAAACCTTGTGGAAAAAAAGAGGAAAGTGTTAATGTTACAAATTTTTACCATTTTACCATTGCTCTTTTACTGTTTCTTAGTTTTTCGTAATATTTAGTAATTCACTCCATATTAAGGTTGCCCAGTGAGAAGATGAAGTGTCTTTATTATTTGCAGAAGAATTCAACACACCCTAAATGTTTCCAGGCTTCTGGAATCATTGTGGTTCCATAAATATGCTCAAGCTTAAACAGCATACTAACACAGTGCTTCTAATGACTTTATACAATTGTATTTCTTTTGCTTTTTTGTACAAGCTTTGTAACTACTCCAAAGACATCTGCAACAGGAGGGATACTAAGAAAATTACCTTATCGCTATTAAGATGCTTTCTGTACTGGTACATTGAATCATACTAGGTTATGAGCTTAAAAAGTGTCAGTCATTGCCATGACACTAAATTCAATTTTGTGACCACTTTGAACAAGGACATATCTTGCTGAGTAACTCCATCAGCTATCCACTGCTTAAACAAATACGAGTTAGCAGAACTCAGTTCTCACATGTGTAAGATTACATTAGAAGGAAGCTAAACCTTAATCCACTCATTCTCATTTGTGATATTACATCTGAACAAAGTCATGTATTTTGAAAAGACTTTTCAAGACCATTTATTTTGTGACTTGTATTTTATTGGTTCTGTACATTTCTGAATGGTTTTCTCAAGGGAAAAAAAAAAAGAGAAGACACAGCTCAGCCTTCTTAAGACATAGCATCAACGTAACATACTTACTAAAGAACCTTTAGAGAGACTGGTAATTTTCAATATATTGTTTTCTACCAAAAGTCATTTATCATTCCCATTTATTTCTGTTGTGATAGCCCTTGTCAATAATATTTAACCCGAAGGCAATTTGCAATGCTTTTTCTGACAGCCAGATAGAGTGATAGCCTCTACAGTCTCATTTCAGACCCTTAGCACAGACAGCTGTTAGCAAATGACAGTAATAAAAAGTAGAATTATAATTATTGTCAAGCAGAAGGTTCATTTTTATATACAGTTGAATTATCCCTTTCTGCTTATATAACTTCTGAAGTTACACATATCACAAAGTACAATGTAAAATCATAAATATCAGACCAGGAAAAGCTACAGCAGCATTAATTCAATCCGTGGCTATTCTGTCTGAGGAACTGACAGACCTGGAGCTTTGGGATCATCGAATCTGCTGTTTGTTGTGAGCTGCATGATCATATGAATTCCATAGGTCAGGATCCACAGGAAAAGTATTGATGTCACCAAGCCCATCCAGATTCCAGGAGTGAAGAAACCTGTACAGTCACTTGCATAGGAAAACTGGTTGTTCTCAATGTTGAAGCCTTGAATCTGAAAATGAAGAAGGTTAGGTATATGAGTGCAATTAAGCATGGAGCATAGGCCCTGCTTGCAAGATATATGTGACAATTACAAAAAGCACACCTGTTAAATACCACTTGCACTCCACTCATTAAAAAAGAACGAGAACCAAACCTTCTACATAACAATTTTTCAAGTCTCCTTTTCACTCAGAAAAATGAAAGATGCAGAATTCATTTGTTTGGTAAGAAGTTTCCCACTTCAGAAACTTTTGTTACTTTTAGAAGTCCTGAAGGACACTTGTGATTAGTACTGCTCAATGACCACTTAAAACCCAGGAAACTCAAAGCACTCAAAGGCATGACAATTAAGACACCTCTCCTCCCCAAGCCCCCCCTCCCCTCCCCCAATTATTAGATTTATTGAAATACCCTGAGATTTTCAAGTAACAACTCCTTGTATAAAGCAGAACTCCTGAAACCTACTAATGAAGGCCATCTGACTGAGTTTTAGTAAAAGTTCAAGGAGAAAACTATTGTGAAATGTTTCTTCCCCTCTCCTTGGATGTCAGAGACTGAAAACAAAAACGAAGGCTTGCTTTATTGAGCGGTGGGATCTGTGTTGTCTATTAACATACAAATCCCATATAAGCTTTTCCAGCGGTCTGAAAAATCTGCAGTATCTTCTTCAACTGCATTCTCGATGTCTGTCACTGACTGAGCTCCTACCATATTATTTTCCTGAGAAGAATCAACTACTTTGGGGATCTATTCTTTGCCTAGCCACCAAATTTGCAAAAAGTATCAACAAACCGAATGCCTTTGAGACAGCTATCCTTATACAAATTTTGTTAAAGTCAGTCAAAGGGTTAGAAAACCACGAAGGGAAGGCAGTCTCCCCTTCTACACACATGCACTGATTTCTTCTGAAGGAATCAACCTGATGAAAGAAAGTGTGGTTTTCATTATTTCTCAACTTATTTCAAAGAGAAAAAATCAAGATTGGGATTCTTACGTATTCACAGATTCTTTGAAATGGGTGTATAATATAAAGAAAGCACCAAGCATCTTAAGTCCACCAGTGAAGAAATGTGACCTTAGCAGCAATTAGATGGTGGCTTGCACCGTGCTACATCAGTAAGCACTCTGGGTTTGAGTTCACTTATGGCTCAGGCACCTAAAGTTACTGTGTAAATGACATGCTTGTTGAGATCAATGTCTATTCCTTCCAGAATGCTGATTAATAAAACCATTATCATACACAGAACTAAAGGCTATTTAGTTACTGTGGAGATGAAGACAATTTTAGCAAATCAAGCTTTTCTGGGCCTCTTGGAAACATCTTTCCAAGTCAGACCATGATAGCTAACGTGCCCAGACTGGCTGCTTTCACTATAGGTAATCAGACTTCTGATTAAAGCAAGATTAGTTAAAATAAGTTTTTGGGTTGGAAAACTGTTTGCACAGTTTTAGAGAAGCCAGGTGATTACGAGAGCCTTCACTTGTTAAGCCACTGCTTTGACAACAGATGAGAATGTGACTAGGAGCCACGAAATGTGGTCTGAAAGACATAATTACAATAAAAATATAAAGCAGGTGCTGAATTATGTTATTTATGTTCAAAAAATTGGTTGAAATTCTGGGAAACAATGTACATTTACTGAAGCCCTTAACAGGTAGATTTGGTTTAGAAAGGTTTTACCACTTCTGATTTAGAGCCAGGAATATTGAATTTTATTATGTCAATCCTATTGAGAGTTTTTTGAAGCAAGATTATGCTTATTGAGCCTTCAAGGTGAAAGCTTTAATTGTACATTCTTAAAATGCTGTCTACTTTTAGGTGGGAGAGGAAGTATATGCAGGGTTCCCTTATTGTTTTTTTGAAGCCTTATCATTCCTGTGGGTGTGTTAGATCACAGGTGGGAGATAAAAATGTGATTCCTAGCAACATTTCTACCTATAGAAAAGTTAAAAATACTTACATGTGGTTCTCTACTTTTTATGAATGTAAAAGCCTTGTGGATACAGGCCTCTGTACTGCAGAAGTTTTAATTTTAGTGTTTGGACCAGTGTAATTTGTCTTGGGTATACCAGCCTGCATTTACAGTAGAATTTAAAAATCAATTTTGGAGTGGAATTTTCTCGTCATGTCACCTTCGACAAAGCCTTCAAGTAAAATCTGTTGGATTTGTGGCTCTTAAGTGCACACTGAACACGTAACTTTTTAACGTAGAAATATTTTAGCCACAAAGAATACTAATATTCTTGATTTTGATTTTTGTTTCTATCAGTTTGTCTTATGAACAAAGGAGCTTCTAAACCACTATGCCATGTACTAAATAAAAACAGTGCTTTTGATGGCAGCCTCCTCTTTAACTTCACAGAGAATTCTGAAATCCTCAAAGGGATAAAAGGCATTGTGTTAGAACAACCATTCCTGTTACAACAACAAAACCAACAAAAAATCCCACCAAAACCGATACCTTGTACAGCTATGAGTGCTGACATTCTAGGCTACGGGCACCTGAGCCAGCTCCAGAAATAGCGTAAAAGACTGCATCAGTTCAGCTTCGTCTGGGAACAAGCTGTGATAGGCTTAATGAGAATATTCATAAGCTGTATTCCTCTCATACAGTGACACTGTTTTCAGGACCCACTGTGGAAAAGTGCAGTTATGTCAACTAGACTGGCATCGGATCCCGGTTTCCAACACATGGCATAACATTGAACTGAAAGTTCTGTTTCAGCAACTAGATTTTGTGCTGACTGCAATCACTGAGCACTTCCCATGTGGTTTTTTTTCACCATACAACAGAGTTTGAGGGTTTCTAAACCTCATTCCAGAACAAAGACTGATATTGAGATCAATCGAGTTTCACTATGTACCAGTGGAAGATACCTGGAAAGATACGATCTAGTTCAGATAGAACTTGGAAATGAGCCCTGAATGGGGACTTTCGGTTTTCTCACACAACAGAAAAGATCAGGACGGGACTTTTCAGTTTGTGTTCCATGCTTATGGCTTGATCAGAGAAACACTTTTCTCAAGAGGAACTGGAAGTTTTGTTATCTGGAGTGGAAGAAGCCGCTTCTCCAAATCACTAAAAAAGGTGGGAAACCTTCCTACTTCTACTCTTGATCAAGACTCCAATGAAAGGATGCCTACAAAGGGTGGTGCAAGTTTCTTTCCAAAGTCTGAGAAGGCAGCAGGATCAATGCATATAAAGATTCATAGAAAAGATAAGTTGTAAGTGGATACTTTGTATTTTCACAACCCATGTACTTTCATAGACTAGTGACGTCAAAGCGTGAGTTTGGCAAAATACACTTGCATGGACTCAGCTATTTTCAGGCCTTTTCATTAAAAACATCATCATAAGGAACTTACAACATTGATGTGTACTGATACATTGTTCCTCAAAAAAACTGTGAGACTTGATCCTGGAATTTGTGGAGAATAAATCTTGGCACCAATTCTATTTCTTTGATATTTCCATTGTTTAAGCAGACATGGCAAATTAGGACTCAGACTATTGAGATTTGGTTTCTTATTTACATCATAAATACAACTATATCAGCATTTGTATCCAGTTATCATGGAATTAGCTCATCTTTGACAAGTAGAGTTCAGATTGGAATTATTCCTATAATTTCCATGATCCCTTTAATTAAAGAGACCTCTTAGCGCAATATAGGTTTAAGATATATATAAATGCAGGTGTACTTCTCTTAGGTCAAGATCAATGCTCAAAAGAATAAAGACACAGTTATCTACACCCCATCCATACTACTGCATAAAATACATAGAAAATCACAAAATCACAGAATTTGGAATGAACCTTGAAAGACCATCTAGTCCAACCCCTCTGCCAGAGCAGGCCACCTACAGTAGGTCACACAGGAACTCGCCCAGGTGGGTTCTGAATGTCTCCAGAGAAGGAGATTGAATAACCCATCTGGGCAGCCTGTTCCAGTGCTCCATCACCCTCACAATGAAGAAGTTTTTCCTTGAGTTTCTTTGGAACCTCTTGTGTTCCAGTTTATACCCATTGCCCCTTTTCCTATCATTGGACCCACCCTTTACATATTTGTAAACATTAATGAGGTCACTCTTCAGTCTCCTCCAAGCTAGAGCCTCAGTTCCCTCAGCCTTTCATCATAAGGGAGATGCTACACAAAAAAAAAAAAAGAAAAAAGAAAGCCAGCAGCTTTCCTTCTGGGTCGTGCAGGACCTAGTACTGCTCCTGAGTGAAGTTCGTGTCAAACCTTCCATTAAATCCAATAGCACTGGGCCTTCTTTCTATTTGTAGGAGCACAAACAGTCTATATGACTGAAAACAGTAACCACACTAAGCTGTACTTTCTTAAGTAAACAAAGTGCAAAGAAATCAAACAGAAACTAGGTAAGCAGCATAAAGCCACCCACCTAAGAGGTCCATGTTTCCAATAGCAGCCCAGTTTATTAAACAGTCATGGGGACTTAGTCATTCTTTGCCTGATTAAGCACATTTTGGTTTATTGGTTTTTCTTTTCTGGGGAAAACTTAATAGATTTTTGTTTTTCAAAGCTGTGCTTTCATGTTCTTATTGCTTAGATTTCTTTTTTTACCCCTTTATTGAAGAGCTCACCTAGGGGGATCAGCTCATCTTTTACGTTTTCCCTCAGGATGAAATGAAAGCAAGGGCATTACGAATGCGTGTCATTCAGCAACTACAATAGCAAGTAATAGTTCTTGGAATTATATCTGAAATGGCAACGTGTACTCACTTGCAACCTGGAAATGAAAACATCCCAGTTTTTTGCCTCATTGTCGGATGGAATCAGCCTTACAGGATAGAGATTGCTTGTTCCCACCAGCTGACAATGAAATGAATACTCTGCAGGAGCAGAGATGACAGAAACATTAAATTTCGCAGTCTTTTCTTCGTCTTGTATGATCTCAACTGAATCTAAAGTGAACCAATTTCTATCTGAGCCTTCATAGAACTTGTTGGTCATTAAAAACCTAGAAAGACAACAGAGAAGGGAAAAAAGAAAAAAATGACAGAAAGCAAAAGTTAATATTCATTCAATAAAGTACTGGTGGCAGAAAAAAGTTCACTCTTGCTAGAGGTAAACATCACAGCTGGTATCTTAGCTTGGCCTCCCATGTTATTATGATGGTTCACAAGTGAAGAGACTTTGTGAATATGTTACTAGTTTGTAAGAGTTTCATCTCACAAGCACAGCTTTCCATAGTTGTGGCAGGCAAAGAGCAAATGCAATTTCATTCTTCAGAAGCCTCTGCCAGTGCCATATTTCGTCAGTTACCAACAGTTTATAGTCAGTGGAGAAGAACCTGAGAGATGTTCAGTAGGCCTGCAGAGGCTCTCAATAAACATTTTATGGGATTTTTTGAAAATTGCCTTTATGATACATACAGGCATGATAACTGTTCTGATTTATCACTACAATTCTTCCTTGGCTCAGATACCTCAATTGCAATTTCCTTGGCAAATGTCTGAATTTTCGGTAGAAGGCTGTTTTCTCTCACCAGAGGGTGTGGAGGGTTGTTAGCCCTAGTTTCCCAATTTGTAGTGGGCTAGGCACTAATAATTTTTTTTCATTCTGAAAATGTGCATTACTGCAGAAGTTTCCAGCATCTTACGACCATAGGATTTATATATATGTTACTAGCACTGCACTCTGAACATCTCCCAAATGTTCTGAAACAGAAGTAATTGAGAACACATGGAAGTACATCTTGATCTTTTGCAGACTGGGACTATATTCTGGTCTCTACCACTTTATACCCTGTTACTTTTAGGTATTCCAGCTACTTCATAAGGAAATGATAACTTTTTCTCCTTATTGCATGTTGCTTGATAATTTAACCTACTTGATCTATGTATGTATTGCTCTATACAGATTTCTGAAGAGGTTTTTGGGTTTTTTAATTTGCTTATTAAGAACCCAAAGACTTTAGAAGAGGAATTTTTTCAGCAATAAATGAGACTTGCTACAAAATTAAATATTATGTCTGTCCACAATGCTACTTTGCAATAACACGTAAAATTTGACAGGTTAGGTTACTACAATAATTCTGTTTTGATCTGTGGCTTTTAATTCACATAACTTCATCATCCTCAAGAGTTTCAAAATGCTCAGAAGGAATTCTAGAACTCAAAGAGTCATTCAGGTGAGAAAAGGATGTTTCGTCTTACTGCTGTCCTTAACGTTTTAAACCTAAGGAGCTTTTTCCATACAACATTCATCTGCAAGCGTCAGTAAAAAAGAAAAAAATAACTTGAATTTCATCTAGTACACATTTGCAAATATTTATGAAACACATTTTTTACTTACAGGAATAAAATTATAAAACTAAAACATGTATTAGCCTAGATATTAGTAACTAGAAGAAAAGAATCTTGTCCTGATGGATAGCAAAATCTAACCAGAATTTCCACAGTGTCTCAGTAGCAATTCTACAGGCACTAGCTGAAAGCCAGCGATAAGCACAGAGAAGTTTACTTAAATGTTTGTACCAAACACAGATGCTAGATGTGCTCTGGACATTTTCTGAGAAGATAAGAAAAGTGGTAAATGAGGAAATTCTTTGGAGACTCACCATAAGAACAAACGAGTTTTATAAGGCTATATATGTGAGTGTACAGTCTAAAATGACCTCCAAGAGGTATCTCCTCTCATTGCACCAAAGACTAAAATTTTATGTTATTTTCAGATTTATAAGAATTCATATTCTAATTAATGAAGTAGTTGAGCATGGTTAACTTATTAATACAGGCTTTTTTCCTTAGCACTTTTCCAAACAACTGGCAGTGGATAGCCTCTAACAAGCAAGTGCTTAACTGATAACTGACACAGCTATAATTCATTAAATTACAAAAAAAGACATTCAAATAACAGAAATAAATATAATTATTTCATGTTGCTTAATATTTTCTCAGATGTGTAGACAACAAGTAATGAGCAAAACATAGTGTCGTGGTTTGACATGAAGCCGTTTCTGGTAAGGCGGAAGGGGCTGTAAAGATGTATCCTGTAATAAGTTGCTTGAAACTCTCCCCAGCTCTGAGCCAGACCCACTTCTGGGCCTGAGCCAGTTAGACGCCTCCGTGATCACTTTTAAAGAAGCTGCAAGAGGAGGGTTCTTCCTGTTCCTTTTTGTTCTGTCCTTCCTTCTTTTTCCAAATGGTGGTGGTGCAAAGAGTTGGGAGAAACAACCGCGTGAACCTCAAGGTCAGTGAGGAAAGAGAGGAAGAGGTGTGCTGGAGTATCCTGCAGAGAGGACTGGTAAAGCAGAGATGTGTTTGCACTTTGTTAAAGACCTTGTGCCAGGGGCAGTGACTATGCTCAGGCGGAGATTATGTCCCATGGGAGGGATCTCATTTTCCCAGAAGCTGTAGCTGTTGGGAAGAACCCACGCCAGAGATATTCACCAAGGACTGCGTCCCATGTGAGGGACCCTGTATCAGCAGAAGCTGTGGCTGCTGAGAACAACCCTCACCAGAGAAGGACTGTGTTCCGGGGGAGGAACCCCGTGTTGGAGCCCAGGAAAAATGACAGGAGTTTTCCTCATCTGAGCAGAGAGAAGCGGCAGAGCCTATCTGTGAGAGACTGACCACATCCCCCATTCCCTGCCCCCCTGAGCTGTTGATGGGGGGAAGAGGTAGAGATATCGGGAGCAGTGAGCTGGGCCTGTGAAGAAAGGAGGGATGGGGGAGGGAGATCTTAAAGTGCTGGTTGTAATTTTCTCATCATCCTACTCTCTTTTTGCTTTTTGTTTTGTTCTGTTTCTTGTAGGTAGTAGAATAAACTTTCCTACTTTCCTCTCTCTAAGTTGAGTACTGGAGTCTGTTTTGCCCGAAACCTTAATTGTCAGTGAGCCCTCCCTGCCCTTGTCTCAATCCACAACATCCTTGGTCATCTTTTTTCCTCCCCTTTTGCTGGGGCCTCTGCCATGCTAACGAGGGTGGGGGTGGATGGGGGGCACTGAAAAAGAGACTGTCGTGGTGCTTCTTTGCTAGCTGGGCAAAATCAAGACAGACAGTAAATGAATGAGAAGGGAAGGAGAGATAAATATTTTCTCTGCAGAACAGAAAGTACATTGGCTTTTATAGGAAATGTTGTGTTTGCGTTAAACATTAGAGCCAATATAGGAATCAAACTTTCACACAGATGTTATGTACTTTATGTATTGTGGCACAAACAATTTCTGGTCCTAGGCCAGACTCCCTTTGTGCCAGATGACCATATGCACTCTAAATGTCTCTACCTGTTACTGATCATCACCTCAAGTAGCTATTCATTACAAAGAAGGATATTTCTGAAAAAGAAGCTAGCTGAAATTATTACCATTTCAACAATTCAAAGAGAAACATAATTGTTAGGTAAAATACTTCAAAGCACAGTTCTTGGGATAATTCTGTTCTATACATGCTATAAGTGACAACAGTGAATATACTAATGCTCTGCACTTCTGTCCAGTTTGACACCTTTTCCCAGAGAAGGTGGCAGATGTTTGAACAGCAGGATGTCATCAGCTAGTGAGAGAGCTGAGATGATGCCTCTTCCAGCAAAAGCTAAGGTCCACTGCTCCTAGCCCTACTACAGCAGGACTTCATGTTTCTAAACCTCGCACAACCAGAAGCACTCTACAGCCACTCCCTATCAGCTCACATCCTAGTGGCAAGTGCAGGAAGACAAATGAGACAAATGGGACTGATGCTCCTGCCAGAGAGAGGGAGATGGCAGCTGTTTGCATAGCATAAAGCCGCTACTGCAGCTGCAATTCAGAGGTGGGGTATGACTAACTGCTCAGAACAAAGTACTAGACTACAGGTAGTAAGGGCAGTTCATGCTGTTGAAGTTAAAGCCTCTTTTATTGACAAATAAACTTTTGAACGTGCTACTCTGGTGTCAGTTACTTTCTGTCTTCAAGAGATGCTCTCCTACACCCAAGTGGCCTTTACAGGTGAAAAAAAAATACAGTCATGGCTCTAAGCTTTGTTCTTTCTCCCGTCTTTGCCCTGCTTGTATCCTTTTTATTGAGGAACTGTATTCTTAACAATTAGTCATCTTGAACAAGTAAAGTCATCAAAGTGAACCAAAAGGGGAAAACAAATTCTAATGTATCTCTCTGGGTTTTAGAAGCTCTTGACAAGAAACACACTGACATAAGCAATGCAAATAAAGTGTTCTGGAATCATGAAAAGATGAATGGATTGTTCTGGTTCTGTTGAATATAATACTTGCATTATGTGGCAAGCAATATTGCATTATGGTGGCTAATATTGGCCTAAAATGACACAATTGTCTCTTAAATCAAGAAGTAATCCAACAGAAAATAGAAAAAAAAAATAATCAGGTACGTCTTTAGCAGAAAGTTTTCTTTATAAAGGCTTCTGAGGTGTTGGGGGTTGATGCCAGACAGCAGTTAAGCTGTCTGTCCTGTATCTGCTTACTCACTGCTTACACACTCTCCAATCCCATTAAGTCAGGGTAGGGAGAATAGAGGAAAATAGAGAAAAAATGAGGCTATTTGTGGTATGACATACAGACAGCTTAATAAGTGCAGGAAAGAGGAAAACAAGTGATACATAAGCAATTGCTCTCTACTTCCTACAGGCAGGCCAATACACTGGCTACTCTGGAAGCCTCTCCCCTTCCTCATCTACTCATCTTGTATTGTGAAGCACCTGTGTCACACATAAAAAAAAAATATCAGTTTAGGCATTTTTGTGTCTAGGTGTCCTGAGGGCCCCTTAAAAACTTGGATCACATCTAGCTCAATGGAATAAATAAAATTCTCCTGCAAAATACAGACAACCTATGCTACCTTAGTTACTTGCTGGGTATGACAGCAGCTAGTAATTCACCTACTCTCTTTGCAAGTCCTCACCTATTGTTGAGCCTGAGTTTCTTATCCCAGCTTCAACAGCTGTTTATGCATTTCAGTATTTAGTTATAATGTTCTCAAGTGGAAGCCTAGGTCAGGATAAACTGTGATTATTTCTGCCTCAGTGAGTACTTCTACAACAGGCTCAAAGGATGTAAAAAATGTTCCAGAATAAGAGAGAAAACATGAACCATTCACCTTTTGTACCAATGTTCTGCTTTAATTTACAGTCAGTATATCTGCAGAGTTGCTTCAAGTTTCTTCTCCTCAGATGCAACTCAGATTCATGACCACATTAAAGTTTTCTTCCAACAATTATTCCCTGGAATAATTTCTTCCAATAATTAGTCACTGGAAAGGTAACGTAACAGCTCATCCTCAATGTTGTTAATAAACATGAGGAGAAACAAATCACAGTTTTGCATATACCAGTACCTTACGATATTGGTGTTTGCTCGCACCACTTTTTCAGAACTTCATCTGAGCATATTTATATATTCTCTATATAAAGCCTGTATTACTGTTCTCCTGCACAGTAACTCCCCAGAACAGAAAGTAAACCATAATTTGAAAAACATTTTCACGACACTTCTCTTTTTTTCCCCTCCTAATTTACAAACAAGCTTTGCACATCACACAGATCTATTAAAGAATAAATCACAAGTTACCTTATCTGTAGACTGCTGATTCCATTCACTGGCTTTGTGTATTTTAATGACAGTCTAAGAATAAGAAAGAGATTTTTAATGTTAGAGTAGTCAGCGTTAATTAGATCATTGTGACATTTCAGAGGAATATTCTAATATGGAATAGAATATTCTAAATCAATAGGTAATTAGAAAAGTCATATAGCAAAGGTTCAGTACACAGAAAAATATGACAAAATATTTGTAAAGGTTGTTTTACCCCAAAGCAGGTGCTTCAAAGTAAAGGAAAACAGAGTTCAAGTTTCATTAATGTTCTTTCAGCTGTAATTGGTAATACACTCCTTCAAGGGAATTTTACAATGAAATTATTATCTAATTAATGCCAGTGGAGATTCTTTTGACTGTGTGATTGGGCACAGAAAAACCTGTTTTGAGCAAATATAAACAAGGAAGTCATGTAAGTTCGGGAAAAAGAAAGTGAATATGAGAGGCTGCATCTGAACTATTTTTGTGGTCTTGACTCAATCTTCTTCTTCTAAGATTATTCAATTTATTGTTTTTTGGTTTGGATGCTTCAGAAGAAGAAAATTAAATTATTAGTAACTTGACATTGCACCATTTCTGATTAGTTGTCAGAATCATCAGTATCATGATATGAAATTTTTTGTGCTACTCACGTTGTGTTGACATCTGAGCATTCAGACAAAGTAGTATTCACGTCCTCTGTTACAAATGTCGCATTTGTCAAATCTATAAAAACTGAATTGTTGGCTTGGAGGCTGAAATTACTAGCATAAAAAAGGATGCATGTAGCATTTCCAGTGGTCACATTCAAAGGAGCATATGATAAACTGTCTTCGTCCTCGTCCTCGGTGGCCATTAATTGTCGTCTTAACTTCCCCATCACATCAGTTCTTCTAGAAATATGCATTATCTACAATAACAGCACATTACCAATTCATCTCCTTTGTAAGAGACAGTATCAACTGAACACAGACCTTCTGTACCATGAGCACCCATCCTTTTTAAATCCTCAATCAACCACAATATTTTTTATTGTCTGTCTATTTAATTGGCAGCGTGAAGGCTCATGAGGTGATGCTAACCTAGGTTCCCATGGTCAGGTGTCCACATGTGAAAACAATCATCACTGGTATCAGACAAAAGAATGTGAAACCTTGTTGGTTCTGCCTTAAGAGAGTAGTATGCTAACATATAAAGATTTTTAATACAGAAGGATATACTGTAAGAAATTAACTCATTTTTTTTCTGCAATAAAGTCACACGAAAACTTCAAGTTGCCAATTCCGTGGCCACCCACCTTCGTCACAATAGCAGTTCTTCCACTTTTTATTTCATCAGCTATGAAAGCAGGCTACGTAACGGCTGGTAAAACAGTCTCATTGGTATCAAAGGTAAAAGCTAACTGACCTTATCAAACAACTTATCAAACTTAATCCTGTTGGTCATATCTTATTCTTTACTTCTTACTCTGCTCTTATCTAGACTATTCTATCTCTTTTAAAGACTCATGTCAGCTTTACAACTTTGTATTCTACAAGTGGCCTCTGCCCTTGGATAACTTTGGGACACAAGAAATGAGAGGCATCACAGCGGTTACCAGAACTATAATTATGTGGAGCTATTGCCTGGAACCACTTTTTAAAAGAGAGGCAGGGACCATTTTCCAGTCTGGAACAGAGGCTATAATATCACTTTATAACCTGCCTGTGGAGAGGAGTGCCAGAAGACTTTTGTCACCTTAACCACTGCTCTCTAAATGGTACAGACCATCTGTTCTTTACAACACATCTTTGCAGATATCTCACTCTACGAACAAAGTAGAAAGGGTCGAGTTACAAACCTTTGACTAAACACTCAAATGAAGACTGCGATCTTCTTCTCCCATACCTGCATACCTTATGAATTTCTTTCTTATTCAGAGTAGTGCCTTTTCAAATACATCTGAACATGCATTATTTTAAATGAATACCATTTTCTTTAAAAGAAGAGTGTACAACAAAAGAAAATATTCAACTTTTGATATAAAACT
The DNA here is from genome assembly GCA_013401255.1 of Urocolius indicus. Lineage (NCBI taxonomy): Eukaryota > Metazoa > Chordata > Aves > Coliiformes > Coliidae > Urocolius > Urocolius indicus. The sequence continues at coordinate 281,372 of WBNH01003451.1, read as the reverse complement.
TTTAATCTTCTCTTAGGCTCTCCTGAAATGTAATCATTTTATTTCAAACTGAGAGAAAGAGCTGAAGTCTAAATTATATCCTGTCTAACAATTGACTTCACTATGTGGGCCCCGTGTATCATCTAAAGAGGGCTTTAAAAACCACCTGCTAATCGCAGAAAACAATGCTACGTTGGAGATTGTGATTGGGCTAACTTGGGGTATTAGGTTTAAATATCTTAATATAAAAAGAAAGCTATTAGAATATAATAATGGGACTACAGCTTTATTTCTGTTGTTCTACAACCGGTACTTTGTCATGAGGCAACATAAAGATTCCCTTTAGTCTCTAAAAAAGCATATGAACTAAAAAAAGTGTTTGCCTGTGAAGAAGGGCTGTAGGAATAAGACATCCACTTGTTTCCTGTTATTAAATTTGTTTTATCAAATTTACCTGTGCTGAAGAAGAGACACAACACAGCCTGCCAAGATCATTTCTAAAATGACCTTCGTTTCAGTCATATTTGTGGCTGAAAATAAAGGCAGTCATGGACCATGATTCGAGTAAGCCCTCACTTGCACAGCAACAGGCAGGCAGGCAGGGCAACTGCACTAAATGGGAGCCTGAAAAAGTCAACTCTCTAGAGAAATGTTCCCCAAACACTTACCAACCTGTATATTCATCTCTTTAGCCTGGAGAAGAGAGCTCACCCAGTACATCCTTGTCTCTCTGTTTCATGCACATTTTCTTATTCTTTTGTTGTTACACAGACATGACCTTACTGAACCAAAATCATCATCCTTGTGCCATATATTTCAAGCTGAACTGTAAATGACAAGGTACTTCTTTGAGAAACTGATTATATTTACACTTAATTCTTGTAAATCATATTATTTTGGAACAAACCACAGTGGTACTGTTGTCAATCATAGAATCATACAATCATAGATAGGAGTTGGAAGAGACCTCTAAAGAACATCTAGTCCAATCTCCCTGCAGAAGCAGGTTCACCTAGATCAGGTCGCACAGGAACATGTCCAGACCTCCAAGGAAGAAGACTCCACTACCCCCCTGGGCCAGGGCTCCCTCACCCTTACAGTAAAATAGTTTTTTCTTATATTTAAATGGAACGTTTTGTGTTCAAGCTTCATCCCATTAGCCCTTGTCCTGTTGCTAGATACAATAGAAAAAAAGGGATGTCCCAACCTCCTGACACCCATCCTTTAGATATCTGTAAATGTTAATAAGATCCCCCCTCAGTCTCCTCTTCTCTAGGCTACACAGCTCCAGTTCCTGCAACCTTTCCCCATATGAAAGATGTTCCAGTCCCCTGATCGTCTTGGTGGCCCTGCGCTGGGCTCTCTCCAGAAGTTCTCTGTCCCTCTTGAGCTGTGGAGCCCAGAACTGGACACAGGATTCCAGATGAGGCCTCACCAGGGCAGAGTAGAAGGGGAGAAGAACCTCCCTTGACCTGCTGCCTACACTCTTCTTGATGCATCCCAGGATGCCATTGGCCTTCTTGGCCACAAGTGCACATTGCTGGCTCATGGTTAGCTTATTATCAGTCAGGACTTCCAGGTCTCTCTCTGCAGAGCTGTTCTCCAGCAGGTTGACCCCCAGCCTGTACTGGTGCATGGGGTTGTTCCTTCCCAGGTGCAAGACTCTGCACTTGCCCTTGTTGAACCTCATGAGGTTCCTCTCTGCCCAACTCTCAAGCCGGTCGAGATCCCGCTGAATGGCAGCACAGCCTTCCGGGCAATCAGCCAGTCCTCCCAGTTGGGTGTCATCAGCCAACTCGCTGAGGATACACTCTGTTCCCTCATCCAGGTCACTGATGAAGATGTTAAACAAGACTGGCCCCAAAACTGATCCCTGAGGAACCATTCCCTGAGGAATCATTAAACCATATTTTATTCAGCTGTTTAGTTCTCCCTTTGCCTTTACCTAACCCGAACCATAGGATTTTAGACTCACTGTCTTGTTCTTCTGGATTTCTCAATGACATTTTCTGATCTCAGATATGCAGTGAATAATCAAGAGACATGATTAAATAAGATGTAGAAAAGTTCCTAGACCAGAACTGAACACTGTAATGACTATCCGAACCTTCAACAGAAGTAGCCTGGACAAAATTCTTTCCTTTGATCTGTTTTGTAAGCCTCCCAATTTGGAATCATCCCTCTTGGAAAGGAGAAAGACAGCTGATCTGGCAACATTTTGATGCACCAACATACTGATCTTTTTCAAAGCAAACAGACTTTAGATCCAAAATTATTCATTTGTTTTGTTATTGCTGTTAGGCTTTTGTTGGCTGTTCCAAAACAGAATAGCTAGAGACAAGACAAAAAAACAAAAAAAACTTGGGGACATTTTATATATTTGAAATTACAAACAAATATGTTGAATGGTTGCAAACATATGAAAAAAAAAGCAAAAATAAAATATCCACTGGCTGAAAAGATGAACAGTAAAGAACTATAGAAACAGGCTACATTTCACACTAGATTCAACATGGAATTTTTGAAAATCGGTTCAACAGATAGCTATGCCTTCTTTTTCAGTCTTGTACTTCTTGACCTTTCTGTTCTGATACTGCTTGTTGCTCCTTTTCATTTCTAACGGCACGGACCCATGACCCCATCCTCTCTGTGGAGTTGTCACTCTTATTGTAACAGTTAGAGGAAGGGGAAGGTCTTTCTGTGCTTTTAAGGAGAGAGAAGGAAGAAAAGGTCTGCTCCTTTCCTCTTTTTAGGTTGTATCTTAGTCTAGTCCCTGCCTCCTTACTGTACTGTGCACCACGTTCTCTGTATATACTCTACTCAGACGGCAAATGGTAATTTTTCCAAATTTAGTCATAACACAAACCAGTTAGATTCACACAGCTACATAAAAATATTTGTTTCTATTTTAAAAAGTGCAGTGTAAGAACCAGATGTTGCTTAACAGTATTAAACATTTTGTCAATTTGCTTTAATAGGGACCTTTAACTTTTTTTTTTTTCATAAGATACCATTTAAAAAATGACACTAGAAGGTTGCCATGTATTGAGTGCTGGGGTGCTTGCTCTAGCAGAATGGAAGATCGTGCTGTTTGCTGGGGTTTGGCTGTGGCACATCAGAAGCTATTCAACATTCACAACCCAGCCAAGTATAGGCACATTTAAAATCTTTTTTTCTGAAATGACCATTTCAGTTTCCTTCTCACGTAAACAGGTCAGTTTTCCTCCATGTTTTCTAACTGCCGTAGTCTCATGAACTCACTAGGGGCAACATCACCACCACATCTGCTAATAGAACAGCTTTTCTGATAGATACTGTACCACCAGGGGAGGTTCAGGCTGGGTATTAGGAGGAATATCTTTATTGAAAGGGTTGTCAGGCATTGGAACAGGCTGCCCAGGGAGGTGGTGGAGTCACTGTCCCTGGAGGTGTTTAAGAGATGGATGGACGTTGCACTTAGGGAAATGGTCTAGTGATTGATAGAACTGGGACAAAGGCTGGACTCGATGATCTTAAAGGTCTCTTCCAGTTGAAATTACTCTATGATTCTATGAAAGGCTGAGAGAGTTGGGACTATTTAGCCTGGAGAATGGAAGGCTCAAGAAGAGGATCTCATGAATGTGTACCAGGGAGATTGTAAAGATGGAGCCAGGCTCTTTTCAGTGATGCCCAATGACAAGACCAGAGGCAATGGGTACAACCTGAAACACAGGAGATTCTATCTGAACATCACGAAACACTTTTTCTACTATGAGGGTGACTGACCACTGGCATAGGTTCCCTAAAATTGTGGATTCTCCATCCACAGAGACGTTCAAAATCCAGCTGGACACGGTACTGGGTAATTGGCTCCAGATGGCTTTGCTGGAGCAGGGAGAGTGACTAGGCCTACAGAGGTCACTACCAACCTCAATTATTCTGTGATTCTGTCCAATTCTCTCCTAAATCATCTACAGATCTAGACCTCAGCATGAGTAGGATGCAGGACGAGGAAATTTTCAGCAGATGTAGAAGCTCAGTCTTGTTAGGATGTATTTTTCTAAGTGAACTGCACACATTTCACCTATTAGTTTTTCCAAGTCCTATTGTTTGAATTGACTTGTCATGCAAAACGTGAACCATGAGATATTACCTGCCCATCACCTACAAATATATGAAATTAACACAGTACTGAAAAAACCCACTGTTTTGGAGCAGCACAAAATTTCATGTAAGTTCATATTCAAATTCAAGCTTTGATGCAGCATCTACAATCTCTTTTGCAAAGGATCTTACCTACCTATAACTAATTTTGACTTTCATTCTTTATAACTAAAACTTACAGAACCCAAATTTCTGCTCTGCTGCAATTGAACTCAGAAGATGTTTAATTTTCATTTTCCACTAGGAATGTTTGTAGGGTGACCTAGTTATACTGAGAAACTCCCAAACATTTTGCTACAGATGCTTAGCTTATCAGGAATTACCAGAAACTCGTTTGAATACACCTTTTTTGCTCATTTACTTGTCTCATTCAAGGTGTTAGATTATCACAACTTCAAGCTTTTCAAATTTGAAACTTCTGTTCATATGAAATGACCTGAAATTTGTAACTTGCATATAATATACAGAAATATGTTTATGTCTAAAGCCTGCACAAATCTCAAGTAATTGCACTTGAAGGTGTTATAAGAACCAGAATTCAATTTCAGAAATTTTCTTGCCTTCCACATTAATTCTCTTAAACGCAAACAGCATGAGGCAAAAGTACAATACAGCTTTCAAGGGAAACAAAGCAGCTAAAGATGTGCATTGAGTACATTCAGAAAAATTTAGAAATCTCATTTAGAAAAATCAATTTTTATATGTGTGTATAAGCTGCAGTAATCTTTTTGGATTGTGAGAGCCAAGCCCTCACATTTTTTACTCAAACACATTTCCTGTCAATATTAATGAATTTTTCTTAAGCAGAAAGTTTAAACTGACAAGAATCACCAGACTACATAGCAAATGCAAGCAGGTATGCAACGTGATAGAACAACATATCTTAGGTGCTGTCAGTCAACATGGTTTTACCAAGGGGAATTCATGTTTGACCAACATGATAGCCTTTTATGAAGGTGTGGATAGATGGTGGTAGGGCAGTGGATGTGGTTTATCTTGATTTCAGTAAAGCATTTGACACCGTCTCCCACAGCATCCTTGCAGCAAAACTGAGAAAGTGTGGGCTGGATGATCAGGTAGTCAGGTGGGTTGTTAACTGGTTGAAGGGAAAAAGGCAGAGAGTGATGATCAATGGGGCAGGGTTTACTTGGAGGCCTGTATCTAGTGGAGTCCCTCAGGGGTTGGTGCTAGGACCAGTACTGTTCAATCTATTCAATAATGACCTTGATGAGGGAACAGAGGGCACTGTCAGCAAGTTTGCTGATGATACTAAACTTGGGGAGTGGCTAACACACCAGAAGTCTGTGCTGCAATTCAACAAGACCTGGAGAGTTGAGTGGAGAGAAATCTAATGAAATTCAACAAGGGCAAGTGTAGAGTCTTGCATCTGGGAAAGAATAACCCCATGTACCAGTACAGGTTGGGGAATGAAGTGTAAGAGAGTAGTGTAGGTCCTGGTGGCCAGCAGGATGACCATGAACCAGCCATGTGCCCTCATGGTTAAGAAGGCCAGTGGCATCCTGGGGTGTATGGGAAGGGCTGTGGGCAGTAGGTTGAGAGAGGTTCTCTTATCTACTTTGCCCTCATGAGACTGCATCTGGAGTATTGTGTCCAAACAAATACAAGGAAGAATTTCTTCACTGTGAGGGTGATGGGGCACTGGAACAGGCTGCTCAGACGGCTTGTTGAGTCTCGTTCTCTGGAGACATTCAAAACCCATCTGGACGAGTCCTGCTCTGGAAGAGGGGTTGGACTGCACGTTCTTTCGAGGTCCCTTCCATCCCTTGAGATTCTGTGATTATGATTTTGTGCTTCTCTTTGATGAAACACAAAGTAGAAAATTTGTTCTAAGTTATAAGCAAAGAGAGAAACATGCTTTAAATAAAGATAACCTAATTCAAAGGCCATGCGTAACTGAGCTATGACAATACTTGANGAAACATGCTTTAAATAAAGATAATCTAATTCAAAGGCTGAGCTATGGCAATACTTGGTGTAAGTACAGAGTCAGATACCTGTATTGCACACATATATATGTGTGCTTTTACACATACACATATACACAAAGATTACAGTGGAAATACAATCAGAAGTGGAGAAATTCTCAAAAATTTCATTCTTTTCCCTGCTGACCGCACGGGCCTACAGGTAGATTCAGATAGAGAATGCAGATATGAGGACATTTACAAGAGGACCAAGAGAAGGAACTTAAAGTAGACAAAAGTACAGAAAAAGGAAAATGTTTTCTGAGTAAGAATAAGTTTGCATTGTTGAATTTGGAATGAATTCTGCATAAAAAAGAGGAAATTAAATCTCCAGAAAGTGGTCTACTTCTTACAGCTATGCTTTCTACTTTCTACTTCCACTTGAGCAGCTGGTAAGGAATTATTAGGCCATTGCTTTTCATCACACTGAAGAGAATTACATACACACTTGTAAAGCAACTGTAAGTCAAATCAATACACCAGAATAAATGTCAATAGCATAACATTTTGCCAGGAGAAGCCCTTCACCCAATTTTTTCCTTTTTAATTAATTTTCCTATAAAGCAGGGGAAAAAGAATGCACAGAAATGAGGTACATTATATCGGTAGCAATCATTTAATAACAATGACTGATATAGTTTTAGTGGCCTGCACTAGGTGCCAGGCTTACTGTCTCACATTATCATCTGATGGCTCCCTTGCCCAACTGTGCATCCCTCTGCCAGCAAGCCAAATGGCTTGGGTATTTTGACATGCAGCTCTGACCTGGTGTTCTGCATCTCTCAATGTTTTTCACAAAAGCAAAGCTGGGACACAAATGTTAAAGTCAAAATCAAAAAGAGTTGAAAGAAAGTCTCACTGTAAGATATAATGATCTCACTGCAAAAGATAATATTTTCTTTTATAATTGATAGTGCTGTTATGACTTGTGGAGAGTATCCAAGTCATGACCAAGCACTTGGATTAGCTAGAAGGGACAATAAAACTGAAATATTTATTACATTGCATGGTTCAATGACCTGTGTAAACACAATCTGCAGTGTCAGCTTTTATGTTTGTGGCTAGATGCATTTCTTTACAGGCCTGTCTCTTTGCAGCATTGGGCTGCATAAGATCTCTTGACTGTCACAGAGAATGTGACTACTCTATACAACTGAATATGGTTCAGAAGAGAGTAATTTAGCAGGGATCATGAAAGTGACAGAACCTAGAGCAGAGGAAGGTGCTGTGGTGCAGCACTTGTGTTAATCATTCTGCTTGAAAGACCTTAAAATGAGGAAAGGAATTTTTTCATGTATGTGACATACAAGTGCCTCCATAAATGCCACAGAAGTCTCAATATTCTGAAGAAAATGTGGATATTTTCTGTTACTTTCTCACTCTAGCTCTTAACAGATTTTACATCAAACTTTCTCAGCTAACTTCCAGGAAGAGCAGGAATTGGCCTATAAAAAGATCTTGATTTTAGAAAGTAAAACAGAATACATACAAGCTGGAGTAGCAGTGGAAGAAGCTGCTACACTTCGCACTTTAAATTTCAGTTAGGCAAAATAACCCAAATACAACAATGAGAATGATATCTTGGTTATCTACCAGGGTGTACACATGTACATCTTTTTAGCTAATCAGATTTTTCAATCTAGTGTACAAAAGAGGAAAAAAATACTGTATTAAGAGCTTGCATTGTAAAACAGAATTAATCCTGAAAGGAATCTACCAGAAGAATCACTCAAGGAGTATTCACTGATGCCAGCCTCCTCAGCTTTAACATTAGATTTTGGGCCCTGTTTCAGGCAATTCTGCCATAAAGATAAAAGAAGTTACAGATTTTACATCATTTTTAAACTGCTAAGGGGAATACCCACTCCAACTGTTGTTTTTCCCACTTTCTTCTGTCCATACGTGGAATTAGAGTTGTCAAAGGAGACGTGGAAAAAGATGTGGAGCCTCTGTTTCCAGAAGAGGAAACTGGTATGTATTGAAGGTTAGACTGAGGTTAGATAGGAGGCTGATGGGTTCCCCAAATGAAAAATGCAGAGAGGGGCCAAATGTGTTATTCACAGTGCCCAGAGAGATGCTGTTTGTCCCATATGAAAGCTAGCCACTGGGAAACAAAAAGTCTTAAAATCCATAAAAGTCTCCTTCCCTCTACTTAATGTTTTGATCCTGCAACATTTTGAAGGACTAATCAGAAAAAGTGGGGAGTTCGTTTCTCTTTTTTCCCAATTTGAAGAAAGAGGTGTGGACAAGATGACAGATAACAGCTTTCAGCATCTCTGTCTGGGTGTGACAACTCTTTTGTAGTAAACAGAAAGTACCAGAGCTTGCACTGCAGGAACTTGTGAAAGGAGTTTTACTCTGTTTTCCAAGTTGTGCTGAATTAAAAGGCAAAGGCCAATAATTCTAGCAAACTGCATCTGTTTGGCAGGGATGATAAAACAAGGGTGGTTTTTTTTCTTCCCAGAAAATGAATAAAAAGGTGCTTAGTTTCCACTCTGCTTTCTTGCACCCAGTATCCACTCAATTTTTCTGACAGTGCTGCACATAGGCTAGTAGGCATTTATATAAATGAAATCCATATCAGAAAGTCTAGACAAAGCCAATCTTAGAAATAACATCCATGTTTTTTTGAAGGAGATTACCCTGCTTTCTTTTCTCTTCATAAACCTTTTTTCCCCTTCCCAGTTTGTCTCAAAATAGATGTATTTCCACCAAACCTTTCCTGTTAACACATCTTGGCCCATGTCATCAATCTCAATTTCATACTTTCCTTCATCTCCTGCCAATCTCCAGCCCATCAACTAAAACAAAACAAGGCCAAAGCATGCAACCTTTGTGAGAATTGCCACCTCTGAGGTGGGTAGTTACTGATGCTTGTCACAACGCTTTGATATTAAACTTTGGAAAATGGAACTTTCTGAGTTAAGGGATATTAGAAAACAGAGACCAACTTCCTTCCATAACTCCCATGTGTCTGTTTCTGGGTGCCTGATGGCTGTTGCTGTTCCTACACTGTAGCCAAGCTTCCATGCCAGGTAATGGCAAGCCTGGCTGGGGATTTGGTTTAACCACAATTAATTGCTGCTGCTAGCAGTCCAGATTCTGAGAAAAACTGTGGTGAAGTAACAAGAAATATTGTTAGGATCATAAAGAAGTCACGTACTGGCGAGGAAGAGGGAGTTTTCAACAATGAGAAAGCAAAGCAGGATCCACATTCACCTTACAATAGTTCTGCTCTATGTAAGACAGGAAATCCTTCTTATTCTGTTACAGGGTTTTGCAAGAGACTTGGCTGAAAGATCTAGAGGCAGAGACATCTAGCTGTTAGAATACCTGGGCCTTAACTTTCATACCATAGTGCACTAAAATGTAGAATGGTACTTGTTATGATTTATTAAATACCTATCTGTGATGTCACTCAATCATCTGAGCTAAAAGAGAAATCCCATCACAGAAGAACAGCTGCAATGTTTCAATCAAATTGTGAACATTGAGGTTTTAGTAAAATGAGAAGGACAGAACATGAACAAAATATGCCACGTAACATCAAATTTTATGTCAAGCACCACTTTATGTGTGTCTTTTAAAGCAATGCTTCCATTAACAAATCTAATAAGAGGCTCATGGCACTTTGGCAGGAAAAGTATGAGTTTCTTGTCCTTTTTTTTTTTTGTCTAGCAGTGACAGTAAGGAAACATATCCTACAACAACCCAGTTACAGAGATTCTCCTGCAAGATTGGAGCGAGCCGGTAAGCCTCCATGGGTCAGTATAGTGCTATGATATCAGGCTTGTTACCAGATGAAACAGAGACTTGTCAATTTCATGTTGGGCAAACTTGCCTCTTGTTTTACAGCACCCCTAGCTAAAAGACATGGAGTCCAGTAGTGAGTCCTAGAGCACTCCAACCATTGCCTCTGGGGCTCCTGTAGTTCGGCTGGTGCTAACACAGATGACTTTACAGGGCTGTTTCCTCAAAAGATATTAGCTCCACATGTTTCTGTAATCAGTCAATCTTCTAATTAGATAACTTTCTAAAAAAAGATGTATCATGTAACAGGTGAATGAAATCCCATTCAATTTCAAGCTGTCAGTTACAAGGGATGGGGTAAACAGTCCTCAGGAAGAAATAAGATCTGTACTTCAGTACACAAACACACTGCCCTAACAGTCTGTCAACATTTTATTAACACCGTAGCCTAGCCTAGCTCTTAGCTTTGTCTGCTAAAGCTCTAACGTGCAAACTTTGTGAACAGAGGCTTGCATGCAATTCTAGGTTCAAAGATTCTTATGGAAAAGCCTCTAGAATTTCATAGAAGTAACTATTATAAAGAACATTTCAATAGAACTATATGTCACTAGGACATATTTATAAATATATAAAAGGATATATTTCTCTTTTAAAGTCATAAATATGCTTGAAAATTACACACACAAAAATAATCCTCTATCCTAATTCTAGGGGCACGTATGCTGAACTTACAAGTTTAATGGCTGCATATGCACAATGGCTATGTTTAAGTTATGATGGTTCCTCTTTTCTGTTTCAAGTGGCTGAAAATCATTAGCTGATGGCGTTGAACAGTGTCTAATACTTCAGGGGATCACAGGTAGGGTACAAGTTAGAACTGCACAACAAAATATCTTTATACCACAGATCACTGAGTTTCTAAAATCAAAACCTTCTGTGGCACTGCATGGAGTAACTGTGCTCTTCTCTCAAGTCAAAAGATAGAATATGATATGCCAGTTGAAATTAAAACAAAATAATTCAAATTGCCTCTTACTCGTCTTAACTATGTTACAGACTGGATGCACTAAAACTTAAGGGTTTGTTTTTCTGCCATCAGATCACACACATTTGCCAGGATGAGGGATCTGCATTTTACCAATTGTTGGCAAATTTTTATATCATGTGTTGGTAAAGTGTGTCTCTCTTGCTCTAACAGCTACTCCTTTAGCACAATGAAGGCTGCAATAGAAATTAAATGGCGCAGGATATAAATGATTTTGCCGGTGCATCAGACATCCCTGTAGTTGAACCAGCTGGTTCTTTTACCAGTTTTAGTCATTTAATTTCCTACAAAGGAAAGGAAGACAGGTACTCGTTCAGGTAGGTGTTTAGGGCAAGGCTGCTCTATCCACATGCAGGAGCATATATGGCTACATATCACTGAGCTCCTGCCTCTTCAGCTTCAGGAACACATTGAGAGAAGACACATGCACTGTGATCCTGTGGGTGGATGGGCTCATTTCATGTTCCTAATCGTTTGCTTCCCCAAAAGGTCTGCCTCTGAAAAAGATCATGCCTATGGGCTTTGGTGTCTGGAGAAGGTGCTGAAGATACAGGAGTCCATGCTCACCAGTGGCAATAAATAGGGAATGGGTTCAGAGTTCCTCAAGGTAACTTGAAGATCCTTAATCACAAGGATGTTGAGAATCCAACTCACTTTGCTGCACTCAAAGCAGGGAAAACTGCACCAAGCTTGGGGTGCTACCTACTCCATTTCCATCAGTCACTTTTTGTTATGGATTTCCTGGTTGCCAGCACAACAACAATTTTCATTCAGTAGGCTTTTTTTCTTTCTTTCTTTTAATTTTCAAAAGTGGCAGCTCTACAACAACCTCCTAGGCAAGCATGAGGAGGAAAGTCTGTGAGCTTCCTTTAGCGGAGCTTTGTTTAATATGTTGTTGGCTACCTCTTTTGGCTCATGGTCTTTAGTTAAATAAGTTACATATCACCTTTCACATTCCTGTCACAGAGAAATGCTATGTCAATACCCTAAATTTCCACTGCCAAGATACAAGACCAGCTAAACTCTGAAACCTAAGGTCCTTGGAGCTCACTGCCAGTGTTGCAGATAGCAATCTATGGCTAAAAGTAAGCAAAGGGTAAATACAAACAATAGTTGTCCCAGATTACCTTTCTTGCTTTCAGTAATCTTTGGTTTAGAAATCTGCAGAGCTGAAGGTTGTTTTCAAAGGAATACATGTAATAATAAGATCTTCCATCTATTTTTCCTGTCTTTCTACCCTTAGTTTGCCAAATCATCAAAATCTCTGTACTTTTGTCATCCAAAACTAGTTTATTCTGTATCGATGAAGGAATTTGGTGCTGCTGAATTCTTGCACTATAGTCTCTCAGTGGTGATAGTCACAAATACTGGCCAGAGATAGCAAATAATTATACTCTGTTTATCCCATCCATGTTATTGGTGGGTTTATTCACTATTTCACTCTTGAGTTGTCACTTTTCCTAGGTAAAATTGCTCTAGTTTATCCCTTTGGAGATGGGGTGGCCAGAATCACACACACTATTCCACTGGTAGACTTGCACTCACCAAGGGCTTAGTGAACTAACTGATGCTTGCTGCTTTGCCCTCTTCCTTTCCAAATGATTGGTAACACTGCTGTTCATCCCACCACTGACTGCTGGGATGTTCCAAGATATCTACCCACATATGCACCATAATCCCTCTTCTGAGAAACAGCAGCCACCCACAGTGTAATATGTAATATGCATATGTAAGGTCTTCCTTATGTGTGTTACTTTCCTTCACACTGGATTTCATCTGTCACTTTATCATCCAGTAACACAGTGTTGTGAGTGGTTTTTCCAACTTGTCAGCATACCAGCAAATTTTGCCACCTTCTGATTTCAGCCTCCTTTCCATACTCACAACTCTGGTAAACAGAGCATCAATCCCCACAGAATCCCACTAACAATCACTTCCCAATGTAAGCAGTAATCCTTTATATTTATCCATTGTTTCCCATCTAATTATTTTTTATTTCTTTCCCAAGCTAATTTTGCTTTTTTACCTTTTTTTTTTTTTTTTAACTGCAGTAATAAGTTCATTTTTATCATAGAATGGCAGAGTTGGAAGAGACCTTTAGAGAACATCTAGTCCAGCCCCCCTTCTGAAGCAGGTCCACCTAGATCAGGTCACACAGGAACATGTCCAGGTGGGTCTTCAAGACTTCCAAGGAAGGAGACTACAAAACCTCCCTGGGTAGCTGGTGCCAGGGCTCCCTCACCTGAACAATGAAAAGGTTTTTTCTTATGTTTAAATGGAACATTTTGTGTTCCAGCTTCATCCCATTACCCCTTGTCCTGTTGCTAGATACAATAGAAATAAGAGATGTCTCAAACTCCTGACACCCACCCNCATTGCTGGCTCATGTTTAGTTTATTATCAACCAGCATTCCCAGGTCTCTCTCTGCAGAGCTGCTCTCCAGCAGGTCAATCCCCAGCCTGTACTGGTGCACGGGTTTGTTCCTTCCCAGAGGCAGGACTCTGCACTTGCCCTTGTTGAACCTCACAAGATTCCGCTCTGCCCAACTCTCAACTCTCAAGCTGGCTGAGATCCTGCTGAATGGCAGCACAGCCTTCTGGTGAGTCAGCCAATCCTCTCTACCTAGCTACCTACCTACTGCCTCTCAGAGAACACTGAATTCTTATTTTCTTCATATATCCACATATTTACTACTTCAGTTTCAAATAATTTTTTCAGTACAGAAGGTAGGTTCCCTGGTTGTATTTCTCAAGATATGGAGCCTCTTCTCAATCCCCATGTCACACTTGTTGATTCCCAGCTCCTCTGGGATAAAGGCCAAATTAATTTATAATTTTGAGATATACATACATAAACTGTAATTTATAAGTTGTGCATAAGAAACCATGACAACTGATAGTTTGGCAATTTCTTATCTTTTTTTTACTTTAAAGTTAGGTGACAGCTACATTAATTTAATAACGTGATACTATTCAGTTCATTGATTTATTCTGAAATCTCTTCTACTGCCACTTCAGTCACAGAAAAAGTTTTTGAGGCTCTGTGATTACTGAAAAAGTCTTCGAAGTGAAAACTTCTCAATATTCCAGTAAAAAGATTATCAACATACAAACTCAATTGGCTTTGTGTTGTCATTTATTTTTCTGAATTCCTCTTCTTTGTTAGATCAAATGCTCTCTGAAAGTCTAATACATTTTATTAATATTTTTAGTGTCTTTTGCACATTATTCCTCTGACTCTCTGCAACATGATTTTTGCACTAAAATTGCAAGAATTTATATATATTTTCATATTCTGTGTGCACACAGGACTTCACTTTTTGAAGCATAGCTTTACTATTTTTAATGGCTTCACCTCTTTCACTCTTGTTTCTAACACAGCTTGGGATGTTTCCATGGTGGAAGGAGGATGGGGAAAGAAGTGGCCTTTCAAAAATACTTTTTGACATACAGTTTGAACTTTCAATATGTGGTGGTTAAACAGTTTGCATTCCATTTGCAAACAGTGTCAAAGTAATTAGCAGAAGTTACCCAGAAACTCATCAAATCAGAGATACATGATCCAGGTGAACCTGCTTCTGCAGGGGAGTTGGACTTGATGATCTTTAGAGGTCCCTTCCAACCCGTACCATTCTATGATTCTATGATTTCGATCTCTAGGTTAAAGCTGTATCACTTGAATGCTGTTTGGCCTCAATCCTCAAAGACCGTTCCTAGAATAAGACTCTAGAATTCCCAGAATCTTTATGTCTTTTTGTATCCAAACTTCCTTTAAGACACAACAGCAGTCCTTTATGCACCTATTCTCATCTATATGGTCTAATTAATTTTTTATATTGACGTTTTCCTTTCAGAAAGTTTTTTGCATGCCTACAAATGTGTCATATCAATATGCTTGTTTACTGTTATACGATCCACTTATTCTGTCCTATTTTAGCCTTATACTCTAATTTTATTCTGAATTATTTAGTTTATGACCTCTGCCTATATATGACTGTATTTTTAAGAGTATTCATTGCTATTTTCATACTTGAATTTTACCAGATTTGGGAATTTTTCTTAAGATGGAATTCATCTTCACCTGTATCCTTCTCCATCATCCCTTCTGGACACCAGTTTTCCTGTTCCTTAGTTTTAAATGCAAAATAAATACAGTTTTCTAATATGGTGTGTATGGAACACCTGTAGAGCTTTCATTTATGCCTTAAAAACTTAGTTAGCAACTTAAAGTTGAAAAAAAAATCTAATCAGATAGGAACGATAGTTTAGTTCCACACTGCTTTTCATTTCCCAGTTAAGTCAAAAAGCATACGCATACACATAGACATAAATATAAAATGAGAGTTAAAGTTGCAAAAATGCTTAAAGTCAGAGCATCTTAATGCTCTAGTGCAAAATCTAAGGTCAAGGTAAAGCACTAGTTTTCAGTTATTTCCCTGAATTCTCCACTAAGACATGGAATGAATCATACAGAATTGCAAGCAAGCATTTCTCACATCCTTGGCATTCAATTTCCAAGTTAATTTGGCTAAATGTTAGTTCATTTTTTCTTCCTCTAGAGTGACAACTGACTGCCTTTCAGCAGCCTTAAGCAGTTCTTCTGAAATTATTTTAAAAGTTTCTACCTAAAAAAAAGACTCAAAACAAACCCCACAAAAAATAGCCCTGAGTTAGCTAGGAAATCATTACGTGCAAATTCTTACAAGCTAAAGTTTGTTCTTCATCATAATGGAATCCTTTAAGTGAGGAGAGGAGACAACTAAAGTATGAGGAATTCCTATGGTTGCTTCTTTTAGGTTGGAAGCACTGATGCTTTATCATACTGTCAAACTATAATTGCTCCCTCAAACATAAAATAAAGAGTAAATGAATAAAGCAGTTCTTATATTCAAGGATGCGTAAGGATATTAACCCTACAACCCCAACTCCTGCAAATGGCATTATAAGCATTTTTCTAACATTTTGTTCATGAGAAAGCTCCTGTTATATAATGCTTGATTATATTAAACAGTTAAAAGCATTCCATTAATTAGAAGCTGTGAAGCCAGTGAAGTGGCTGTTGCAGAGTTCAGTCTCCTCAGAGTGGAGAACTGAATAGTCAAGAAAACAGAGAGGAGCTGGATATAAGTGAGAGATGCAGCACTGCAAAATGTGCTGCATTTAAAAAATGCATTATGTAGAGGGCAAAACCAAAGTAAATGCAACCATAAGCACTTGTCAAAGCTGACAAAAACTTTCCATACTCTTCTCATCTGGGGATCACATCAATAGCACTCGAAGATACCTTCAAAAGACACTTTTTAAGAGTCAAATGCAACCACTTGTGCTGCAGATCCCTGTTACTTATGGCTGAATAAAGTTCCTGTAATTCATATTACTTGGCTCTGAGTGGGATAAAAGACTCAACACACTTAAACACCAAATAGAGCAGACAGCTTGTAGAATGAAGCAGTCAAAAGCCCACAGTAGCTGAAGTTCTCTGAAAATGTGGAGGCAGTAGAGAAGGTTTAAACAGTGCTCCACAATGCATCTGTAAAAAATGAAGTCAGCAAAATGAATACCAGCTGGGAAGTAGCCACAAAGCTCCTTTTGGCAATATTTGGTTCCTCAGCATTCAATCTAACTGGGAAGAGGTTAACAACTATAAAACTCTTGCAAAAATTTCAGAAGAAAACTTGCAAAAGTGTGACATGGACATCATGAGGATCTGAATGCTTTGAAACAAGATGAGATTTATAATTTGTAGCATATCTAGCTTTTGATCCCCCGGGGGGGGGGGGTGGGGAGGAAAGCTGACAAATGAGTTTCAACGGGGAAAAAAGGTCTTGGCACGAAACTACTCAATTCTTGGGTAATTTTCTGGGTTTTAATGGAAAAAAAAGATGAGAAATGTTGAGGGAGAGGTATCTGACTAAATATATAGGTCAAGATCTGACCTAAGCATGAGAATTGCCTGAGACAAAGGAGATTATGACGGTTGAGTTTCATCTCATCCCGCAGCAGTTCCCTGCCAAACAGGTCAGAAGGATCATACTCTAAAAAGTCTTTGGTTATAAACAGAACCCTGGTTGATGACTTCTAATGTAGACATTTCCACTTTATTTGCCCACAATTAGCTGACATAAATTACTCTCTCAAAGTCAGTCAAACTCAGCCAGAACTTGAAAGCAAAGCATTTTGGAACAAGAGTCATGAGATGTGGCACATGCCTTGTTGAAGGAAGGCAGCTTCCTTATGACATGAAAGGATGTCCAGAGGAATCATCAACTGATTAGTGAAACCCTTTCATGTAGGTCACCAAACAGCCTCCCCTTTAAGGTCTTAATTCTGCCTTCCAGCTTCAAATGCTGAAACTGGAAGAGAACAGAAACCAGTCTGCATAAATCTCCATCATGCGTTGGGGTAATTAATTGATAACTATGATAGCCCAATGGGATCTGTAGCTGCGCTGACCAAACAGCTCTTTCTTACCAAATCAGAAATGAGACACAGTCATAGAGGAGCTTGGCTTCCTTTCTCATTAATTCACTTATGTGAAGCCAATACCAGTCTGGAGTCTTCCATAATATGCATTGCTCAAGTTTACTTTTCTCTGCTTGAAGCAACGGAACAAGCAAATGTAAAAAGACAATACCATGAAGCCACTAACTGTGCAACAGCAAGGAAGTAGAGCTGTCGAGACAGATTGGTATCTCACAGCCCCAGTTTTTGGGAGATTCATTGCATAAAATTAATTAGGCTGATAAGGAGATGTCATGCTTAAAACTCATTTCCTTCATCAGTGTGAAAAAGCCCTCTTTTGAAAGCAAATCTTTCATGCTGAACGATCGCTACTGATTATCAAATGTACTAAGTATTGTACCTATATGATCAAAGCCTTTTACTTCTCATATACAGTGCTCTTGATTATCACTGGTGAGTGACCTTTCTGGATCGTGGAATATATAGCTTAAGCTACTTATAGCTTAAGCAAAGGGAGTTTATTAGCTTAAAGTAACAAAACAGTTCACATCTGCTGCAGTTCAAACACAGCCAGAGATATGCAATGTATACTAAGAAGGGTTTACATGCGAATGCACAGAGCAATGAACCCTCAAAGGTACTTTCCATTTCACTTTTTTTGTCTCTATACAGATGATAACCTCAAATGCACTGAAATAATTTAAAGTTATCATGAGGGGAAAAGATATGCTTCAAAAGGCTTTATATGGATTGAATTTACAGAATTAAGAAAAGTTTAAATTGTCTATTTTTCAGAAATGCAGAACATCTTAAAAAACATTGCTTTAATTATTTAAAAGTGCTCCAGTTGCTGAAACTTAGTCACTTTAATTTAGAAAGCCCATTGAAATATGCACAGACTTAAAATTCAATGAACTTCTAAAATTGCTCAAAAAATTCCTTCTCTTGGCACAAGTTCTTTCATTAATTAAAAATATTTTTCATTCCAATTGTTCTAAACGCAATTTTCATCTAAGAATGCATATGTCTCTTTGGTTTCAAACAGTAAAGAGCTACAATAACGAAGCAATTTTCAAAAGAAAATTATTCTGTATCTTTTTAAAAAAAAATCAAAAAAAAGGCAGATAAAAAGTCTTGGACTCATGACTTCCTCTCCTTTACCACAGAAACATACAGCAATGTGAATATCAATGTGAGCTTCCTTCCTCATGATGCTCTGTTTTTCTATTCGGAGTCTGGTCTGCAAAACTCAGACTGTGGAAATGAATTTCACATGGTGTATTACTGAAGAAATCTCTTGGTTTTCTTCAATAGAACTAGTCTGTTTCCTAGAGTCTGAAGGGACTTTTCTGATCACCTTATTGGATAGCCCTATATTCCAGACTCTACCTACCTGCAAAAACACAGATTATTTCTGACCAAACACCGAACAGCTTTGGGGGGGCCTCATCCAATTTTGACTTAAAGAACATTTATGGAATATGATCAAGTTGTCTCTTGGATAAGACAGAGGGACTTCGTACCCATTTAAAACAGGTTTTCTAGGTTTTGTTCTTGTATTAAATTGGTAAATTTTTCATGGTGTTTCCTCCTGAAAATCTTCCAGATTCTTAAGACTGTCTGCAGCGCTCACACTAGATCTAGACCCTCTCCCTAATGGCTTTCCCGTCACCTAAGCCAAGGAAATTACATCTTCTGTATCCTCAAATAACATTATCTTGAGTTTGAATCAAAACTGAAATTAAAATAAGCAATATATTAGGAGCTCAGATGTGTTACCGCTGGAAAGGATAGATACGTTTCTTTCAAAGTTGCTGATTCTTAGGATACAGCCCATCCCTCATATGCCTCTCTTTTTCATGGAAACTGTATTCTGTTTTCCTGGAGGCATGGCTGTCTTCCACTTAATTGCATTAAAACCAAAATTTTAATATTTCTTGATTACAACCAGTATGTCCCACAAAGCAGATAACTGCATAAATAACTATTCTCCTTACTGCTAACAGAGAATCATGGAATCACTTTGGTTGGAAAAGATCTTTAAGACCATCAAGTCCAATCACCAACCTAGCACTGCCACGGCTGCCACTAAACCATATCTTTAAGCACCACATCTACACTATCCTTCAGGGATGGTGACACAACTCATTTCCTGGGCAGCCTGTTACAGTGTTTGACAACGCTTTCAGTGAATACATTTTTCCTGGTATCCAATCTAAACCTTCCCTGGCACAGCCTGGGGCCATTTCCTCTTGTCCTATTGCCTGTTACTTAGGAGAAGAGACCAGCAACCTCCTTTCAGACAGTTATAGAGAGCAGTAAGGTATAATATGATGTGATCTGTAAGTGATGTTCACATAGAAATTTTATCTTTCATTTGGAAATACCAAGTAGTAACCAATTTCATTCCTTTTACTCAATTTAGAAATGGATACATTAGTAGCCCTCAGTTACATTCTGTCTTTATTGACTAGCCAACTGGGAAGCTTGATAAGGTTGCATGTCGAAGTTACAATAAAACCATTAGAGTTAAATGGGAAAAAAAAAAAAAACCAACCTGCAGTCTTTAAAAATAAAAAGCTGCTCTAAAGACAACAGGAGACTTGTGGTCTCCTAGACCAGTAAAACTTCAATAGTTATGTGATATAGCTACAGTACATGAAAACTCATGCAATCATTTATGGTCAAAACCTCATACAATACAGATTGCTTGCTTGTGTAATCTTGAAAATCATCTACAGCATTCCTCTATAAACATTAAGTTGTTTGATGCCAAAATTCTGACAGTTCCAGGTACTGAAGGTTACTCACCCTTGAAGGTCTCACTGCAGTATAAACTACGGAAAAATGAATTCCTCGTTCCTGCAGATCCGTGGTTAGTCGTCCAATTATTTTGTCTATAAATAGAAACATGTATAATTTAACAAACTCCATAAGCCTAGGAAGCTAAAATCCAACAGTAGCTGGAGAAGTAAAGAGCTAGATACTTAAGCTTATTTGGTTTATTTAAGCAATTGAAGTGCTTGTACCATTTATATGTCAATAGGTACAAATGGGATAAGACATGCTCAATGTCTTGAAAAATGCATCATTTCAGTGAGAAAACAAATACACTGCAATAGTTTAGAAAAAGGGGTGATTTTGAAACTTAAAAGTATATATCATAGAAATATACTTAAGAAGCTAAAGATCAGGCAATTGAAAGCAAGAGCAAAAGATGTAACTTGAGAGCAGGCTGCACATACTGTTAGTGAAGGGAACATTTAATAAATAAGTAACACAGCTTAAGTAGTAGTGTTGCATGTATTACAAAGTACCCAGAACCAGTCACTGAGAAACAATACTCAAAATGTAGTGCTTAGTTTGAGGCATGATATGCATAATATTGGCAGCAATATTCATTTTTTTCTTCAGTGAATGTAATGCTTGAACCTGCAACATCAACAGGATATAGAAAATTTTGCTGTTGACTACAGTGGAGACCAAGGGAGAAATACAGTGGAATGTTTCTAAAAAAGGAAGGAAAAGTCACGGGATCTTTCAAAGAGGTCCAAAGAAACCTCTACAGAAGATCCTTCTTTAGTTCTGAAACCACAGGCAGGTGTGACAGGTATCATAGAATCATAGAATTGTTTTGATTAGAAAATATGTTCAAGTCCAACCAGCACCCTAACACTGCCAAGCCCACTGCTAAACCATGTCCCTAAGCACTTACAGCTGATACATGTCTTAAAGGTGGTTGCAGAGATGCTAACAACTGTATATAATGAGTGTAATAGTTGTGAATCAAGAACCATTATTAGTGTTGCGACTGATAAAAAAAAAAGCAAGCAGACTCACATTTACTGTTTCAGTGCCTTACCACTTCTCATCCGTGTATCACTCTGGTGAATGGATATTTTATAGCCTGGACATACAGGCTTCTCATATTTCAAGGTTATACTTCACAGAAATTATCTTTCATTTTCATATACTGGAAGTGAAGTTTATATTATTACTCTTTTTAACTTCTTCTATTTACAGCACCTATGGTCGCTCTGAGTAAAATGTTTAGCTTTTGTAAAAACTAAAGCGTTGTTTTTTTCTGCAGGGTTATGACCAAAGTGATTCCCTCATATTACTCAAGAACCACAGCTACGTAAATTTTCCTTCTAAAAAATTCTTTCTGAAAGGATCCACTAAAGGAAACAGGCTTTCTCAGAAGAACGATTGCATATATACTACCAGTGTAATTATACTGGGTGTGGAGGTCCAAGGATCACACAAGGTAGATTTTGTATTCTATGTACATAGAGTGCAACTCACTGAAAATTTTCAGCAGCCCCAGCTAAAATCTGAGGAAGAAAACATGATACTTAGAAAAATCCGTAGACAGTCTTTGCTTTTTCTTTTATTAAAACAATGGATTGCTTTCTGAAATAACACATTATTTGCATTTCACATCAGTAAAGAGCTACATGTAACTATAGTTACCAGTAGTATCTATAACTCTTGGATTTGGGAAGATTCTAGAGGCAGTTCCCCCATTCAGAGAAGCTGCTGTGAACACTCTTATGAGAATAGAGGATAAGTGCTATTATTAATTTCTAATCTTTGTGCTATTTTACACATGAATGCAAAGGACAGAAGAAATTAACTGAGAAGAAATGTTCTGGAAGGA
The DNA here is from genome assembly GCA_013401255.1 of Urocolius indicus. Lineage (NCBI taxonomy): Eukaryota > Metazoa > Chordata > Aves > Coliiformes > Coliidae > Urocolius > Urocolius indicus. The sequence goes on along the minus strand of WBNH01003451.1, from coordinate 259,348 downwards.
GAAAAGCGAAAAGAAAGGAAGAGTATAAAGTATGAACAAGAGAGAAAGAACAGCAAAGAGCAAGATAAGATGGGGGAAATGGGAGAGAAGAGGAAAAGCGGGAAGAGGAATGCACTCAGAATCAGAGGAAAAAGAAATACATGGCAACAGCAATTTGAGTCTCATCTTATGCAGTTGTAGTCACAGGCAGCTCTGCCACTGATTTAGGAAAACTGGCAAAAACTGAATAATAGTGTCAAAATGTACCTCATGCAAAAGAAAGAAAGAAATATTGAAAAGAAGCATAAAAAATCCAGTAAATCGGAATCCCTTGAAACTTGAGCAGATTTAGATTCTGAATTCCAGTTTCAATTTTCTAATGAGACTCATTTTAATAACATGCTAAAAAACTGTACTTACTCCAGATTGTAGGTATTTCAGAACAGCCCATTTCCCTTGGGCAGAATCTGAACCCATTTTTTCTGTCTCACAGAGCTTCCTGTCTGCGGTGAGTAAAACAGCAGGAGAGACTTCTTTGACATTTTATTACATTAGATTTTACAACCCTCTACAGCAGTAAGGAAAGAAGTTGCTGTGACAAACGTAAGAGGCTTTCTGAAGTTCTAAGCAGCCTTACAACAGGTGTGTAGTGTTTTTTGTATGGTTTTACTGTTGATGCTGCAAAAAAAATTTACAAGCAACATTTATGGGTTAATGATTATCTTGTCACATTGCAGACATGTGACAAATAGTACTTTTTGTTGCTTACCCAGGTAGGATCCAGCAGCAGCCCCTCTGTAACAAACACCAATTATTCATGACCTGGTAAGCACTTCTGACCTTAAAGGGTCTCCTGACAGAGACATTTTGCAAAAGGCTGTAGCTGTGCTGCAAACTGTACCTAGACACTTAAGACTTGCTGGAGGATAGATTGCATGTCTTGGGAAACAGTGTGTGGAACATTATCTGCTACTTTTGGAATGACTCTTTTCCAACTTTCCCTCATCTGATGCACAGAACTTCACTGGGATAATTTTAGGGAACTGCGGCTCAGTAACTTCCATTTGAACTAAAACTTTCTGCTGATGTTATTTCCAGTTTTTATTCAGCAAAGCATAGAGTGGTTGCTTGGGAAAATATACCAGAAGGTGAGGATAGAGCCAAACCAGAAGGTGATAGATCACACTCATTTTTCAAGACCACAAATGAGATGCAGAATACTAAGTGCAGATTTTGCACTTGGTCACACAAAGTGCACACCTTCTCTGATTCACACATCTTTTTCCTAACAATAGCTAGTTGCTTCCAATGGTATAAACTGTTCCTTCATTATCCCACAGGTCCCCTGTTAACTTTACATGTTCCAAAATGAAGTGGTCTGAGCCAGGGCTTGGGAAGCTTATTGAGTTTGTGCAACTGCTGAAAGAAGTGCCCCATAAAGAAAAAGCTAAAGTTTAGCCAACATCAACATTAAGCCAAGGTGTTTTCTATCTAATATGTTCTGTGGAAAAGAAAGCTAAACAACTAGTCTGAAATTCAGAGATGGAAATCCAGCTGCTTATTTGAGTATAAAAACCACACTCCCTTTGTAGTCGTGCAAAAACAAAGAGAAAAGGACATGCCATTGATTTCAGAACTAAAGTATTTTCACCTGATTTTCAAACCTGCTTCTGATTTTACACTCCCAGCTCTGGGCAGAAACAGTCACAGGCACTAAGAATTATCAGCCTACTACAATACAATATACTAAATATGCTACACTACACTGTATGTCCATGAAACTACTGCTCCAGGATTTTGAGACTTGATAAATCCCAGAAGACAGAGACAGGGAGCAGAATGAAGCCCCCATAATCCAAGGGGAAATGGTGTGTGACCTGCTGCTCCACCTCAATGCATGCAAGTTGATGGGGGCAGATAGGATCCACCCAAGGGTGATAAGGGAGCTGGATGAGGTGCTCACCAAGCTCTTTTCCATCATCTGCTGGCAATCTTGGCTAACCAGAGGTCTCAGTGGACTGGATGTCAGAAAATGATACTCATCTACAAGAAGGCCCAGAAGGAGGATCTGAGGAGCCACAGGCCTGTCAGCTTGACCTCAATGCTGCAAAAAGTCATGGAACAGATCATCTTGAATACCATCATGAGACACATACAAGAAAAACAAGGGATTGGGCCCATTCAGCATGGCTTTATGAAAGGTGAGTCCTGCCTGATTAACCTAATCTCCATCTATAACAAGGTGATCTGTGTAGTGGATGAGAGAAAGGCTGTGGATGTGGTCTTCCTGGATTTTATTTAAGACTTCAACACCATTTCCCACAGCATCCTCACGGAGAAACTGGCTGCCCATGGCTTGGACAGATGTACACTTAAGTGGAAAACTGGCTCATGGTCTGGTCCAGAGAGTGGCGGGGAACAGCATTAAATCCAGTTGGCAGCCCATCATCAGTGGTGTTCCCCAGGGCTCAGTGTTGGGGTTAATTCTGGATGAGGGGATAGAATGCACTCTCAGTTAGTTTGCTGATGACATGAAGTTGGACGGGTGCATAGGTCTGCTTTACGACAGGAAGGCTCTTCAGAGGAACCTGGACAAGCTGGATCAATGGGCTGAGGCTAATTCTATGAGGTTCAACAAGGCCAAGTGCTGAGTCCTGCACTTGGGCCACCACAACCCCATGCAATGCTACAGGTTTAGCATAGAGTAGCTGGAAAGCTGCCTGGCAGAAGAGGACCTGAGAGTGTTAATCAACAGCCAGCTGAACATTAGACAGGAGAGTGTCCAGGTGGCCAAGAAGGCCAACGGCATCCTGGCTTGTGTCAGAAACAGTGTAGTTAGTAGGACCAGGGAAGTGATTGTCGCCATGTACTTGGCACTGGTGAGGCTGCATCTCAAGTACTGTGTTCAGTTTAGAGCTCCTCACTGTGAGAGATACTGAGGTGCTGGAGTGTGTCCAGAGACAGGTAACAAAGCTGGTAAAGGGTCTGGAGCACAAGTCTGATGAGGAGTGGCTGAGGGAGCCAGGGCTGTTTAGGCTGGAAAAGAGAAGGCTGAAGGGAGACATGATAACTCTCTACAACTACCTTAAAGGAGGTTGTATTCGAGGTGGGTGTTGGTCTCCTTTCCTAAGTAATGAGAGACAGGATGAGAAGAAAAGGCTTCAAGTTGTGCCAGGGGAAGATTAAATTGGAGATCAGGAAAAACTTTTTCCCTGAAAGGGTTGTTTGACACTGGCACAGGCTGCCCAGGGAGGTGGTGGCGTCACCATCCCTGAAGATACTTAAAAGATGCGTAGAAGAGGTGCTTATGGATATGGTTTAGTGATGGCAATGTTAGATTAGTGGTTGGACTCAATTATCTTCAAGGTTTTTTCCAACCAAAATTATTCTATGATCTCTAATTCAGAGTGGTGAGCAAAAGCCTTGCCTCTCAGAGCCTCTTTGGTGTATGGCACTTCTTCAGCAAGACAGTAGGCAAGAAAAGTTTTATTATAGTGTTGTACTACAATTCAGATTTAACAAGTATTCTTAATACCTGCAAAACCAATAAAAGTCTCTAAAATCAAAGGCTGTGAATGGTATCAGTACTGTTTTACAAAGATTAGAAAAACATTTCTTATTCATTCATTTATCGTCTGTTGAGACCGAGACCTTCAAACTGCTGGATGAGCCTGACACTTCCATCTGTCAGTGTGTGAGGTGAGATCCAAGGAGGCAGTCAAAACTGCACAAAGAAGTAGGGTTTGTACTCTGAACTGGAAGGGTCTCAGAACATGAGTAAGGGCCCACGTCTGAAGAAGAGGTGAATCATTATTACATTGAGGGTCACAGAACTGTATCCATTTTGTTGGATTTTGAATCAGATATTCAGCATTTCAACACCATGATAACTGACTGCTTGTAAGTACTATAAATGGAGTGAGTAAAAGAAAAGCTTTAAATAGTAGTATTAGAACAAACAACAGGAATTAGAGAATACAATCTGCTCAAGTGAAAATACAGACTTAAATGATTAAAAGTCAGTTATACCTTGGTCATATGCTTACCATTTTCAGCAATCGCTTCCAGGACGGAATCTTCATTTAAGCTAATACAAAAAGAGTGGGAGAAAAATAATTACTTTTTTTCTAGGCCAGAATATTGTGAAACAGAAATGTGCAAAGATATTGACTAGTAAACAGATTACTGTCAGCAGCAGTCCCTCCATTGTTCTTCTGCAAAGTCATCAATAGTACATGGACCACAGCTTTAGCTGATTCTTCCAACCCCTCAAACTTCCTTAACTGCAGAGAACCCAGATTACCAATGCCATTTTGAACAATCTCTATGCAGCTTTCTTTTCATCTGGGGTTGGTACCTTGTCTAATATTTGCACATGAATTCCTTAAAGTGGGTGTCACATCTTTTTTTGTGTAGTGTCCTGATAGCTGTAATTGCAAATGCCCAAGCAATTAGCTAGGAAGAACACAGAACAGCAGCTGAGCAGAGAGCCTTCATACACTTATGCTTTATGTTTTCTAAATAGACACTGACCTGAAGGAACAATCTTTACATGCAGAATTATAGCCTACCCCTTCCTTCCAGTGATGAAAACCAGTCCCTTGATTCATTTTTAACTTCAGCTTTGCATGTTTAGTTGCTTGCTTTTTTCTCCTGACAGGTATTCTGTCCCCTGGAATCCCTTCTAGCAGCTAATTTTGCAGGTTAATCAGGTGTTGCATAAAATAATTCAGCCTTTCTGCTAAAAGTGTGTTGCCATTTAGTTTTATTAGTTGTCTCTTTGTTCTCATATAATGAGGCAGACAACATAGGAACGTCTGACTGACTTTCTCAACATAATTCATCTATTACACCTGGTAAGCTCATCAAAGGACTTGAAAAAACATTGAATTCGCCCTTCCAAGAAAAATAACTTGGCTAACTCTATAAGCTTCCACTTTGGTGTTTAAATTTCTTGAATATAAAGTGACATTTTAAAAAGCTTTAAAAATCATACACACATGTGGGTCAGTTTTGTTTGTGACAAGTTCCTACCTGAAAAGTGGTTGTAGCTGAACCACCAGTAAGTTTGGTTTAGATGTATTCACTTCCAGCTGAGAGACATCAAGATCAGTTATGTTTGTTAACTTCCAATTTCCTGACTCCTGAAGAAAGCTCAGAAGATACCTGGTAGCCTTGCAGTCAACAGCTGGCAAAACTAAAGATGAAGCAGAAGACTGAAGTATTTCCTGTAATAGATTTATGAACAGTTTGTTTATTTGATTCATAATTAAACACAAAACTTTTTTTTTTTTTAATGTACCCTTAATTTAATATTCAAGGTGAGGAATCACAACAGTAAACGCTACGTGAGTTCTCACCAGCCTGATGATGCTGGCTGTGGGCTACTCCTGGAAAAAGGTAGTGAAAGGACACACATTGCTCTTACTCCTGCACCTACTTGGACAAGCTTAAGGCCCTAAGTGACATCACATCCATATATAAATGGATAATAAAATTAACTTGAAACATTCAGGGAAAGAAAAGGCAAGATGGAGACTTAAGAATGTTTAAAATTAATGTACCCGAAATTTAATGTGACAGTTAGAAGATATCTTTTCATTGAGTCCAAAGTTAACTTGTTAACTTTGTTTTCCCATTTTTATATATTTGAGTCTAAGTTGAGTCTGTCACTTGATCCAACATTCTGATACTCAAGTTGTTATAGACCTTCTCTCTCTTCTAACTGATGCAAGTGTTGTGGTGTTGCTAACATGCCTCTCCCTCCTACTTTTTTTTTTTCCTTTTTATCTGTTCTCCCTCTGCCTACTACTTTTGTGACCTGCTCCAGTTCTTTCTAATTGCTCACATGTTTTCCTTCCTAGGCAAAGACTAGTTATGGTCACATTTCTGTAGATGTTCATAAAGGAGGATTATGCAATATTGTCTGATTTGCCAGAACGACAGCAAAATCACTTCAGAAATTAAAATAGAGCAGAAAGCACTGATCTGGTTCGCAGTTCTTTAAGCACCATTTTTAGCACTGCCTGGAAGGAAAAGATGATACATTTTATTTTGGTTTGTTTTCATATAGGAATTTGGACCTAAAATTCTGAGCAATAGTCAATTATTTTCTTTTCAACATTTTAATCCCTTGCTCCCTAGCACTAGCCAGAATGGCAGCAGCCACTTCTTCCAAGGATATATATTAAGCAGATTACTCATTTATTGTAGAATAAGATACAAAATGCATTTACTGAGTAATATCTGAATTGTGCCTCTGCTCCTAACCAATTCTTCCCTGCCATCTGTCTCAGCTTCCAGCCACTAATAGTCACCTGTTTTCCATTTAAATAGCAGACACAACTGGATATCGACTCTGTTCTGAGCTATGACGTGTGTCTTGTTTGTCCTTTTTGACATTTGGCCTCTGCACACTTGTCTTTGCAATACCTATATGTTGCATGTGCATTTTAAGATTTCATCTATGATGCATATCCAAGAACTCTAGAAGAGGGTGGAAAGTGATGATGACTGCTCAGAAACACCTGATTTTATATTCTGCTAAAGAACTAAACGAAGAGGTACAACCACAGTAGTTGGGAGACGGAAGAAAACTTTCTGTTGAGCTATTGTGCTGACAGCAGAATTTCCTACATTAAATGCCAGACTGTCTATGGGAAGCTTACTCTGCTTACTCTTACATTTACCTTCTTTAGCGTCCCCTGACATGTCTTCTGCATGAAATATTACAAGAAAACTCCCTCTTGGGATTACAGATTATATTGCTTTTTAGGGTTTTTTTGAAGGTAGGTGGGGATGAATTTATCCACATTTCTAGCCATCCTGGATCCAAGTAGCTGCATTGTGATAAAGCTGTGCTTGGACTTACATGCCCAGCTCTGGTTTCAGTGTTATGTTTATTCAATTAATATTACACCTAAGCAATCTGAAACCAGAATGGAGTACATTTAGGTCTATCATTAAAAAAATATTCTAAAACTGTTCTTTGTTAAAGACTAATGCATCTATCTATAAAAGATCAGGTAGTCATACTCATTCTGAAGTAGTTTATATTTGTAATCATATCTGATAGACAATCCTATAATAAAAATATTAGTTATGAAACAGGCTCCTGTGTTGGCTCTGGAAAAATATGGGAACCTACACTTGACTAGGCAGGCTCCTCCATGTAAAAGAGCTTATTTGAATCTTCATCTCTTACCTATGAGTATGTAATTTAGAATATTGAAGTACTGTATTTATTTTCTACAGCATTGGTCAATTGGTTTTCTGTTAAAAAAAAAAAAAAAAAGAAAAATCTAAGGCACATCTGTTCCTGCAGAGTGTGGTAAGTGCAAAGAAAATTATCATTATTGCATTTACGTGTTCCAATTACTATTAAACTTGGAGGCTTTTGCACTGTACCTGTGTTCCCCAAATGGAATTATTTTAATGAAAATTGATTTGCTGTCCTTTAGCTGTTACAGATAGTATTGTTGAACAAACTCCATATCACTGTACTGGATGGTGGGAAACATGACACCAGAATTTTTTTTGAGGGACAGATCCGATGAACTACATAGAAGCAAACCTGAAGTCCAAGAATGGGAGGAACTATTCCAAAGAATAAAATATAGACTATAGTAAGAAGGAAGGATTCTACTGAGAAAAAGCTGACATGGCTTTCGCAAACTGAAGTTGGATCTCGTAATTCTGCTGAAAATCTCTGAAGGAGTCTATAAGCATATACATTAGGAAGCTCTAGCTAATACAGCATGCTTAGACCCACAAAAGGCACTTTGGGTAGAGTCTTGAAGCAAAAACTCCTAAAGAAATTAATCTGTTTTTGCACAGGTGAGACAGTCTTCATACAGACACAGGAAAAAGATAGGTAAGTAAAGAGACAGCAAGAGAGGGGTAGAAAAATGGATATGTCACTGCACTAGGGTCTGTTCTGTTCCATATGTTCCTAAATTATATGGTAAAAAGGCATGAATATTGGGCTAATGAAATCTGCTGATTATGCTAATTATTCAATATAGTAAAGGCAAGAGCTCAGTGATGAATTGCAGAAGGAGATTTTGGTACAGCCTCTTGGGCAAAAGTAACTGATGGGATTCTACGTAAATTGATTTTAGTAGAGTGCTGGGCGAGAAAAGAAACAACACATTCTAAGTACACAGTAATAGATAACAGACTTAGAACTGAGAATTACTCTTTATCAATGAAAACTTTGAAAATGACGATTCAGTAGCTGAAAGTGATCGTTAGCTCATAAATCAAATACTAGTATATTTTTTGAAAAGGCTAGAAAACAAAATATCATGTCACTGAATATTTATAATATTTATTTGAACATTTATTCTATTTATTCACCTATGGTGAACTTGTACCTTGATTGTTCTGCCATTCTGCATGCCCCTTTGTCAAAAATTAATAAAAGAGATAAAGAGGTAACGAGAAACGACACAATCAAAACTGTAGTAGACCCTCTGTATCACATGTGACTAAACAGTACTCCTCAGCCCATGACCACTGAGTGAGGATACAAAGGAGATACAGAACCAGAAATGTCATTGACTTACAATAATAATTATGCAGCTGCACAGCTAGCCACTAATTAAAGTGTGTTACCATACACTGCAGTTCTAAGGACCTGATCATTATTTGGGGAAAGGCAAAGCTAATATTAAAGAAAAATAGTTGTAAGGTATGTGACTGCTTGACAAAAAGTTCCCCAAATGCTAATCTTTGTATTTTATTATTTAATTAAAACGTTATTTCAATGTTTAAGATAAAAGATCTACCTATAAGATTCCTTTCTTATTAACTGGAAACAATTCTTTTACTGCATGCAAACCCACTGATCCCAAAAGCTTGAAACAGTTGCTAATGTAGCTGAAAAAATGTAATATCTGCAAATGTCTCTGTGGTTTACAAGCCTGTAATATTTTTACAAATAACATTTCTTTCTTGTAGTATACATGCTGCTACATACACATATACATTCTAAGTGAGATCTCCAGTTTAGGTTTGTGAATGAATTTGCATTTCTCAAGTTCAAAAGGAGAATACTCAAGTGACATGAATCGTCTATTATAACTTAATGAATCACTTGTATAATACAGAGTGTGAAGGTGTAAAAATTTGTGATTATGCAACATTAAAGATTCTAGTGTTCTCAGTGATAAAATTCAGGCCTGACCTTCACTTTTCCCTGTGTTTTGTGAATGTTGTGACATAGTTTTTCATAGCATGAATAAGAATGGGTTTCTTTTCCAAAGTAACTCAAGTGGAGTGCCACTGATGTGATAGCAATTGAGCAAATTTTTGTAACCTCTGTTGCATCCAAGATGGAACTGGATGATTGTAAAGAACATTTCTGGCTCTACAAGCTACAAGTCTAATAGATAATGACAAATGGTCACCTAGGTGACGAAAAAAAAGACGACTCTTTCTTTCTTCACTCCAATTACAGTACCTCACCCCCACAGAATTATGCTAGAAAAGTATTAAGATTGCCAAGTCTAACAGATCAAATCTAGGAAGTGCAGGAGTTAAAGTGAGTGATTTGTCAAAAGAAACTTCCCAGGTTTAAAGAAGCTGTAATGAGAAACATTTTCTCAGCTCCACAACAAAAATGGAAGAGAGGGAAGGTCAGAAAGTAAACAAGCTGTTACTGACATTTATTAATTTTCTTTAAAATCTGAATTTAAATATTTGCTCTGCCAAATTCAGACCAAAGATTTACTTAAACATTAGCTGAATAGCTCCTCACTAGCCTTCGGCAGGTCCCCAGTCTGCTCAGTGTACTATGCAATTTCTAAACCCATCAGTCTCTGGATTCATCTCTAGCCTTTGGCTATAAGCTCTATCTACAGTACTGACAGAGTCCTGATTACAAGGCAATAGAAGAAAATTCTATATACTTTAATATCCCTCTTCTCAAACATATGGAGCCTACTTAGATAAGACCGTCCACATCATTAGGAGCTTGCAATGCCAGGTGTACGTCTTTTGCAGTCAGGCAGCAACAAAATTTGCTCTAGACGCAGCCTTGCATAGATTTTACAGACAGAGAAGATAAGGTGCAGCAGAGAAGTACCAGTACCTCTGCCTGTGGACACGTTATATGTGAATATTTATGTATTTAATTACACATAGAGCTTGCTGTGTGGTACTTGGGAATTTACACATTCCTAATGCACTCTGATACCAGATACGTTATGATATCTCTCATTATATGTTACGATGAACAATATCTCTGTTCATCCTGCACTGCCTGCAGGAATGCCTTTATGACTTCCACATTTGACACTTTCTTTGTCTAATTCTGTACAATAAACTGTCCTGTAAGTACAACCATAGATGCTGTGAACAAAATCCATTAACCTCATCAGTGAGGACAGAAGCTGAAGTTGCTGACTGGCTCAGGAGGACTCCATCTTAGATTCTATGGCTGGACTCTATTTCAAATTTCAAGTGGCGTGCCTTATTTTTCATGAAGATTAAAGCAATCCTCTTTCTAGTCATATATTAACTACATCCAAATTTGAAACAGTTAGCTCCCTTCATGAGCTTTGATTTCTATAGGGGAAAAAAAAGTGTACCATTCTGAAAATCAGGAATAAATAATTGATTCTTATAACTTCTTTCTTCCTGTCACTTCAAAACACAACTTTGGGGGGTCAGTCTTGGAGTTTATACTTTTTTTTTTTAAATAGAAAATTGCACAAGTTTAGGAATGATTTTGTCAGTCACAATGAATTCTGAAAACTTATCTTCAGAAATTAAACAGCTACAAACCACACCTTGGGAAACTCAGTCGATTTCCTTTAACCAGCTTGCTTAAATAGGAATGATCTCAATAAATAATTTAAATAGGAAAACTGCTGCCATTCAAGTGAATTTTCCCAATTATTGTTTGTTTGCATCTTTCTTTTTTTTTTCATTTTAAATACTGCTTATAAAGAAATAAATGAGAGAAATACTTGCCTGAACATTTTGAAACGGATTCTTGTTATCGTAGGCTTCACTGAGGTATGTGAAATCATCTATGCTAAGCTGAAAAAGAGAGTACATTGGTGAGAAGGAGACACAGCATCTCATTTAGTAACAGACTTGTACTCAGCATTGATGAGAGAAAAGGAATTAATTACATACTGTATCTTGCAGGAACAAGATGAGGTTTCTGGAATCCTGGGTAAAAATATGTTGCAAGAGTACAGTCAGCTCCTGTGCTGAGACAACATGTCCTTCATGTAAAGCCGTGTCTGGATTCCACAGGGATCTACAAAGACATTATTTTTTTCTGTAAAATTTACCTCGTGACACTTCCTCTTTCTTTAAATATGCAGCTGCAGATAATGATATAATCTTTTCTGAATTAAGATCAGCTTTACAGTTCGGTTAACTTTCATTCTACTCAAGAAGAGAAGAATTTGCCCATTTATGCCCATATCACACAACTGTGTTGAAACAGGAATGAAATTAGTCCAATCAAGACAATTGTCTCTCTCTCTCCTGCACGGTTAGCTACAAACTGGAACACAGAGGAATAAGTTGAAAACCTTCAGAGAGAATTTGCAGAGGGAATCTCAACTCCCCAAACACTTTCCAGTGCTGTCAGACATCTTGGTGGCCAGAGAGGAATTGTCATAAAGTAATATTTTTTCTACAAACCTTTTGTTATGTGGCTTTTCAGCATTACAGTAAGCCATATGTTCTCTCCTAAGGTTTTAATGATGAAAGAACCATTCCACAGAAGCAGCTCAGAAAAGCCAACTTCCAGAAGCAGATCTTCTGAACAGAATGGCTCAAGACAGCATGAAAAGCTTATGATTCTCATGCCAACCCCTCATTAGGAGAATGGACAGGGAAATAACTCATCTATTTAGTTTTGCTGCTACAAAAAAATCACAAACCACCAATTATGGACAAAACAAGAAATGGCATTCTTTCAACAAAAGATTGGTATTTCAACATTATGGGACATGAGTCTACAGGGACAAAATTTATTACGAAAATTTTCATCCAGGTTCTCTTGACTAAGGTAAAATTACCATTCTGGAGAAAACCCAGAGATTGGAGTGTAATCTCCTGTCTTCCTCAAATACACATCATTTGCAAAAGCCTGAGAAATCAGGTATTTCAGACCCCCTAATTGGTTCTAACTACAAAGAGTAGCGTATAGAGAACTGCTGTGTGCTGTAGCATCAGCTATTATATGATTGCAATTTGGTGAAGCTGAGATACTGATTAAATTTTCTAACCCAAAAGCAATCTGAAGTGACCCTTGCACGGTAAGTTTTTATTAATGAGAACAATCTTTGCAGCCGCTTAAGATGGAGGCAGAACAGGGGTAATGAACAGATAGGGAGGTTTCAGTGCTTTTTCTTGGATAAGGAAAATCTGTATTTCACTTCAAGGCTTCCCAGTAATTCCAATGAAAATTGCCAAGAGTGAATCAAAAGCTTCTAATTGCACCCGTGAAAGAGATAAAAACAGTGCAATCCTGCAGTCCTAGATACTTAGCTCACTTCAAATTTGGGGGTTTGGGAGAGTGTTACAGCACACTGTACATGAAGAAGACTGTTTCAGGAAAATATGCTGCAGAAGTTAAAAATAAATTCTAGTACTTCTTCTGTCTGTCACTTTTCAGGCTTTAGAAGTAACTCTTGTTCAGGATTTTTTTTTTTTTTTGTAGTTGAAAATACCATTTTATGAGTTTTTTTTTTAGTTTTACTCAGCATCTTCACTTTGTTAATTTCTGCTTGGAAATCCACATGGACTTACATTTACGAAGCCAAACACCTTAGAAATTGTAGCAAGCATACCTCAATATTTCAGAAAACCCAAATCTCATGATCTCAAATATTTACATTTTTGAAAACACAAAATCTCACGAAGGTTCTATACGGCTACTCAGGAACTGACTTTCATATTGACTTTATGCATTGCATGGTTACACCAAAATACTGATGGTGGTAAACGGAAAGAAGATGGATTAAATTAAGAGATTTGAATAAATGGCTTGTGTAAAAGAAAATGATAGGTAATATCTTGGTACATTTATTTTTTTAAAATAACAACCTATTTTATACCTAACATTAGAAACAAAGTGAACATTTTGAGAGCTTTTAGGACTTGCAACTAAAAATAAAAGGTAAGAGCACATGAAACAAATCTAAGCTATTTGCAGCAGCACAATGGCAAAGGATTTTGTTGTGAACTCGAAACTTCTGAAATTTAATGATCCTGTTTTAAAGCATACTTGCTTCCAAGATATTCTCTGTTCTTTGAAGCAGTTCTTGCTAGCTGTCTAACCTTGAAAAGGGCCTTTTGTGAGACCTGTTAGTCTCCAAGCGGTCAGTTTTAATAAATCCAATATCATCATTAGAGAAATAAATCTACATCATTGTGGTAGTTCAGTCTTGGTTAGGTGCCAGGTGCCCACCAAGTCATTCTATCACTCCCTCTCCTTATCTGGACTGGGGAGAGAAAATATAATAAGAGGTCTGTGAGTCAAGATAAGGACAGGGAGATCACTCAGCAATTAGCTCCATAGGCAAAAGGGACTCAACTTGGGGAGAAAAGGTTTGATTTATTAAGTAACAATCAAAACAGAGCAGAGAGATGAGAAATAAAAGCAGATCTTAAAACACTTCCCCTCACTCCTCCCTCTTCACAGGAGTCTCCTTCCTTCCCCTCCAGCAGCGCAGGGGATGGGGGATGGGGGTTGCGGTCAGTTCATTACAGATGGACTTTGCAGCTGCTTCTTCTCAGGAAGAGGCCTCCTCACACTTCCCACTGATACACTGTGGGCTCCCTCCCATGAGAGACAGTCCTCCACAAATTTCTCCAGTGTGGGTCCTTCCCATGGGCTGTAGTTCCTCACGAACTGCTCCAGCATGGGGCCTCCCACGGGGCAGCTCCACACACGCTGCCCCATTGTGGGTCATCCACCAGGAGACACAGTCCTTCAGGTACCGACAGCTCCAGCCCAAGTCCCTCACAGGATCACAAGTCCTGACAGCAAACCTGCTCTGGTGTGGGCTTCTCTCTCCCCACAAACTCCCAGGTCCTGCCAGGAACTTGCTCCAGTGTGAGCTTCCCACAGAGTCACAGCCTCCTTCAGGCATCCACCCGCTCCAGCGTGGGGTCTTCCATGGGTTGAGGGTGGATCTCTGCTCCCTGATGGCCTCCATGGACTGCATGGGCACAGCTGTCTCACCATAGTCCTTACCACAGGTCACAAGGGAGTCTTTCTTCCAGGGCCTAAGCACCTCCTCCCTCTCCTTCTCCACAGACCTTGGTGTCTGCTGAGATGTTTTCACATTCTCACTCCCTGTTGCTGCTGCAGTTCTGCAACTGTGCAGCAACTTCTTCCCCTTCTCAAATACATTATTCACAGAGGTGTTTTCTCAGTCACTAACTGGCCAGGCCTTGGTCAGCTGTGGGTCCATCTTAGAATTGTCTGGCATTAGCCCAGTCAGCTACAGGAGAAGCTTCTGGCAATTCTGTTTAAAGAAGCCACCCCTGCAGCCCTCCCCTTCCCCCCACCAAAACCTGGCCCAAGCAAAACCACTATAATCATTTAGTTACTAATTCTGTTATAATGCAGCATTTGCCTAATACTTACATTCACCATATAATACATGCATTTAATTCACCATTTTAAAACAGCTTTCTAAACACTATGCTTGGCAGTAGGCCTGGTTACACCCTTCACTGAATGGGCTGCTACTGTCAGATGCGCGCAACTATGTTCACACCATGGTTCAGAGGGGAAATGTCAGCATGTTTGACTAGATGCTTTTCTTTGAACTGTCACAAGACAGCGTATTGTGGATACTTTGATGGTGAGTGCAACAAACCTGTGCATCCCTTTGAACTCTTCACCTCAAGCAGTCAGCAAGAGATCAGTAACGGACAGCGTAGGATGAAACAGGCAGTAGGCCAACACACATATTGATTGCTACTATTGATTGCTCACACAAAACTTTATGTCTGAAGATGCACAGACTTGTGCAGTCATTTGCATAACAAGCATGTCAGACAACCTCCCCACTGTAAAACCATCCTGGGGTCCTCAGCCATGGTGGTTTACAATGACAAGCATCTCTGTTAATGTGTGTGCTTTCCTGCTGGCTAAAAAGATGGAAACTTAAAACTCAGTTGTTTTCTCTTTGCACCAAAAGCATGCACTAAGGAAAGAGAGGAAAGAAAGCTTAGCTTGATGTTTTCTTCTTTCTTATCCCTAACTGCTGAGACATAAGTTTAAGCATACATATTCTTCTCTGACCAGGAAGAACTGTTTTTTCAGCACTTATTTTTCATGGAAGCAAAGATTTCAGGATTTCTTGTATCTAGACCCAGCAGCGAGGTAGATAATAACAGGACTTCCATCTCTCCAAGTTGTGAGCTTACATTTTTACTTTGTAGCTGGCTTCTGAACCCTTTCCTACAGGACATTCTGACCATTTGTCTCTTTCAGTCACCTTGTGATCATATAAGAAACACATCCTGTGTGCCATATAATAAATAATAGTTTCTCCTGCACAGCAGAAGTAAACTGTCAGTCATGCACTCTAGTACATGGTGCCTCCATAGAAGTCAAATAAAGTTACAGCTAAAATTGTTAAGTTTTCTAAAATTCCACTGTATCCTTTTTCTATTTCAACCTTCTCCCAGAAAAATTTATTTTTCATTACATTCCTTGCAGTTTTAAGAAACATTGCAAAGGTACTAACTGGCATCAATGCCTTCTAAAAGTCTGGATTTTCCAGAAAAGGATTAATTTCCCAATATAAGCATAGCATTAACAAAGGTAGCAATATATTTTCAGTGACTGTAGTCAAAAACCATTCCTAAAACATACACAAGGGGAAATCGCATAAACTAATTTAAATTAATTTATTTCCTCAAGCTTCCTTTCTAATCTACAGAGGGAAAAAAAAATCTTTTGAATATTAATTCAAAATGGCTAAAGCCAGTTTCTGCTGTACATCACATGCAAGAGGAACCTCTTCATCTCTCCTGCCTTGAAAAGAAACCAGGGGATATTAGTTTAAAGGCTAATTTAAGATAAAAGTCAGTTTTTCCAGGCCAAAGCTATTTGCAGAATGTCCACTGCTATATTAGTATTCCTTTATGGAAAGAAGAACAGTGTGACCTATCGAGTCATTCCCATTTCATCTTTCTCTCAAGTTCAATGGAAAAAAGATTCTTGTTTAGTAGTAAACACTTATTTTTCTCAAGGTAGAGATCTGAATTTTTCTTTATGGAGGAATGAGGTATTTGATTTACTGATGTCCCTGCAAGGATTTATATCTCACTTCCCTTATGCTTTGCACATTGAGGTGTCTGTCAGTTGCAGCTTTCATCTGTATCTGGCATCTAACATTAACAGCATGATTACAGTACAATAATAATACATAAAAGAGAGTCTTCAAATTGTTGCATTCTCCTAATACAGCTATTTTGAGATACGGCTTTAGGAACATTGGCTAGTTCTAAAGAACAACAAAATGTATTATCCTTCAGCTATTTGATACCATGTCCTAACAGAAAACCTGGGAGAGGGTGACAGAACAGATAGGAAAATGTTAGCCTCTGCTGATCAATCAATCACTAAACTTTTAAACTGGTGGGACATGTTTCCAGAAAGTGAATAGAAATCCATTAATAATTGCTGCAGTTCTTTAGTTCTTGTTCCTAAATCTCTAAGTAGTTTCCAGACTTCATAAGCCAGTAGATCACACACTGCAAATCTTGCATTACCACAAAATACCAAGATCTAGAGCAGAGTTAAGCATTAGCAATCAAACATTGCTATGACTATTTATTTTATAAAACAACATATATTTCCAGTTTTTTCATTGACTGTCTGCCGAACTAATTTCTGCCCCAGTAGAACTTCAGCTTTCAAAAATGCAAAGGTCATGGTAGGAGGAACAACTCTTCCAGAAAATGTTCTATTTGTGGAAACATGAAACTGGTTTAAACAGTCCACTAGGCAGATTTTCTTGCTCCAGAGTTGTATAAACCTGAACAATCTGCAGTAGAGCAAGTTGCTAATTGCATCTTGGTGAAAAATTTGCTTTTATAACCACTCAGGATTAACTGATAAGATTTTTGTTTATATTGACAACAGGTGTGTTGTTTATATAATTTAGGAAGCAGGACAAATGAGGGACTGATCTTCTTTTAGACACTTGAGATCATTTTTATCCTAAGAACATCTCCTTTCATCATTTACTTTGCTTTTAATTACAGAAGTTTAGTACTCATACAGTTGCCTGTTGTATATAGATGTGAATTGATTAAGTGTTTTTAATATAAATTTTAAAAGCCTTGACATTGAAACATTCAGTTATTTCTTTCAAAGGAAATTTTAAAAGTCAGATTTATAAAATTAAACTATCAGAATTTGCAGATTTCTATAAGCTATTTAACCTGAGTTTCACTTTCTGGAAAAACTCAAGAGATGGGTAGACATATATCAAAGTTGGCATTAATTACTGCTGGGAATAGAATACAATATCCAGGGTATATATGGTGGAAATATAATCAACACATTCTGCACACTTATTTTCCATGGCCCTCAACATTACTGCACAACACATGAAAAACTAGAAAAGTACCGTGCTTGTCTATATGGTACTACACATGGAGAAGGATTTCCCAAATAACTTAATCTAACTCCTGATGTTCATAAAATTTCTGAATCCATGTATTGCTATCTTAAAATTAGCACATTAAGAAGCAATCAAAAAAAAAAAAGAGAGAAAAGGAAAAAAAATCAACAGGTTTTAGGTCTCAGATTTAAGCAATAATAATCTTGTCTAAACACAAAAGATTTACACTGGGGTAAGTAAGAGCAGGATTTAGCTTAATTCTCTTCCTAGTGACACTTAGATAATTCTCAATGCCTCAAATGTGTTGAAGAATGGCTCAAAGCCTCATTAAAGGTAGAGGGAATCCAGCCTAACCACCTGAAAGGGTAATTACCTCCCAAGATGCCATTGTCTCGGTTCCTTTTTACAGAAGGAAGTAAATCACAGTTTCCAGAAGAGTAAATCACAAGTAATGCTCTGGAAATTGACAAAGCAATGAAGATACAAAAGGATCAAATCCCATGAATTCAGACCTGGCAAGAGTCGATGACCAAAGGAGTTCAGAAGCAAAACTACTCCTGCCCAGGCCCACAGAGCTTGCTCATGCCAGCAAAAGAACTAAAAGGACTCTTCCATCACTGCAGCCCCTTCTGTTTGTCCCTACAACAAAAGTGAGGCTTAAACTCTGCACCAAGGCTATTCATGCTTATGAAGCTACCCAGATAGTTTGTGAGAAATTCCAAATACTGTTGATGTTACAGATTAATTATGTTAGAGAAAGGAATACATACCCAGCTGTGATCAGGCCTGTTGAACTAGGTAAAATACATTTGTGCTTGCAGTGGGTGTGAGAGAACTCTCTAGGAAAGAGTTTACAAATCAGATAAATCAGGTTAAGAATGAGTCCAATTTAGGAATCAGAAGGAGAGAATCAAGTGATTTAGTCAGGCCAAAACACACTCAATGCAAACCTAGAGCGCAGCAGACCTGTTGTTGCCTTCCCACTCAGAACAGAATTTTGCTTTTAGCTCTTTGTCCCGGTTTCAGCCAGGATAGGGTTAATTCTCTTCCTAGTAACTGGTACTCTTCTTCCAGTCAGTCTTGTGATCTCATAAGCCCCTCAGGAGCCTTTTCTTACAAATCTCTGACGTCCGCTTACTGAACTGTGGAGTGGTACCACCAATGTGTATGACATGCAGCAACAGCCTTGTGAGTAAGCAGCGCATGGTCCTGGCAACTTCACACACCCTGTACCCCATCTGAAGCTACTGCATTGCCCAAGGTGATGTATTTCTGGAAATAACAATTCATTATATAAAATCCTTGAAGTCTGCAGGAATGAAATTCCTGATTGGAAAAAAAGAGAAGTCTACATCTGGCTTTTTCAAGTCAGTTTCAAAGTCTTATTTCATGAGTATATGCGAACCTCTGAATTTCACGTGTTTCTTAGTATCTGTCAAGACTCTGCAGTTGTTTCTAACAACTCATGTCTGCACACACAGCAACGTTTTCTATTTAAAAAAAACTAAACAAATAACCGCACTAAAAAGAACATTAAAGTGAAAAATCAGGATGGAGGAGTCAGAAAATGCAGATTAAGGTTGTCAGCACAGTCTTTTGTTAGCCTCTTCTTGTGAGACTGCCTTACGTTGTGTCTTTAACTCAAGACATGTGTAAAAGTGTAGTTTAAGGCTGCCTTAGCATGAATAAAGTGTATTTACTTCAGGGTTGAAGAATATGGATTTTGTTTACTTCCTACTGCCCATGTTAGAACACTAAAACTTCAAATAAATTTTGTTGCCCAGAGGTTATTTAACAGCTGATGATATTCTGTATTCTGCACACACACACATACAGAGCAGTAGCGTAAGTAAAGATACTTTTTTTACTAGATTTCTTACCTCTGAGTTGACCAAAGCAGCATCGGTACATGATCCACTGACAGAGAGGTTTTGAACAGCACAGCAAGGGTGCAGAGCAGTGGGGCTGGAGCAGCAGTGTAGAGCCGTGTCATGGCTCCAGGCAAGCGTGTAGGGAACTGGCTGTCCGCACAGGGAAGTCCCAGCATTTGCACAGCTGCACTTCCTGGTTCAGTTGCAGCAATCCGGGCTCAGCCAGGCTGCTGGGTGAGGCTGCTCTCTAACCACACTGGCAATTTTCAAAACATGGACTTCCTCAGCCTGAAGCTGGGAGTTACACATATTTTTAATAACTTTCAGGTTTGTGAGTCAAGCAGCTCATAAAGCTCTCCACACTGAAAGCACAGAGTCCTCTAACAATCCAGTACGAGGAAGAGTTAAGAATTCTAAGCTCCTGTCCTACTGTTTTCTGACTTCCTGATAACTGCAGGCTGATAACACAGTTTTTCAACTTCAAAATGGAGTTTGTAGAAGTTTTCTGTACTACACAAAATGTATTCACCAGAACTTCTGTATTCTCTCCCTAGTGCATATTATTATGTCCCTCAGCTTAGCACTTTCACATGTATTGAAAGCTGGTGTGACACATTTGGGTGTTGACAGGTTTGAAATCTGCAGCAAATCTATCCATTGCAGATTCCAGCAAGAAGGAAGGGAGTGAGAAAACAGTACGCTTGGAGTGTATCCACTGAAACATGGAATTGTTCAGCTATCTTGCATGGAGAAATGCTGTCTCAAAAATAAAAAATACCAAAAGTCAGGAGCAAATGATAACCACTTCAAAACCTGACACGACTTCAGTATTTCACAAGCCTCATGCAAGATTGAAATAGTCACAGAGAATTTCTTCATGCTGGGAAGCAAATTCTTCCAGCGTACTTTTTTGCTCCTGTGAAGCACCGAGCTGTTTCTACACCTTGTGACTATATTAGGCAGCAGCAGTCAGTGAGTGTTCAGCACAGGGCACGGATATCTCTTCACAATCAGAACAATGTGTTACGGATAATACACAAAAGAAATTATGAGCTATGTTTAAACAACTTGTGATAAGGGGAACGTAAGGAAGCACAATAAAAACATGTAAGAGAAGATGTAAACCGATGTCAGAAGGCATGCCCTTCTGAAGCTGAGCACACATAGCTTGATTAATTAAATCCATTTGCCTTAACTCACAGCATACTGTTAAACTGCTGTTGTCTAACATAAGGCAGTTTATTCATCACTTCTGTCTGAAATCAGATTTCTGAGACAAAAATAATAATTTTGAGGGAAGCAGTAAAACCAATCATCTACATGTTCTTTTCTTCTCCATGTTACTCTTACATAACAATGAATTTAACTCTTTAATTGCATTTTTTCCTCATCTCCTCATATATATATTAGAAATCCTTCATCTCCCTTTTCACATGCCAGTGTTTGTTTGCCTGTTTAAAGGATGCATGCAGGCAAGACAATAATCAAGAACAGAAAGACAGGGGTAGAACTGGAAAACCCTGGGAAGAATTTAGTATGAATTGGTATAGCTAAGTCAACAAAAGAAGAATACTTTGTTATTCTCAAAGTGGTTGACTTTTCTGTGGTATCTGCCAGAACAGGAGGCATCTAGTTTCTCACATAACTGTCCAGAACAGTCTTGTCAGTTTTTGCGAGCATCTCCTGACCCCAAAAACAATTAAATCTTCCTGTCTGCTTCTTATAACTAACCTTCCTATAAGAAACGGAGATGAATTGAAGGTCGGTATTATCTAAATCAAAAGTGCACAATGTGGTTATCCATAGAAAACTAACATAATACCAGAATTTCCATCAAAAGTTTCAACTTTGCAGAACACATTAGATTTACATTGCAGCTGGCAGCCTAGAGAAATAGTACGTTACTACTGTACTTCTATTCCACTATGCTCATGCCATCTAAGACTGTAGTTCCTTTCACTCTTTAGCATGCACAATGCAGAGATCCTTGCTTTGCAAAACAGAGCTGGAAAGCAGCATACCTTCCTATTCTCATATGAAGCAATGAAGAGTGGGTTCGGGTAGTTCTCCCCCATTACTAATACAGTTGATAAATATAATCAACATTGACAGGACTTTCACAGCACAACAGACTCTCAACAATCTGATCTGTATGTATGAAAACGAGGACCAGCAAATACAGAGTGTTGTACAAATGTGTGTTGTCAGCTGACAGGAACCTCACCAAAAGAGCAAATGATTCATTACTAAATATTTGACAATTTTGTACTTTTCCAATGGGTGACCAACTCTGTTATTACTGAGCACTTTCATAGGGCTAAAGTATTTACACTGGTTCAGAAATTCCACTGCTAGCAGGTGCAACTTCTTTTACAAGTTCGCACTCAAGTGCTGATACCCTGGAAAAGAACCCTAAGTCCAAGATTCCTGGCTTCTTGCATCAGAAATGGCTGACTTTATGTAGATTAATGAAAAGAGAAGCTAATACAAGAGAGACACTTATGAAGAAAGCTATATTGTCCCTGTCTCTTTCCAACTGCTAACATCTCTAAAACTAGATAATCTCTGGGTCTGAGCTGGATCTTTGGGAAGGTATTTGCACTCGTTAACCAAATCACACCCAAGTGAGATGGAGCACAGCTGGTGAGTATACTCTGCATTCTGCCTTACAGAAACAGCCTTAAAACTTTTTGAAATGAAACCAGACTGTTTTCTCTCAGATTAACCATATATCTTATGAGCAAACTTTTAACTGAAAACAAACTGAATTTTCCTTTTTAATATTTCCCCACAAACTACAGTTTGAGAACAACTGAAGTGAAGAAAGGTTGGGAAAAAGAAAAAAAAAAAAAAGAAGGAAAGAGAAGAACGCATTGAGTGGGATTTTAATTTGCCACCCTCAGAAAATTTGGCTCACAAATGCATCTGCATATATTTTCTCCTTTTCCTTTTTTTTCACTCCTAAAAATAGAGATTTTTTTTTTGCCAAACGATAAGAAAAAAAATATACCAATTGCAAAGAGATTCTTCAAAAAGATTCCTTTCTTTTATTAATTAATATGAGATGAGATCATAGTGGTTCTTCTACCTATGAGCAGGAACATAAAAACATTTTGGATGTATGTCTGTTGGTATACCCAAAAGCACCCACAATTTACTGCTGCATTTTCCATAGGGCTTTTTCCTTGAAAACCCAGAGGTGATCTTCAGTCTAGCTTTAGAACTGCCTGGTCATGAAGATGTTTTAAAATCCAACACAAATTAAAAATACTGAAACTCAGACTACTGTGAAATCATTATGAAACTGCAATGAAGAAAAAAATACCTCCATTACCATGTATCTCCACTTAACTGGAATAATTATATTAAGAGAAGGTATAATATTGACAAAGCGTGTATTTACATTCTACTCCTACCCACGTCTCTGGATTTATACACGCTTTCTTTTACAATTGTATGTCTATCACATATCCTACGTATTTCTTATCCTGTCAAAGTTGAGATCTAGGACTCGTAAAAAATAGTTGGAAAGAAAAGATCAAGATGATGGAGGCTCAATTTCTTTTGCTTATGAATCCTTCTTTTTAACAAAAAAAGAGACAAAAAATTCCTCTCAACTTCAGACTTCTACACACCTGATATAAAAATTTTTTAATAAAAAGAAGTCTGAATGCCAGATTTGTGTACAATGAGTTAAATTTGGGACTGTTAAGTCAGGCTAAAAGGGATCACTGTGGTAGCAAGAACAATTTACAGTGCAATTACTCTGAATTCTTCTTCTTTTGAGACCTAAGTAGGGAAATTTACATCCTGAAAGATGGATGGACTTTCCTGTTGGGATTGGGGAGAAACTGCATATGTTTCTTTACCAAGTTATCATATTACCGGCTTGTGCATGTGGGAAGAAAACAAGAAGTTTTCCCTCTGCCAGTGGTGTTGGAGGTGGGTAAAAGGCAAATTTTGCTTCATGCTGGAAGAGTCCTGCTCACAAGAGACTCCTGTGAGATAAGCTGCAGGTGTTAATTGGCCACGTGTCTCAGTGCAGAAGGAGAAACACAAGCCATATGGAACAATCTTCTTGGTGGTAACTATCTACATCTGGGAAAGAACTGAGGCAAATCCGGCATTTCTCACCAGTATTTCAAGACTGCAGACTCCTCATGGTTTCAATCTCTAAGCTACGATTTAAGTGACTTCATGAGACTATCACTTTTGCTACTTCTCAGAAGAGGGAAGGTTAGAATTTCATCTTACAGTCTATTCTCCTTTGACAAGGCACTGCCACTTTGTAGTCATTTCTTCTCATTATCCTGGAAAGATCTAAGCTCCTAAGCAGAGGCTTTTTTAACAACAGATTCCAAAACCATCTTGTAAGTAACCCTCTGAAATTCAAGCAAAGATGATCAGCTGTGTGTTTAAAGAATTTACTCATTTCTAATAGAAACTGGCAGATCTGACCCTTCATCTGAACAGTTTTCTCTTTCAGATAAAATGCAATTGCTTCTCTTAGGCATACAGTATCTTTAATCTGACTCTGATCTTTTTAGTCAGTTCTCCCAGTATACAGCACTGTCTGATACAGAGAAAGCCTTCCTTCTGTTTACTTGTCCAGTACCTTTTAAAATATTACTTGTTACATTAGATGATGAAGCAGGTGAAGCAACACAGTAACTATTAGAGAAAAAAAAAATATTTTTCTAAATGCAATACAATTATAAATGTTATTGACAAAAAGGGGTAAAAATTAAATGTTTTTAAATTCAGTAACAATATCCACAAAACATTTACAAATATCAAAGTAGCAATTAAAGAAAACGATCATGAAGGATTTTATTTTAATTTCCATTATTCTGTATTCTGGAAACCAATTGTGTGAGGTTTAACAATGCCAAGTGTTAGGTTCTGTACACAGCCCACCACAACCCCATGCAATGCTACAGGCTTGGGGCAGAGTCGCTGGAAAGCTGTCTGGTGGAAAAGGACCTGGGGGTGTTGATTGACAGCCAGATGAACGTGAGCCAGCAGTGTGCCCAGGTGGCCAAAGAAGGCCAACGGCAGCCTAGCCTGTATCAGAAATAGTGAGCCTAGTAGGACCAGAGAAGTGATTGTTCCCCTGTACTTGCCTGTGGTGAGGCCACATTTCAAATGCTGTGTTCAGTTTTTAGTCTCTGTCATGTTCTAAATGCAGCAAAATTTAATAAATTTATCTGCCTCTTGAGTCCAATTAAGACATAAATGAGGCCAAATGGCACGGCACAAAAGTGTTTAATTTCACAAGGTTTCTAAGTCTGGCAAAAGCAGAAGGAAGGGGAGAGAGAAAGAAAGTGAAAGAATTCACCATTCATGAATCCAGCAATATCCTGTTGGTCCAGAATTCACCCTGCATGTCTCAGTGGGGAAGGTCCTAGGGGACCTAGTGCAGGCACATCTTTTATCCACTGACAAGTCCAGCCCTTTAAATAATTAGCATAGCAGGGGAGAGTGGTGGCTGTAGTACATATGTGGTGAGGACAGGTCGAGTCTCTTAGGAGCAAGTATATACTTGCTCAGTAAGGGCCTCAGGTGGTTGTTCCAGGCAGTAGAACCCTTAAGTAAAGCGATGTTCATAGTCCATGCAACCTGTCCCCTATTGTGTTATTTTAATCACTTCTCTAGGAACATTGTCTGCAACCTGTCTCTTCAGGCCCTTGCCTCAGTCCTAGTTCTTTTTTGTGGTTAGGTAGGGAGAGACATACCATGACAACCTTGCCCCTACTCATAGCAATACCACAGCAACCCTATGTCAACACAAGGTTTGAGACATCCACCACCTCCACGAGTTCCTTATGGCCCCTCACTACAAGAAAGACGTTGATGTGCTGAAGTGTGTCCAAAGAAGGGCAGCAAATCTGGTAAAAGGTCTGGAGCACGAGTTTTATGAGGAGGCGGCTGAGGAAGCTGGGGGTTGTTTAGTCTGGAGGAGGCTGAGGAGACACTTTATCACTCTCTACCACTACCTGAAAGGAGGCTGTAGCAAGGTGGGGTCAGTCTTTTCTCCCAAGAAACAACTGACAAGAGGAAATGGCTTCAAGGTGTATCAGGGGAGGTTTTGGTTGGATATTATGAAAAATTTCTTCACCAAAAGGATTGCCATGCATTGGAATAAGGAGGTGGTGGAGTCACTGTCCCTGGAGGTATTTAAAAACATGTAGATTTAACACTTATAAACACAGTTTAGTGCTGCATTTGGCAGCGTTAGCTGTACTCTATCACCTTCAGGGTCTTTTCGAACCTAAATGATTCAATGATTTCAAAAATCTTCAACACTGCATGGCATTAAAATCAATGGACTGGTGGCTTTTCACATTTGTTTGAACTATTTCCTTACTATCTATTTAAATAATCTTCCAGATGTTGTAAAGTACATTTAAAATAACATTTATCAACCAAAAGATGACAAATCTGTAAAGAGGTAGGTTCCTACCTATGTTTCATGTTTTCCTTCTCGCCATTTAACCCATAATTTTCTACAGAATTTCTTTTATCACTCTGGAAGATGCTCAATCTTAGCAGCCATTGCTATCCTAAAGCTCAGACACTGGAAAGCATGTAAGTCAACCAGAATGCTCAGGTGCTGCAATTCTACAATTAGTTCAGTACTGAACTAAAATCCAGAATTTGAATTTAATGGTAAAATCAATCAAAAGACTCCACTGATGTTAGAACACACTGATCAGTTCATCAGGTACTGGTTCTACCGTTCATGTTCTGTTAGTCAATCAATCCAGTTTCCAGCTGTTTGCTGCCAAATACATGCTTATTTCTATTTCTAAATGCTACTGTTTTTTCCTAGACAGTTTTGTCAGAGCAAAAGTTTTTGTATTAGGTCAACACCAAGTCTCAAATAGAGACCTCAAGCAGAACTTTTCAACTTTCTGTAAGACTTTATTGAATGTACAGCATATCATATTGTTCTCAGTAACTGTAATAAGATGTAAACATAACTAAGTTTATGGAAAAACTTACTTCTACTTTAAATAATGCAAGCTCCTCGAAAACATAAACATGTTCCAAACTGTCTGCAAGGTGTATTTCAAATTATTACATTAATTTCAAGATCTTGTATCCAACGAGTACACGCTAGCAGTTCCAATATAATCAACTTTACTCTAAAAAGTAAAGTTATTCTTTTGCACAAATGTTTGTTGAGCAAAACAGGTATATTTGGAAGGGCATATTAATTCTGCTGTTCCATAGGAATTTCTGATTTGAGAGGTTTACTGCCTTTTTTGCTTAAGAAAAATAAATTTAATACGGTTTTTATAGTACTATTTTTTAATTAAAAGCTGACCAAGAATTAGCTAAAATTCCCCAATAGGAATTTAACACTACAGACAGAGTGTTCCAAACAACAGAGGCATACACAGAAAGACAGTCATTACTCTAAAAATCTAGTATCCATGAAGTTCATGAACAACATTAAACTTTTTAAATAATAAGTTTACAAAACATGAGATGTGGTTATATTGACTGGTCAAGGCCAAATTATTTTATCCTCAGAAGTTTATTTTGATCTGTGTCGTACAATTAAGGTGTTGATGTAAAAGCACATTTTTTTTAAAGCAAGGAAAATATATGAATCAATAATTCAGTTAACTTCTTTAACTTCAGTTAACTTTGCCTAAGAATTATGGTTTTGTACCCACAGGGATAGGAGTAGCTATTAAAAAGTCATTTACACTAGTCTGATTGTCACTCCGATGTAGAAATGGAGCCATTGCTTGAATCTGAGCAAAGTAGTTTTTTGCCAGAATATGCTTATGGTTTATTCTGTGAGTCAATGGTGCTTCATAAGCCTGAAAGTGAAAAAAAAAAAAAAAAAAGCCAAATCCCATTAAATGCAATTAAAATATCCAGAAATCTAGGTGTTGCTTCATATTTTAGACAGTAAAATAGTGACCCTTTCATAAACTAAACCAGATAATTTATTCATATATGATACATAATGAAATGTTTGGTAGTTCTATACTGCTACCTTATGGCCCAATAGTGAAAAGTACTAACTACTCCTTGTGAAATATCAGTCACCTTTTAAAAGCAGAAAATCTCCTAGCATTATTTCATGCATTCAAGAGAAAACTTATATATTCTTTTCAAGTAACATTTATACTTGTCTTTGAAAACAAAAAAGGCAAATGTTTCAATATAAACATTTGTAAAGTGTTGACTACAGAAAATTTCCTTGATAAGAATAAGACTGATTTACAAGTAATCATGGCAAGATTCTGAATTCTGCAGTATTTCAATCAGCCTTTGCTTTCAGTGGTGACATTTTCCTAAGTTTCCAGTGATTTGTAGCAGTACAGATGAGGTAATAACCAGAATATTTAGTTGAAAACAACATTTTTTACCTCTATAGTTATTGTAGTTATCGTTATGAGTAATTGCTATTAAAGAAAGTGCTTCAGATGCCTTTTTGTTTTTGTTTCAGTGACTGAGACACTATGGGAGATTTTACCTTTTCCTCATTTTCCTATTTCACTTTCTTTTTTTTAAATAAAGTTTTGGCCATTACCACTGTTGAAAGGTCACTCATCACTGTGTCTGGTTTACTTTTACTTCTGTAGCAAGAGCTAAGTGAAAACACCTTACAATTTTTAGGTAGGCTTGCATACCTCACATGTTGCTCTTCTGGCCTAACTCCCACCTCCACTCAAGCTCTAGAAGTTAACGGCATCTCTTTGATTACATCACCCAGACTTATGAAGATAAGCCAGATAAGGGCATAATCAGAATCTTTGCCTGCAATAATGCTAGCAACACAATTGTATGGTTGCAGAGAAGCATGGCTAGATTCAGACTGCCTGAACAGCCTTCTTGGCTGAAAGTGTGTCATGGTTTAGCACGGAGCAGCTTTTGCTTGGTAACAGGGGGAGTGGGTTGCAGTGAAGACCTGGTAAAGAGTTTTTGGACTCTCCCCCGGCTCCTGGGTTCAGAACCACCCCCCGGCCTGGCTGGGCCAATCTGGCATCTCTGCGATCACTATTTAGGGACGGGAATTTGAAGTGCTTGGCAGGAGGTGTAAGAGTGGTACAAGATGGAGGCGA